>OZ026625.1:34168916-34753916 GCA_964020975.1 Hermodice carunculata | reverse complement strand
GTGTACAGTTTAAGTCTCAAATTTTTTATTTCTTTGTTACAGGTCTTTGTACCACCATGTTCATTCCAATAGTAGCACGCTGTGCTAATGCAAAGATTTCCTGGAGCAAATATGGTTTTCGTGGAGTTTTGTGATTATGATATGTCTTCAATACCACAAGCAACAATAATCATTATTACACTTATTAAAGAATCCATTAAGCATAAAATAACAACAATGAACCCTCTCCTTTCATCAGAAGCATTACTTTTTTAAAATACTGAAAAATAATGACGTTTTAATAAAACCTGTAGATTCAAAAGTAGGGGGTGTGCTTCTATTAGGGTGTTTGCTACAATTGGAATGAATACAATATTTTCTTATTTTTCAGAATCAGAGTTTATAGTGGAATCACATCATGATACATTTATGTAGCAATATAGGGCAGGGGAATTGCCCCTATATAGCTGTATAGGTGCCCAATAAACCTATAGATAGATTTATTTTGCCATCATACATGTAGACAAAGATATACAATATAGATTTATGAGATCAAAATAAACCATAAAGAATGTGATGATTGAGCATTGGGATACTTAAGTAGCTCTGAAACTCATTCCATACCAGTCCCTGATTTTTCTGTATATTTAAACCTAGATTTAAGACGACAATGCATATTTAAATTCTTCATGAAAAGCGCTTTCATTCAAGTACCAATTTGCCAGGCAGGGCCAGAACCACTGACCAAGGCCTGTGACCATAGTATGGAATGAGTTAAACCTAAATGTTTCTTTCCAGAGAGGTCCCATATAAAAGGTAAATAAACTAGAAAACAAAGATTTGCAAATATGTCTTCGTGAAAAGTTTGCATGTATTATATAGCAATTATGGTCCTTTTACTTTCCCACTCATATATTGTTGATAGCTATTCCATAACATTAGTCACTACATAATCAAAGGAGATAAAATTGTATATATCTATCCCCAATCTTATGTCAAATATGAAAGAGTTAAGTTTTGAATGTTAATGATTTGCATATATATATATATATATATATATATATATATATATATATATATATATATATATATATATATATATCTTTGTTAGTTGATTGTGTGCACAGCATACTAATAGCACAAATAGGTGAAAATGTGAATTGTCAAACATCCAGTGTCCTCATGGCACTGAAAATTGTACCATCTCTGCAGCCACTTTTAAAGTTGGCTGAAAAAAGTCAAGAGTTTCTAAGGGTGTTTTTTCTGGAGAGTCCTAAAGGGATATTTCATTTCTGGCTTACTAGGGCATTTTATTAAGGGTTCGCCCCATGAGGGGACCCTTTCTGTTTTCGAGTTGTCCATCCATCCATTTGGATGTCTGTCTGGATATCCACCCAAATGTTCACATTCTCATTACCGCGATATCTATGTCAATTTTCCATTCCATCATACTCGAAGAGTTCCCCCAGTCCCCTTTTCTAGTGCATGCCTATTAGTTCCTGTATTTTAATGAGATAGGGAACATGCCGTGAAATTCTACAACTTTTGATTGCATATTCACCAGCTGAACCACAACAACAAATGTATGGATGGTGTCTGCCATCTTTTCTGGCTGCTCCTACTCATTCCATACTATGGTAAAAGGCCTTGGTCAGTGATTCTGCCACTGCCTGGCAAGTGATGCTGCAGCTGCCCTTGTGGCAGCTGCTGCATGACTTGCCACGCAGTACCAGAATTGCTGACTTAAGAGTATGGAATGAGTTATAGGGGGGAGGGGGGGATTAAAGCTCACAAATGCTGACAATTAGTGTTGATGATTGACTTGAAATATTGTATATCAACTCTGGCAATTTGATCATAAAATGCAACACCCTGAAAATACATTAGTACATCTAGTGCATATGGTCACTACTGTGAAGAGCCACTGCTTGTGTCACATTTGTTGGATAGAGGAGTGGGGTTCTTGCCAAATTCACTGCAGTGAAAGGCCGCCAGGTCAGTGTTTCTGAAGGGGAGGCCAAATACAGCATGTACTTGCTGGTTATATCACATGGCTGGGTTTGTGTCAGTGCTGGTACCAATGGCGCCTCCCTATATCGTCATGAGACTGAAGGTTGAGTCACAATACTGGGCGAGGGATTGTTTGTTTCAGGCAGGCAGCCATTGGATGCAGTCAAACAGTTGCGTTATCTATTATTTTTTCTCGAACCACCTTAGGCCCATCTGTGGTTGTAAGCCACTTTGAGGCACAGATTTTAATTCTAAAATCTCCCCTTTATTATAAACAGCTCCTGTGAAGGACTGAACATGAAGATTTTGCATTACCAATTACGCAATTTTCACCCAGTCTACTGTTCAAGTCAGATATTAACATCCCTTCCGGCCTCTAATTTGTCACCTGGCTTAATGTAATATTTGTGTGTGGGTGATGGGACTCTGTGCTGCTTTTACTTTGAAGTGCCCAGGGCTCTAATTATCGCGCATTTTACATATACACAGAATATTCCTTGGTCATACTTCCTCACAAGTCAGTACTGATAGTTTACCGCCAAATGATCATGTTAAAATGACCACAAGACTTGTACAAGTACAGTCTGCAGTAAGAGTGAAGCCACGGATACAGCCAATGGCACGGTTTTATTGTTTTAGTGATGCTGTCTATGCTGGCCTGAAAACATGACCAAAAATTGCTCATGAGAAAGATGGTGGGGGGGGGGGCACTGCCTGCTTCCCCTCAGTATTTTAAGATTCCTTTACCCATAGTTTGGCTTTTAAAATTGAGTAAAAACTTCAAATTTACCCTTGAATTATTGTACTCTGCTGGTCTGTCTTTGGTCAACAGGGATACCTTCCAACCTCCTACACCTCATGATTGTTTAAAAACCATGTGAGGGGCTGTTCAAAAATGTCTTGAGATTTTTAATGGCATAAGCCAGGAGGTAGAGGGCAGCACTGGTGAAAAAAATAATTGCCTGACCTCTTTTGATCAATACTATGATCACAGTGGGTCATGTGACACCTCTTGACCAGTGCCTGTGGTATAACTTGTTGTCCCTTGGTATATGCCTCGGAGGGCAGGGGGTGGGGCGGGGTTTGTCAAGATGTATGTACATGTTTACAAATATTAATCAATACATATATGTATTAGGCTAACATTTGGTCAAAAATCAACAATTTTATAGCACTCTTTCAGTGGGAGAAACCTCTGGGTATGAATTACAGTGGACTGGAATTAGAAAATGTTGACAATTTTGAATGGCCCCGTACAAGAAAGAAACTCATACTGTACAATCAAGCTTCTGACTTTGGTGCTTTCCTGTCATTGCCGAGTAGAACCCCTAGCAGTGTCAATATACTGGGATATGGACCAGCTTGACACATAAAACAGCCTGTAATTGTTTTGCCAAGCAATGCCAATCACATTCTTGTTTGTTTGTCTATTTGGTAGGTGCCGACATGCACACAGATACTGCTCTCCAGGAATGCTCCAATCCGAAGGAAGCCACGATGATGGCACCACATGAGAAGAGAAATGCTACAGAGTCACAGTCCAACAGTGACTACACAATGAGTACACAAGTGACTCCAAGAGACAGAACTCACAGGCTGCACGTTGACTCTCCATTTGTTATCATAGACTCCTCAGTTCAGAGCCACAGAACTGGTGTGCAGACCGGCTGCATTGACTACAGTGGACGATCAGTTTTGAGTTTTCTTACTAGAAATGATATTCTTTACTTCTTCAAGAAGGAGGTGTATACAAAGGTTGTCAGGAGTCTGATGGGCAAGTTGCATTCTGCTCATAGTTTTACACATATTTGCCAAAAGCTGGGCATAAAAGAGAAAGAATGTACCATGGAGGAAGTCAGATTAGGAAACCACGTGTCCAATATGACAGTGACTACAAAAACTAAACTAATTGCTGAAAAAGACTTGTTAAAGATTCATAACCACTACCGCAAAAGTAGGAGCAAAAGCAAAAGCCCCAAGAGAAATGGAGCAACTGATGTTGACCAAAATGACGACCGATATCAAGATAGACTTTTTAAGGTTCCTGCCTGTCCAGTGAGCCCAGTGAAAAGCAAGGTGACATCACTGAGTCCTGCAACAAACAGGATTTCCGTCACAAGGCCTCAAAAAGATAAAGTGGGCAGTTTGTGGAAAGGTACAAAAAAACACGTCATAAGGCCATTATTGCTGGGAAATAGTCAACAGGGCAAGAAACCTCAATATGCATGCCCGCAAGTTTCTAGAATACCAGAACAGGAGACATCCAAGGAGTCTGTTGATACAAGGAGCCTACAGTCATTTTCAAAGAAGGTTTTTGGTGACCAGAAACACAACTGGAAAGTTGGTGCTCACAAAAATTTCACAGAAAGCCAAAAGACTGCCGTTAAAAATCGGCCCAAATGTAAATCATCCTCACATGCCACAACAAATTGCTGGAGGTCCAAACCATCAGATACTGCAGCAGTAGCATCCAAAAAAATCCAGGGAGGCATTACCACATTAAGTGGGGTTCAGATGCCATTTGTGACAATCCATGGCTCAAACTATGTGTTGAGAAGTCAATTACGGAAGTCAGTGGTGGATCCAATGTACAAAGTGAGCAGTAAGGAGTTCGTCACAGTGTGTGATGAAGACCTGAAAATACGATGCAAAACATGCCATGAGGACAGAAAGCAGTACATTCTGTCCATTTTCCCAAGTCTCAAACCCGAGAGTATAGTGGCAGGAAACAGCCGTCTTATTACCTCAGACGATGCCACCAAAATTGTCGACCACTTCAAAAAACTACACTGTGGCATAAACGTTATTGATTGGATGGGCCACGAGATGGTGTGTATCAATCGTCGGACACGCATGTATTACCTCGGCTTTCAAATACGCCAGGTTGTGGCAAAAAGAACCGTGGAACTGGGTGCTAGGGTTGGTCTGCTCCAGTTCAGCAGGCTTTGCCAGCGGCTAGTAACCTGTCATACCATCACACCAGAAGAGTGGGAGGCCTGTTGTGCAGTCGCACCAAACTTAGACAAGGAGATAGTCAACCAGTCCAACTTGGTTCTTGTCAGCAGCAATGATGTTGGCAAATTTGGACACTTCTATACCAGCTTGGATGAGGAAAAGCGAGGTGGATCCAGGAACCGAACAAAGATGAAGACCACGTTTACCTGTCAAATATGCTCCAGGAAATTCTCTGTAAGTTACGGTTTATGTACAGATTGATCGAGAATGTAATACTCCTAGGACAGTGTTTGTCAGTGGAGTCACCAAGCATGCCAGTCCGTGATCTCAACTTCACCTTGGTCATGGCCTGGTGTGAAAGCATTGATTACACTGGTAATCATGTCCCTCTGTGAATTGAAATTAATTTCACAGTCTTTGATCTTAGTTTATCTTGGTTCGGATGTTTTTTTTTCTGAGTAAGGTCTGTGAGTGAAGCAACATTTATGCACATTCCTGACAGTTTCAAGCCTGGCCCAGATGTCACCATGCCTAACAAGGGTTTTACCCAGAGTACAAGCAAGAAAGAAAAGAATATCACTTATTCAAGATAAGTGGAACTAGACCTTTCATGTATAAAGTGCATCATGTGGTTTACGAAACACAGTGAAGACCAGCATAAATGCCAGTCGTGTTACACACACGGCAATACTCAGATACTGCATCTATTGCTAATCAACCCCATGTTGCCTTTGATCTGTGAGCTGGTAGGCCATTGGTGAGGAGAATGCAGAGCTTGCAATTTTACCAGGTTGTTTTTCCATCCTTTCATATGATCAATATTTGTCACCACAACACTTCAAAAATGCTTGGGCAAATTTTGCTTAAATTTGGTACCTCATGATTAGAGGAAGTGATAAGAGTCCTAGGGGTCAGCCATTTTCATCAACTTTATTACATTAGTACGCGGGGGTAGGGGGTCAAGATCATGTACATTTTTAGCTAATTTTGAAAATGTTGATCAATATTTAAGAAAAAATTAACATTTTTAGGGTACTCTGTGTATGCTTTTGAAAATGTTGATAATTTTGGCTGACCCCTTAGTTACTGAAGACATGTTTATCCATTGCCAGGACATATTGAGTGCTAGATGTTCAGACACTGTGTTTTGCCAAAGTGCACTCAGCCCTGAAAAACATCCTTGAATTATACAATAAACCTGTTCTAAAGTTGGGTACCTCAAATTTTTTATTAATTTTTTTTTTGTGACACATTTTTTTTCATTATAACCTACTCATTTGAAAATGTGTTTTTTGTAACAAAATTTTTTTTTAACAATTGTAATGAAATTGAAGTCCATCTGTAGCTTGTGGAGAGGGACATGTTCTTCCTATCTGTTTTTTTATGCCTAAATAATGAAGGTCAAGGTCATGCATATCCTAGGTCATGACCTGCTTATCAGAACATGAATTTTGGCTAACTCTAAAAGTTTTCATACAATTTATCAAAATTGAGTTTCAGAGATAGCTTATGGGAAGGGACATGTATCCAACAGATTTGGACATATCAGAAAGTGGGGGTAACAAACCCTTGTTAGGAGTCCAGTGGGGTGAAAAGCCTTAAGGTTAGAGTAGATTTTACTTGAAAATCATACAAAATGTGGGGTAAGAAGAGGGGCACCCACCTGAAGTGCTGCCCTCTAAATTAGCTTTGTGTTATTAACCCTTTCCCCCTTGAATTAAGACTGAGTCAACAGCTTTCCTTGTCATGGGTTGGGTACTAAATGCCAACCCATGCCAGGGAAAGGTGTTGACCTGGGGCATGTGATCTTGATAAGTCTCATGTACATTTCTCAGTCAAATTGTTTTTCATAACTGTTGAAATTAGTTGAAAACACGGAAGCAGACGACATTCAACCACCAGCCTGTTTTGGCCGGTTTGAGGGGGAAAGGGTTAACAATTTATTTCGTAAACTTTTTTATATGGTTGGCAAAAAATTTGACACTGTTATGCCTGTGGGACATCAGTTAGCCTGAGTAAAATTTTGTGAAGTTGGCTGCATTTTCAAAGTCACAGACTTGTGTTCTCTCGACACTTGGGCTATTCATTTTAAATGCATGAACATGTACCACATCTTGTTTTTATTTTGTGAGAATTGTTCAGAGCAGAGGGCGTGTGGAACTGGGTACAAGTTGTGCCATAGATCTGTGTGCATTAAAATCAGCAATTAAACGTTCTACAGTTTAGGCAGGTCAGGACGATAGTTTCCTTCTAGTGTAGACCAAGTGCTATGTGAAATAAAATGGCTGATCCTTTCTGCTTTCAGGCTACCCTGCTCTTGAATCACCATCATGGCCACAGGTCCCCTTCAGGAAATAGACCGATCCATTCTAGTGTTTACTGCAGTGAGAAGGATGATGTTGACAACTCCAAGACCAGTGTGTCATCACAGCCAGATGCCGAGACCACTAACATCAGGCCCACAGTAGATACATGCTGTACTCCTGGTAGTAATGGCTTCAGGTCCAGTGAAGAAAACATGGCAGAAGTTGGTGGAGACAGCTCTGAGATGAGTGTTAGCTCCAGTAATTGTGCTCGTGATGAAAGTCATCTCGATGTGCCCAATAACAGAGAAGGTGGCACTGAAAACTGTCCAGCCATCAAAGGTGATATTTCTGACAGCATAGTTAGCAGTGAGCTGGTCATGTCATCCAGTAGCAGCTCCCAGCACACAACTGACAATATCTTGTCTGGAAATGAGACTGGTAACAAAAGTGACTCCACCAATCACAGTGAAGAAAAACTAGTGTGTGTGCTGCCCTCTGGTAGAGATGTGAGCAGTTTGGAGAATGTGGAAGATTTCATTTGGATACCAGATGATGATGATGATGATGATGAAGTCCCAGGGAATGCGCTGTCAATCAACCAAAGTTCAGAGCAGCCTAATAGGTATGACAAAAGTATAGTGAGCTCAATTCAAAATACTTGTACTGGAGAGATTCAATAATTTTTTTAAATTGTTGCTATGCCTCCTCATTAATATTGTAACTAGAGAAACATTATCTGGTCTCCATAATTATAGGTGAGATGTCAATTTTACAACTTCGCAACTTGATAAACATGTAACTCTACAGTTATTTGTTTGTATGTTACATAATGAAATATGCCATGTGAAAGTTTGTAAGTGGTGCGATCTGATAGTCAACGTGCCTATAGACTTAACCTGTTTTCCAGATAGGTTTTGGGAACCAAATTTGCTTGCCGAACAACATTTTTAACCCCTCAGCTCTGCAAGCCAGATCAAAATACAACCATCAACATGATCAAACTTATATGCCTGAACAATCTTATCAAGACCTTGGATCAACTTATTCCCTGGTGACTTTGACTACTTTTTCAAGGTCATAGGAGTCAACAAAAATACTTGTAAACACTCTATTTTGAGAGCAAATGAAGCTACAGCCATCACCCTGACACCCTGGAGCATCTTATCAACACCTTGTCGTATTTTGCTTTCTGGTAATTTTGACTCACTTTTCAAGGTCACAGGGGTTGAGTCAACATAAAAACGATCGCTATGTATATCTGATATCGGTTGAAGGGGTCTTAAAGGTGGTTCTGTGCATCAAATATCTTATTTTGGCAAAAGAGAATAGTTTGGGGGTTTGGCATTAAAACTTGCTGTATGTACAAAGTTAAGAGGGGTAACATGGTGGGTAAAATGGACAAGATAGACACTTGTGTCTGCTTGGTTAACTTTGTGGATGTGCATATTCATGTATTGTATTTAATGTCGTCTTTCACCTTTTCAATTTTTAGTGGACAGGAACAAGGAGGAGCACAGAATATTGCTTCTACAGAAGAACAGCCAGAAAAATGGAGACGGGGAGTTTTTGATTTGCTACAATCACAACATTCAGCACCACAGAAAGGTACAGAATGCATTATTGACATTGTTCCAAAGGAAGAAAAATCTGTCGCATCCAATGAATGTGATTCACCAGATAGCAGAAAGTCACAGAGAGACCCCAACAGTCCAGCCAGATCAGTTAAGCGAAAATCGCAAGAGGATGAATTAGGACCTGAAAAGAAAAGAGTTGCAATGGAAAATTCTGTGGCAACTGTCCTAGGCAACTATGAAAATGGTTCATCTAGTGAGGGAAGTGTCCACAGGGAGCCTGCGTTTGCACAGTTTCATCGGTTAAATACTTTACTGGAGACAAGTCAAAGACCTCAGCAAAAGCGAAGAGCTTCCAGTCCAGTTTGTAGCCCTGCAAAAGCAGTTGTAAGAAGAAAAGTCTCTGCTCCTGATTCTGTCGATGATACTACACATGCTGTGAAAGAGTGTGGAATGCCACCAGAGGCTGAGAGACCACTCACAAGCGAGACACTTGACAGCAATCAGTCACAATCGTATGAATCAGGTGATTCTAGGATAAAGGAAGCAGAAGAGTCACTAGATTCAGAGCGGGATGAACATGATAGAAGAGAGATCAGTATGGAAATTGATGAAGCAGGGACTCATCCCACACTAGAAATCACTAGCACTGAATCACCAGAAAACCTACATGTTGCTTGTGCATTGTCGGGGGTTCCAGTGGAGCAAACTGAGGAAGGAATGGACGACAGTCCTGCTGTGGACCATCCAGTGCCATTCAGTTCATATAAGCCAAGTGTTGCTGAGAGCATATCAGCTAAGCGGGAGCTTTGTGTGTCTAGGTCACAAGATGGCGCCACCCATCAACAGTGGTCAGGTGATCACTCTGTAACTTCAGAGAAGTCGTCAAAAAACCCAGCATTCTTCAGTGGTGGAGTGATAAGTCCAGAGAGATCAAAAATTGTACAAAATATTATTCACAGTAGCAAATATAGTAAGAAATCTGAGGCGGAACAAGATAAGTATTTTGACGGCAGAAACTTGAAAGAGCCTTCCCGGACAGCACACCATCAAGTTGAATCACCAGAGGCTGACACTAATTCTGACACTGACACATGTCCGTACGAGGATGGTTCACCAGAGAAATACCCAGAGACCTCAGGTGAACTTTTGCAGAGGCAAGATAGTGAAAGAGAAACAGAAACAAACTTGCTAATTTCTAGAAATGACCTAAAAGGATGCTTGAACGTATCTGGTGACAGTGCTCACTCTCCTGTGAGTACCAGTTGCAGTATTTATGAGCAAACTGCTATCAGCGAGCTGCATACAAACAATGCGCAGGTTACCCCAAAGGATGAATATCGTGCATCATGTTTGCACGCTCAGAGTCTGGATAAATTCAGCCATGCTTCAGAGGAAATACGAGAAAGGTTCAGACGTAATCCTTGTAGTGAGTGCCCATACAAAAGCCAGGCTCCCTCAAACACACCAGTGCAGATGCAAGAAAGCCAAACCGAGGCAGAATCAGGACCGTCAGGTGTTTGTCATGAGCAGGCTGTTGTCCGAGAACCATATAAAAACCACAGCATGTCCTCACCACCGTCGGACCAAGTGGCCTTAAAGGCTGAATATCGGGCTTCATGTTTACATGCTTCTCCTCAGAAGAGAGTCAGCAACGCTTCTGAGAAAATGCAAGACAGTGTGGGGCTGAGTGACAAAGGGCCGGTAAATAGACACCAAGAGACCTCGACTGTACCATTACCCCCAGCTCAGGGGTCGCCTACAGCTGAACAGTGGCGCTCCTCAAAGGATCAGAGTCCGGATAGTGATCGCGCTTGGAGAATAAAAGAGACTGCCACTTCAAGGGACCAAGGTCCTTCTGATAGAATTTCACTAACATTACAGAGAACAGGGGCTAAAACATCACACTCTTCTGGACAGAGCGATGACCAGAGGAAATATGAGTTCTCATTACAAAAACTGCAGAGTATGGTGAACAATACTCAGAATAATGTCAGCACAAAGTCATTACAAACAAAGCCCACTTACATGACGAATGCGAGCGAAGTTTTGAGAAATGAGCATCCGGCAGAGAACATGCAAGTCGCAGGTGGTTCATTGTATGATACTCTGTCTCATATAGGCAAACATGCCCAATTGAATGGAAACAGGAGTGAAGCATCAGCAGCTGTTCCTATGTCTAGTGGTCAATGCATGATGGAAGGGTCTGTGGCTGTGGGTACTGCATCTGTGGACACGGTCAATCAGGTTCCAAATGTTCAGCCTGCGAAAGTGTCACAAAGGAACCATGCCATTGGGGGAGATTCCAGGCCCCAACGTCACACAGATCCACAGAATGCTCTCTCACACCAAAGGATCTATGATTCTATAACCACTATATACAGAGCTGCAAATGTCCAACAACAATTGCAGAACCAACGTAATGTGACAAATCAGGAATTACCTGCCAAATCCGGCTATCAGATCCAGCAATCAGCAGATGCAGTGAGCCATGGACAGAGCTTCACAGCACACTGGCCAAGTCTGATGTCATCAAACCACACTCCTCGGCATCCTGGTGCTCAGAGCCAACAGTTGATGCCCCCACCACAACCGCCTTACATGAATGCTGTACCACAACGTAGAACATCACCACACCAGATGCTACCTCAGCAAGCAGCATTTTCTCATCAAGCTGCAGTTGCTCCTCAGGCATCAATGCCTCCTCGTCAGAGATTGGGTCCTCCACATCAGGCATCAATTCCTCCTCATCAGGGGTTTTGTCCTCCTCATCAGGCATCAGTTGCTCCTCATCAGGGTTTTGGTCCTCCTCATCAGGCATCAATTCCTCATTATGAATCAGTATCTCCTCAGCAGGCAACAGTTCCTCTTCATCATCTTCCTGCTGGTCCTCACCATGCCATGGGCCCTCCACATACTGCAGTGTCCCCTCGTCAGGTGGCAGCTCCTCATCAACATGCACGAGTTAGTCCTCATCAGGGAGCCGTGTCCCCAGGTCAGATGGGAGCATCAGGACCTAAAGCTGCGGTGGGAGGCCAGCCGAGTCAGATGTCTCCTGTGTCCACAGGAACAGATCAAGGTAGGTCTTATTTCATAGTTCTACATGGAACCTGTCTAATGGGACCAATCAAAAGGCCTGTACATGAAATATGGTCCAGTATGACAGGTGGTCTCTAGGACAGGTAATACAAGAATCTTGTATGGCAGACATTTAGGACCGTGTTGGGACACGAATTGGGGTATTTTTCGCTCTTTGCAAGGTTAGATCAAGCAAAAACCCCCAAATGACTCTGTGAGTGTGGCAACTAGGGCTGTGAATTGACGTTAAAGTGTGAAATCAATTATCGTTATTTTTGTTAATGTCAGATTTATTGTTGAAACAATTGTTTCAACCTAATGGACCCACTGATTCGCAGCATGAGGAATGGAGAACAGCATGATCACTTGAGCAATGATAGAAAACCTGATAGAAAAGAGTGTCAGAATACTCTAAAACATTTAATAATTCCTTCAAATAAGCACACACATACTGCTTACAAGTTCCTTCAACAAATAGAAGCTGTATGAGATGGTTCGGCATTCAAACTTGCAGATTATGACCAATATGCTGTTCCAGTGCGGTGCACACTGTAATTGACTACGTAGAAGGGGCTAGTTCCCAACTTACCACTATCATAAGATGCATCTCTGATGAAAAAAAATTTTGAGATGTCGCGGTAAGGTTGTCAGGGTTGACGCCACTCAGACGGCCTTCAAATATATACTTTCAAAGTTTCATAAAAAGTTTGAAAATAATCAGAGGAAGCTGGTTTTGAATGGGAACCTAGTCCATTATAAGGTGCAGCTGTGATAAAAGTTTTAGTACAGTCGCAGAGAATATTTTTTTGAGGTATAGACGTAACTTTGTGCGGGTTGATGACACTCAGACAGCCTTAGTTCTTATTTAAAACCAGCTTCATCTTTGTATTCTTTTTTTTTTTTTTTTTTGAAATTTTAAAATATTTATTTCAAGGCTGTCTCAACAAGTATGCATTGCACCTCCATCAAATTTTTATCAGAGATGCACATTCTTTTGGTGCAGTTACACTGTGTAATGGCACTTGTGAAGTCTCAAAAAAAATTGCAGACTTGAGGGAAAAAAAGATTGTGCGTACTGCGGGTAATTCGTTCCCTGAACGCTATTTTTTGTGTATTGTCCTGTGAACTATGAATTTTTTTGACACCTACAAATTTTCAGCTTACTTTGGATCTTGAAAATTTTCAAATCACATTAAAAGACAGGAAAATTCAAATTTGTAAGAAACTGTCGTTGGTAAACATGTCAAAACTGATATTTTAGAAATTTGATACTGATTGGACAAATAGATTTTTCGAGACCCAGTTTCAAAAAGCATGTTCCTTGTTAAAATTTTCACACTGGACCGTGGTTTCACTTGGAGGCAGGTGAACAGTATTTACTTTCAAAGATATCCTGTTTAGTGCAACAAAATCTTTGCCAATGGCAGCTTTTTTTCTTTTATCTGTTATAGGAATGTATTATCATCGTCATCATCATCATCATCATCATATACTTTGTAATTATGTCTCCCGGTGGAAGCCGTGGGACATATTGGTTTAGTGCTTCTTCTTCTTCTTCTTCTTCTTCTTCTTCTTCTTCTTCTTCTTCTTCTCCTTCTTCTCCTTCTTCTCCTCCTCCTCCTCCTCCTCCTCCTCCTCCTCCTCCTCCTCCTCCTCCTCCTCCTCCTCCTCCTCCTCCTCCTCCTCCTCCTCCTCCTTCTTCAACCTAGGTTGGGATTGTATTTGGATGACCTTGAGCGAATTCTCAAGGTCACAGGGTCACTTATGTGAAATTGGTTTCCGTGAGATAAGTCTTGAAGAACTTGATGGAATTTGATGAAACTTGGTAGGATTATATATCTTGGCAAGACCTAGGTTGGGATTGTATTTGGATGACCTTGAGTAAATTCTCAAGGTCACAGGGTCACATGTGTAATTGGTTTCCGTTCGATAAGTCATGAAGAACAAGATGGAATTTGATGAAACTTGGTAGGATTATGTATCAAGGTAAGACCAAGGTTGTGATTGTATTTGGGTGACCTTGACCTAATTTTCAAGGTCATAGGGTCATTTATGTGAAATTGGTTTCTCTGCAATAAGTCTTGAAGAACTTGATGAAAATTGCTAGAGTAGTGTAACACCTGTAGCTTATTCAGAGACGTAAGTGTTCCACCGGGAGACATTTGATTTTCTGTTGGAAAATCAGTCTGTTCTAGTCTGTGGTGTGTTCTTGCTTAGCAAACCTAGGGTCCTGGACTGTAGAACTAGGATCCCGGGTCTGCCAGCTTTCACTGCTATTTACTGTGGGCCCAGTGAAAAGCATCTCTCTTCCTCATTACTAGACTTCATTACCTGGGGGCACCTTGTTGGGCAAGGTTTGTTTTCCTCCTCCTCCATACCCCCCCCCCCCCCCCCCATTCATAGACCAAGCCAGGAAATGAATAATCAGCAGATACACAAAGGGCACCAATTGCTATTTACAAACTGGTCTAATGTAATTGGCTCATCAAAAGTGGTTGATGTGTTTACAAGCAAGGGGAATTGAAAGAATCCACATGAAAGCCAGCAGACTCACAGGCCACCAGCCACATACAGAAATGGCCTGTGTGTCGCTAAGTCACTTTCTCTACTGTAAACAGAACCAAGCATGCTTTCTTTCATCCACGCACTTTAGGTACTTTACTGTTCAAAACTGGGCTAACTTGCCTGCTTTAATCTACTGACTGATTGTAAACATTCCTTTTTGGCAAAATGCTGTTAAATTACTTAATTCATGGAGGTAATATTGTCCCAATATAACATCCATGCCTTATTGCCTCAAAATTGGCTTTCCCTCTGCTATGCTAATGTTATTAAATTACTTTATTGCCTTGTTTGCTCTTGGTCTGAGCTTTCATCTGGGAGTGTAATTCTGCTAAATCATGAATAATGAGTGTGGTGTGTCCATGGCTGAATGAAGACTTTATTGCTTGGGTTATGTCATGCTTTCCTCTCTGTGACTAAATACTGGCAATATTACTCTAGCCACATTCGAATGGGGAGAGGAGGGATGCAAACTGTAAGGAATAAGTATAAGCGGTGTGCTGGCCAAGGTCATACAACATGTACAATGCACAAGTTCATCAAATGCACCGTCATCTTCATGTTCATTTCTGAGAGGATCACGAGAAAGCAAGCCCCATCAAATACACACGCCAATATATATATATATATATATATATATATATATATATATATATATATATATATATATATATATATATATATATATATATATATATATATATATATATATATATATATATATATATATATATATATATATATATATATATATATATACATACATACATACATACAAATAGTAAGGTTGTATTGTATGCTGATGACACTGCTATTTTCTTTGCTGCTAAATCGGTTCTTGACATTCAGAGGACATGAAATATTGAAATGTTTGCTGCAGCTAAATGGGTGAACGACAACCATCTCACCTTGAACATTCAAAAGACTAAGTGTATGTTATCAGGAACTAGTAGGAAACTTCGAGAAAATAACCAACTGAATATTTTAGTGGACGGAAAACAAATTGACCAGGTTGACTATTTTAAGTATTTAGGATTATGGTTTGACAAGCACATGTCATGACACAAACATGTTGAGAATATTTGCAACAAAATTTCACAACGTCTTGGTATTCTAAGGAGAATATCCCCATTTGTGTCAAAAGATTCAGTATTACTCCTGTACAGTTCTTTGATATTACCACTTTTTGATTACTGTGACGTCGCATGGTCTGACTGTTCTACAAAAAAACCTTGACATGCTACAAAAGTTCCAAAATGGAGCAGCCAGGATAATACTTTCTAAAGGTCGTCGAACGAGAATTAGGGACATGTTTAAGGAACTTCATTGGACTGATTTAAGGGCCCAGGACCAATATTATCGAGCTATTTTCATGTTTAAAGTTATAAATGGCAAAACTCCTACTTTAGTGATGCCTTTAAAGCAGTGTCGGAAGTCCATGGGCATTTTACAATGCAAAGTAAGGCTAATCTGACAGTCCCTAACACACAAGGCAAGTCAGGTCAAAGAGCATTTAGGTTTACAGGTGCCAAGACTTGGAATAGCTTAAATGATAAGGTAAAAGAAGCACCATCCCTGACAGTTTTTAAATCTGTAAACTGCAAAACGTACCATGTGTAATTATTTGACGTCTTTTAAAACCTGCATTATGATCGTCAATTTGTCATTACATTAAGAAAATGTTCAAACATCATTGACGTTTCATCATGAAATCACAATCTTTTAGTTACTTTTAGTAATGACCTTTTCATACTTTTTAATTTACCTATTGTTCATGTATTTTACAGCATATATAAATCCTATTTGGTGTATGAGTGCGAGTGTGTATCCAGGGCCCCTATGGAAAGCAGCCTGAGTGCTGAATCAGGGCTACCATGTATAAATAAATAAATGAATGAAGGAACGAATGAACGAACAAACGAGCATAACCAAGAAACAAACAAACAAACATACATACACAGTAAAAGCACTCTAACTGAACACCATCACCATTTCTCAGTCCCAATATATACTTCCAATGTAAGCAAACCTTCCCACAATGAACACCTCACTATACCAAACACGTTTTTCTGGTCCCAAGGGTGTTCGGTACAGGGAGGTTTTACTGTATGTATATGGACTTATGAATCGAGAACACCATCTGCCAATTTCTGCCAGTGCACATTGGGAGCTTGAAAATCACCCAAAAACTGTGGACCACTTTATAAACAAAGTAAAGCTTTAGTGTTTACGATTTTGCCAATAATGGACAGGTGGAGTGGACAGTGAACTTCATAAGATTCTTGCATTTTACATCCAGCAGACATTTGAGATTTCAGATATTTTTTATTGTTTTTCAGCTAAATATTTCCGTCTTATTAATTAAGCTATTTTGAATTTTAGAGCACCATGCAGATTACCAGGTACCCACTTGGTCTCAGGTGCATTGTGCAGATGTTGACATCTGCACAAAGTGGTTTCGCTCAGTTGCATTGGCTGTAAAATTCACCCAGCTGCACATGGGTGATCCTCAGACGTGCTTGCTGGATCGAACAACCCTCTGGGTAGATTTATTGTTAAACACGTAATAACCACCCCCCCCCCCCAAAAAGACACTGAACAATGCAGAGATAATTCATTTGGGACTAGCTGATGTCTTAGGTCAGACTTGAATGCCCCAAGCCCCAGTTCCAGGTCTTGTGGTCAGGGCTGCCTGGTTCTATGGTATGAATCAAGTGACATAACATGCATTAGTGACCCCACTAATTAATGTATTGTAGTAAAATTCCTTGTAAAACAGTTGTACTGAACACTACCATCACTGCAGCTTCAGAGAGCAATCAAGCGCTTGGTTCACAGTCACCAGTTCTGGACACCTACACAGCCCTCGTCCTGATGGCGGTTCTGTTGGTACAGTATGCCGGTCAGCCCCAGAGTTGGAGCTGTCAGCAATCAAGTGCTTGGGTCACATCCCCAATATCAGAGCTACCCCAATCAAGTCAGCCCTTAGTGAAAAGTTTAAAGAATGACAGGGTTTAACCCTCCTTACCCCCTTGAATTAAGACTGAGTCAACAGCTTTCCTTGGCATGGGGCATGTGATCTTGATTAGTCTCATGAACATTTCTCAGTCAAATTGTTTTTCATAACTGTTGAAATTAGTTGAAAACACTGAAGCAGACGACATTTGACCACCAGCCGGTTTTGGCCGGTTTGAGTGGGAAAGGGTTAAAGACCGCTTTGTCAATAAGAACCCACAGGTAACATAGACCGTTTTGATGGAAGTTGAAGTTAGGCCATACCCTGCACATAGAGTACAAATTGGGTGTACCAGTTCTCCTGCCATTTATCCTAATGAGTGGTCTGGTGCAGGTAAAAACTTAACAAATTCAAATCTTTCGTGAAAAAAAGTTTATTCCATAAATTGTATTTATTTTTCTGCATCATTTCAAGGCAACAAACCTGGTGCTTATGCAACTTCAAAGTGGCTTTCACAAAAAGAGTTTGCCTGCAAAGCAGACCAAGTTCCATGTTAGCTCTGCTACACTTTCCCCAGTGGAGTAGACATGACATGGAGCTTGGGTGTGTTTTGGAGGTGAAAAAGGTTTGAAACTGATGAATAATGCATATGTTTCTGCCTCATTTTGATGCAACAAACCCGGTGCTTGCACATTGAAGTCAAGCCTTTCATGAAAAGAGTCTGAATTTCCTAAATTATTCTTCAGGGTTTATTTTTTCTTCAATCAGAGGCCAAAAAAATGCAGATCAGCAAAACATTTTGCCTGTTTTGTTCCCCCCAAATATAAGGTGTGGTTTTCAGTGCGTGGGTGTGCTTATCATTGTATGGGTGGCGGTGGAGAAGAATATGGCATGCACTTATTTACTTGCACAAGAAACACACCCTCCCTTGTGCTGCCTCGGGTACTCCTTCTGCTATCAGCTGAAATGTTGCCAGTTTATATACTGTGAATGCACTTATTTTCAAGTGGTTAAATTTACACGGTTTTTAGAACTGAGGCATTACACTGATATTTTAATTTCACTATTTTGAACAAAGGTCCTATTAAACCTATGTTAAAATATTATTTCCCTATGCTTTTATTTTGACAGTTTTGTGCCATCAGCGAAATAAGCGAAATAAAAAACACAACAAAATAAAGTGAATTCACAGTAATGTATAATATCTAAAAGTGCTTAAATCACAAAAGAGCTTTACAATCTGTTCTGAGATGCTTTTATTTGTGGCTGCTCTTTTGGAATAGCGTTTATGTTGTCTCTACTTTCCTAATATATGTGAATAATTGTCTGTCATCTGATAATAAATGGGCATTCCTCTGCTTGCAGGTGGTCATTTTGACAAGAAGGAAGTGAACAGCAAAATCATACAGGGTCAGAACCTGCTAACTGATGCCATCAACCAACTAGTTCACCAGGTCAAGAAACTAGAAGGTGAGAGATGCTACAGACTTAACCCTTTTAACCCATTCTGTGCTAAATTTTGGACTGAGTCAACAGCTTTTCTCGGCATTCATTGGGCGCCCAATGCATGCCGAGAAAAGCTGTTGACCTGGGATATTTTCTCTGGAACTATAGGCGTACTGGTGCTTGAACGAAAGGTCTTCTTACCAGGAATGCGAATCTGGGATCCTAATGATAATTCAGACTAGTTTGAATTTTAAGTAGATCAACTTAAGACGTGATTAGCACTGAAAGAGTTAAGCCCTTTCCCGTCCAATTGCGACTAAGTCAACAGGTTTCCTTGGCATGGGTTGGACACTAAGTGCCTAACCCATGCCAAGGAAGGCTGTTGACTCAGGCTGAATTATAGGGGCAAAGGGTTAATGTAGGTTGGGCACTTAGTGCTCAACCCATACCAAGGAAAGCTGTTGACCCAATCTTCATTGTAGGAGAAAAGGGTTAATGTGGGTTGGGCACTTGTCCAACTCATGCCAAAGAAAGCTGATGACCTGGGGCATGTGATCTTAATAGGTCTTATCTACAATTCTTAGTCAAATTGTTTTTCATCCCTGTTAAAATTAGTTGAAAACACTGAAGCAGACAACTTGTGACCATCTGCCAGAGTTGGCTGACAAAGGGGGAAAGGTTTAATTGCGCAAAGGTGGTGTCAGAATATTGAGTACATGTACATAGTTCTGAATTTGAATTCCCATTCTGAAAATGTCCCAAGTGCTCTGGGTGTTAGTGGGAGTAAAATGGTAATGTACAGCAGACCTCATTATAACGACACTAAGATACCTGACATGTTCACTTAAGGACACAAATTTTTGAGGAATTTAAAGTCAAACTCTCTTGGTATTTGACTCGTTTACCTGGTAGATTCAGAAATCAGACACATTTTGTACGAAACATACATGTATTATAAAGATCGTATGTCTGGCATTTATCTTAAAATTCAAGTTATAATTCTCATAAACGCACAAACACCATTCTGTAGTTGGAATGGTGTGAAAAGGGTTAAAGCAAAGATCTGCATCCCCTACACTTATCACATCTGGGTTTGCCACCCTATGGATGTAGTTCGTTTGGTAAGCAGGAGTTATTAGTGGCAGTGACAACATCAAAGTCTCGGACAATCTTTGGTCAATAAGCCAGTTTATACCCACATCTGGTTTGTACCTCCGGCATGTTGAGTATAATGTCCAAACGGGAATGTAATGAGTGAAGCGTAACAGCCGACCACAATTGAGAGTGTTTTCTGTCGGACAGGTGTTTAAAGAAAATATCGTGATGCTTTCTTAACAAGCTTTTTGTGACTTAAGGACTTAATGAGCCAGATGTGTCAATACATTCTGATGATTTCTGGTGACTCCTCCTGCTTTAATGACTTTATAATATTTTCCTCATATGCCAAAGGAATGTAATCAGTAACTGGATATATATAAGCCATGTATGTCTGGAATAAACAGCTTTTTCCATCTAGCCACTGTACCTGTCCGGGTGGTTCCAGGCCTGGTTGACAGGCATGATAGAACAGAGATCCTCTGACGCAGGTCAGGAGCAGGACCGTTTGTTTATAGGTCCAAGTGAAGTAAGAACTTGGCAATATGGTGTCCTTATAATGGGGTTCCATAGCATATCTGACTCAGAAGACCCTAATAAACATGCCTGTAAGCGAGTTACACATTTATTAAGGGCACAGCATTCTGATTGTGGGAAGGAATACACTTTACCCCTTTACTTGTTTAACCCTTTCACTGCCAAATTTTGGACTGAGTCTACAGCATTTCTCAGCACGCATTGGGTGCAATGCACCCACTGCTTGCCCAGAAAAGACTGTTGATGTGGGATGTCTATGTGGAACTAAGGCATGCTGGTACTTAAATGAAAAGTAATTTTACGAGGAATTCGAATCTGGGATCCTTATGATAATTCAAATTAGTTTGACTTGGTAGATCGACTCAAGTCATGCTTGGCACTGAAAGAGTTAACTTTCATAATTTTTGCTCTATATTGTTGCAGGGATGAATCAGATCCTGACTGAAAAACTAAGCAGTGCCAAAAGTAAGTCACATCAGAAGTGTCTTTTGTGTGTGTGTGTGTGGAAGGAGATCTAGACATGTTCCCTGTGGCTAGATGCGGTAAGAAATCTGTATTCATTAAGGCTTTTTGTGCATATAATCAAAGCACTTCCCATGTTGCCACAGGAGCTTACCCTTAAAATACAATAGTTGTATGACCTGAAAAGCCCAGGGTGAACGTCTTCACCAGACTGGTATGTTTCCACCGTAATGGATGTAAAGGGTGTACACTTTCAAATTGGTACACCAGACGACCAGTGCAGTTTGGTACATGGTAATCACAAGTATAAAATCCAATCTGAAGATGCAGGATGTTATGTATGTTGAACATGCACCAATCAGGATGTGAAATACATACTCCTGTAGACATATGTGGTTCATGTTTTGTGTACTATGTGAGAAATTAATAACAAGCAATTGTTGTCTGTTGTCCGAGCAGGTGAAGAACAGAAACGTATGGAGGAGGAGAGCAGAAGGTACTCGAGACTACAGCAACAAATGACACAGATGACAAGTAATTTTTTTTTCCTTTTCCCCCTCCCCAGGACTACAAATGTGTAGAAGCGTGCCACAGTCACATGTGGCACCAAAATGTAGAAGCTGTGTGTAGATTGTAGATCAAGAACCGGAGAATCCCAAATGCTCCGTTCTGGCCCATATGCAGTCAACTGCGTTGATCATGACATGCACACATCTCTATCCCCACTGAACTTTTCTTTTTCGTAAGAATTCAGATATAGCCATGTGGATGTGTGCGTTAGCCATTTTCACCAGACAATAGGTGCTGAAGGATGCTGGATCAAGATCGGGCTGTTCTGTGATTTAAAATATATACATACATACATACATACATACATACATACATACATACATACATACATACATACATACATACATACACACACCTTATGACCAAAACTAACAAATACCCGTGGCTGGGCTGTTCTGTGATTTAAAATACATACATACATACATACATACATACATACATACATACATACATACATACATACATACATACATACATACTGCCACCTTATGACCAAAACTGACAAATACCCATGGCCTCATTCGCTGGCAAAAAAAATAAAGGGAAATGTAAAGAGAAGTGGCTGTAGTAGCATGAAGTTTTTGCACTGATAATGAGACAGCAAAGGAAAAAAGTGTATTGCAAATCCTGGTAAATTGCTCTTTAATTTCATTTCAGAGGAGAATCTAAAGCTGAAACTGGAGTTGCAAAATTCAGAAAGTAAGTTACACTTTGCTTCAGTTCTCTACTATATTCTTCCAATGAGAGGCACATTACTCTGTTACCATTTTCCTCCAAGTAAGCACCCCAGCTTTAATAAGAGCGCCCCCTTTCATGGAATATGCATGACCAAAGTTCAGACCAAAAAATATGACACTTAATGATCTTTTTCACAGTAGCTTACCATGTTCCAAGAAGGGTTCCAAGTTAAAGGTTTATTATGTTGCAACTTTTTTAAGTGCCACTGTGCTTACAGGGAGAAATGTGGTATCCCAAGATTGTGCCATTGTATGTCATTGTTCAAAATGGAGTGTGCTAAGTTATCCAATTGAAAATTACAGAAAAAAATAACTCTTCTTCATAATTTGTCCTAATTTTATCATGGGTGGAAGTTTTCAGTTTTCAAGGCAAGTCAATCTTGAGAAAACTAGTAACTTTTTTTTGTGTTTTCCAAATAGCTGAACATTCAGTAACATCTGGGAGCAAAAATTCAGACTTAAGATTTTTAGGTTTGCCATTTAGTTTTAGGGAAGCTTCTGACTGTCACTCATGTATTAACCCTTTCAGTGCCAAATTTTGGACTGAGTCATCAGTTTTTCTCTGCACCCATTGGGGACATTGCGCCCAGTGCATGCAGACAAAAGCTGTTGACCTAGGGTATTCTTTCTGGAACTATAGGCATGCTGGTACTTGAATGAAAAGAATTTTTACAAGGAATGCGAATCTGGGATACTGATGATAATACAGACTTGTCAGACTTAAGTAGATCAACTTTAGACATGATTGGCACTGAAAGAGTTTTGATACTAGAAAAATGAGAAGAGCGGGTTTGAAATCTAACCTTGGATAACACCAGATATAACATTGATGTAGAAATTTTTGTGCTAAGGGGAATTCCCCAAAGCCTCCATTGTGTTTGACAACAAGTATCACATATTTGGCTCCTTCTTCCACAAAGGTTTTGATATGTACAGTGAAACATCGTTATATTGACACCATCTGTTCCATGCAAAATGTGTCAGATATTCAAGTGTTATTATAATGAAGTTTTGGCATATAAAATTTGCATGCATGGTACTGATACATTACATTGATACTGTAAATTCTGACGGTTACCTGTTCAAGGTGATGTGATATTGTAGCTAGATTAGAGCAGGTGACTGTTTCTGGAGAGTTTGATAAGGGCTGTGACCACAGTGTTTGCTAGTGCTGTGACTGTTTCTGGAAGTTTGATAAGGGTTGTGACCACAGTGTTTGCCAGTGCTGCCACCTGTTGGCTAAATCAGAAATCAAATCAACAAACTTGGGGACCCATTTTTCCAAAGACTATGTCAAGACAGTCTCCAAAATTTGCATCGCTGGCACATTTGGTGATGATTTGTCCAGTACTGCAGTTGCAAATTGTTGGTATTCATCTGAAAAAAATGATCCCGAGGGTTGTAATACTAATCTAGTGGCAATATTGCTTCTGTTAGCCAACAACGTAATCCAATGTGTAAAGCATACGGAAGTTACTCAAGACAAAGTGTCTTTTCTTTGCCTTTCCAGAAAAAGCACTGTCGGCAATCCAGAGCTTACAAAATGTGATGGGTCACAATGCAGAATTGGAAGGCCAAGTACGAGCCCTGCAGGGCCAAGGATATTGTGAGTATTGGAATGATGAAAAAAAGTAGAATGGATGTCATGTCACCCCTCTGCTGGGTGAGCATTAGATGTACAATAGCCTCTCTAGCCAAATGCTGATTATGTTAGCCAAAACTGTGAGCAAAATTCTACATTTTGAAATTGCCGATATTCATTAAGTAAAATGCCGTGAATATGTGCATCAAAAGTTGAATAAATTGTGAAATGTCCTTGGCAAATTTGGCTAAAGCTTACAAACGTTTATGGCGAAATTACACCTTTTTAGCTGGTAATATTTGGCTAAGGGATGACACTTACCTAGTTTTGTGCACAGCAACACTCACTGTGGCATCTGCCTCCAATTAGATAATCCTAGAAAGCTTGCATCACTAGGAGGCACCACTTGTCAAGATAAATCACCTCTGCTGACTAATCAGATACATTGAGTGGTGTTGGTGGTGCCACTTGATCTATTATATCCTTTTGTGATTCCTTAGGAGTTATTGTCATATACACGGAAACTTCATTATAATGATACCATCTGTTCCCTGTTAAATGTGTCAGATACCTGAATATGTCGTGTAACACGTCAAATAGGGAAGAAGTCCTTCAAAACTTACGTTAAGTGAATGTGTCAGATACTATGAATACATTTATTTTCAAGGGCATTTATTTTTATGGTTTTTGCATTTTGAACCTTTCACTGAGACTTTCAATTTACTATTTTAGTTTTACTTCCAATCAATGCCATGTTTAAAACTTTTTTCACTGTGTTCTTAATTTCACTGTTTTGAAGCATCAGCGAAATACGCAAAAATAAGGTCACAGCAAAATTAAATGAATTCACAGTATCTAAGTATAGGTACAATGAGGCTTCATTGTACTACTTTATAATTGTATTCATTTAATGACAAAAGATTTTACATACATGAAGTTACTGTGGTCCCTGTCTGAAGAGATGGCCACAAAGAGGTTGTGACACATAGTTTCTCGTGACAGTGACGCAACTTGAAGAATTTGATTTGGGACCCTGTAAAGAAACAACCTGAAAGACGATACTCTCTCATAACAGGGATCACACAGTAAAGAAATTTTACCAAAGAAAGCTGGCAAAGTTATTTTGCCAGTCATGCTTGTGTGTTTGTGTTAGTGGCCCAGTTTTGTTAAATTCAGTGTTACTGTATGAATAAAAAATCATCCATTTATCCTCCCTTCCACCCCTGAGATTAACCTCATTTGTACCTTGACACTACTTTTGTACCAGATTACATTTTGGTGACCTTGACCTTGTTTTCAAGGTCACAAGATCCCTATGAGCAAAGTCAAGAGGCCAGTCTTGTCAGCGACATCAGTTCTAGCTGAAACATTGAAATATTGGCTGTTTCTTGTTGCAGACATACAAAGATGATGCTGAGATGGTGGTGTACATATTGATATATGAAGACACCGTGAACAGTCAAAGATAAACCAGATGATTGTCCGTCAAGTCACATGCCAGAACAAACAAATCATCCAAGAGTGAACTTTCATAGCCATGTCAAAAGGAAGAGGCACGAGTGCCCACAAGGTGGCGCATAACATCACCACAGACCTGTTCTACTTATCGAATTCCAAAATGTCTCTGGCCAGCCAGCAGAAATATATGTACCATGCAGATAATAATGAAAATTAAACTTTCAAGTGACAACATATAGTGATTAAAAAGGGCTTGGAAAAGAATCAAATCAACAGACTGCAAATATGACAGTTGTAAAAAACAATGAGTCTATAAAAAAAATATGTGAAAATTACAAAAAATCATGTCGACTGAAAAGTAATCCCTCAGGAAAATGTAGCAATGGTAAATAAGAAACATTTTTACCACGCTGAAAATCTTAGGTGTCTAGCTTAATGTCCCCACCCCCCACCCCCCAAAAAAAGAAAAGAAAAGAAAAATATGTGACCTGGAAATCAAATATACCATATAAATTATCTATTCTATGCATGGTATTGAAATGATCAATTGGATGAACTGATGAAGTAATAGGAAACTCCAGAGGAGAGCCACTTTATACATTCACAAGTACGCATACACGATAACATTGATGTTATGCAGGATTAACGGCAGGGTTCATATCTATTAACTAAACATAATCATGGCACATCTACATGCCATGTTGATCACATTCAATACAAGTCGCTTGGTTTCCACAGGTGCAGATGTGAATTTTAACACTGTCAATTTATATCCGCCATGACCGTGGCAATACATCGTACCTGTATGCATGTAGTCTTCCCCTCCCTCCTCCCCCCCCCCCCCCCCCTGAGAAAAAAGAATAGTCAGTGTGACAATTCTTAAAATATACATGTAAATATGTAAATGAGAAAATTGTTTATATACAGTAATAAACAGAGTGAACATGATTTTTGCTTATTTCTTGTAATTTAAGTTAAAGAAACCATTTGTATTAGTTTTATACCTGGCAACAATAATCTGCAGTTTTTATTGTATTTAATGCCTCTTTAGAGAAACCTTTTGTATCTGTTTCGTACCCGACTTATAATGTGTGGCTAGTATTGTATTATATTTTTTTTAGAAAAAACTTTTTGTACCAGTTTTATACCTGACTGTAATAATCCATGGTGAGTACCGCCTCAAATTTCACTTTAGTGCAAGTCTGAACACATTATAAGTGATATTTTCATGTACAGCGTGTTCGGTAGTATTGCTTAAAAAGAAAAAGAAGAGGAGATGTATACAAAATACCCTTATGTTCACCAGAACACATTTGTACTGTATATATTATATTTACATAAATGTGTCCATGCCTAATTTAAATGGTGTAAGGTATTGGGGATTTGAATTTCAAAGGCAGCATGTGTGGTTATTTTTTATATTTGAGAAAAAAAAAATGTACATAGAAATATGAGCTAAATGTCTATAGTGGTGCACCCAAAAAACTATTCTCATGATCAATGGTTAAAAGACTGCATTTATAAAAGGATTTTATGCATTATGACTGAATTTCACCTACTGTATAAAGGTACATTGTATATGCCATAATTTATTGGGTTTTTTTTATGATTTTGTACAGAGTTGTATTTCATATGGGGGTGTTGCAGGTTGCTATATGGAAATTGTAATAATTATAGCAAGCACGATGATATTGAATTATTTAATGGCCTTTACTTGCCTAAACTGGCCAAAACTGTCCAGAGGTAAACTGCCATCTGCTTCAGTGATTTTTATTGATTTTAATTAAAAAAAAACAAAACGTTTGATTGAGATTTGTCGATGCGCCCTATCAAGACAGCTTGCCCTGAGTCAATAGCTGTCACAAGGGCAGAGTAAGTGCCCACTGCCCAGCCCATTCCTAGGAAAGCTGGTGACTCTATCGTAATTCGGGGGTAAGGGTCAATTTAGGTAGCCCAATCCACCCCATGGAAAGCTGTTGATGGGGGGGGGGGATTTTTGTTGTCCAGCCCAGCTCCAGGAAAGTTGTTGACTCAGGGAAATAGCTTAATTTTGATGGCCAGGAAAGCTGCTGACTCAGGGAAAAGGGTTAATTTGGTAGCCTGAAGAAGGCTGTTGACTCAGGGGAAAGGGTTAATTAGCCCAAACCACTCCTTGAAAAGCTGTTTACTCAGTCTTAATTCGAGGGAAAAGGGTAAATTAGTTAGTATGAATGTCCAGTTGTGTGAATCTGCAGAGTTTAGAATAGTGTTGATGATTTTATATTTAGTATGACTTTGGGGGGGGGGGGCAGTCGTGACAGGCTGAATCCTGTGTCACTCCTATACAAGCATGTTCAAATTGACGTGTATCAACCAGGTGAGAACTTCCAAGTGACTGAATGTTCTCTTTGTCACAAAGAGATTGGGATAGTGGAGAGAGGTATAAAACCTGCTCCATTCATTGGGTGAAAATGTCATGTGACACATGAAGCAGGTGCTGCCACCATGCAGGATAGCACATATGACATGTTCTATTGCAAATGTGGACAAAAAAGTCAACACTGCAATGAATGTGAATGTTACATAATGTGTTGTACTTTTGCAAGGACATTCAATTTGGGGTTTTCTAATTCCTATCAAAAATTCCATCTGACCATGAAACTGAGCTTTTATTTTTGTCATACTTGGGGGCAGGGGTGTTGAATGCTACACTTGCTTTTGTAAGAAGTCCTCCTTAGAGCTTGGTGTATTCTGGTGATATGCAAGTGTCTGGCTTCTAAGGAAACCCAAGTCATCTGAGTAGAGGATGCTTCCCAAGCAAGCATTTTGTAGAACAGTTGGTGTGATTTTATCAGCTTTGATAAAATAATAAATCTCAAATAAATTTGTAGCTGGATATTTTTGAACAATCTACAATATTGGACTGCTGATTGATAGTTTGGGCATCAGTCCTTGTATATATATATATTTATGTTTGTAATTTTAGATGGTAAGCAAATGTCAAATCCTGTTTTTTTTGTTTCCAATTAGCTGCATTAAATCATTTAGTACATCATTTATACCTTCATACGATGCATTTTTATTGAATCTAAAGAAGTGGACTTACTATTATACATGTTGCCTGCATAAAAGACATGTTAATGTTCTACATTGTTTTTTATGTAATGAAAATGTTTGGTCACAGTTGCTCCTGCTGGCAAGCTTAGTAAACAGTATTGATAGTGGCCACTTACTGTGGCCAGTATAGTTTTGTAACACATTTTAATTTTGATAGGTAGATATCCAGAAATCCATCAGCTTTGTTGTGGAAGTGCATGAAATATATAGTGATGGTGCTTATATGAAGTCCATTTTGTTGTCCTGACAGTACTTTTGGCCCAAAATAATTTTTGTATGCAGCAGCCAGGACCATCAAGCACTCTGATAGGCCAACATTGAAGCAGATCACATGATTGACCAATCAGTCAACTCCTGCATCACCCATTCTGACTGTCTCATATTGAGGCCTGCAGATCGTATCATTGACCAATCATGTAATTCCTGTATCACATCTGCTCCGACAAACAGTTAAGACCAGTTTTTGCTAAAATTTGTCTGTATCATCAATAAATGGATCAGGGAGGCTTTATTATTCTGAAGTGGACTTGACAATCTTTTACCATGATAGGAACCTAGATCAAGAAGCCTTTGATATTGTGTAATTTAGGTCCACAGAATGTGCCTCCGCTTTTGTGGTGCTACTGAAAGAAAGTCACTTGTTTGCATTAACTTGGGGTTTTGTTTACAATTTTACAGTGGAAATGATGCACAGAGTGAGACCTGCTATTTAAGACCACCCCTACTGCCCATGAAGTGGTCATTACTGCAAATAGTCTCAGGTACAGGTTAATTTCCAAGCATTATTATTTTACATAAATGGAGCGGTTCCGGCATGATTAACCACCTGGTCATTGAGTGGAAAGAATCCCTGAAGCTTACAAAGATAAATGAAATATGATGCTTGGATTCTATTAGAAAAAAAAACAAAACACAAAAACAGGTTCTCTTTGTAACCGGAACTCTTCAAATTCATCTATGGAAAATAATGGTGAATGGGAACAACACAGGGATGCCGCAAATGTATTCAAATGAAGAAATTTAGTCATGCCTAGAAAGAGTGATGGCAAGATGTGTAGTCTCCAGGTGGCAGTGGTTGTTACAGAGCACACTGTACCCCCAAAGTGTATATAGACGTAGCCAGGTGAAACTCCAGGGCAGCTACATTTCAATTGTAAATATTTCATCTTGTGTGCATAACTCATTCCTATGCATATCTTTCATTGTATATTTTGTGCGTTGTTGATAAAAATAAATATGCATTTGTGCCAGCATTTAAAAAGAGACAAAAAATAAAATCTGTCTGTACATTGAGATCAAGTGTGTTTGTGTTTTATTGAATGAACATAATATGCCAATGTCCTGCATGCAAGTACATATGTATTCAACTTTTTTTGATGCTGTTTTTGTCAGCCCAACCATTACCAACAAAATTCTAATGTTGATTTATGAGTCCACCTCAATGGGGGACCTGTTTTGGGGTTGTCTTTTTGTGGTTCTGTTCATTCAAAATTTGTGAATACAAATCTAAAGACTTCATGGCCACCTGATGGTCAGATTTACCTCATTACTACCCCCACACTACTTCTTGACGATTATATTTTGATGACCTTGATCTCATTTTCAAGGTCACGGGAGCCATATATGTGCAGATGAACCCATTAGTTCATGCTGTGATCATCGGAGTGTCTCTAGTTTGCAGGAATCCTGCTCTCTCTCTCTCTCTCTCTCTCTCTCTCTCTCTCTCTCTCTCTCTCTCTCTCTCTCTCTCTCTCTCTCTCTCTCTCTCTCTCTCTCTCTCTCTCTCTCTCTCTCTCTCTCTCTCTCTCTCTCTCTCTCTCTCTCTCTCTCTCTCTCTCTCTCTCTCTCTCTCTCCCTCTCTCTCTCTCTCTCTCTCTCACACACACACACACACACACACACACACAAATCTTGACCCTTTGGTGGTCAGAGTAACTTCTGAGACTGAGTTGATAGCTTTTCTTGGTGCATGTAGGGCACATTAATTATGTGCCTAAAACTGTGCCAAGGAAACTTATTGAGGCCAGGCCTACTACATAGGTCTTATCTGCAATTTTCACCTCCCCCCCCCCCCCCCCCAACTTAAATGCAAATGAAAATATTAAAGCAGACAATTTGCATGTGGCTTTTTAGGCTGATGTAAGTGAGAAGGGACACATGTAATGAAAATGGCAAATGAAATGGACATTATTCACCTCACCTGACCTTAACTGGTGGGAGCATTTTCCCATTTGTCCAAGGTAATTTGCAACTGTGGAGTTGAATTCTTTCTGTGACCAACAATTTCTGTGATGCTTACTGCACTTCAATATATAAACATTTTGACAGGAGACCTATATGCATACTAAACTTTTGCTCTTTTTTCTGAGACTGTGTATATTTATACACCCCCCCCCCCAAAAAAAAAATAAATGAATAAATAAATATATACAAATTTTCAAAAAGGTACAACAACCCTTACAATTGTCAAATACCAGTATGTTTCAACTGTATGGGTAAATGCTCCTAGCAGGTGCCTAAGTGTGCACCTGTATGGTGTATGTCATTCACCATTTTCATAATGTACTTGGAAACACCAGGCTCAATGACAGTGCTGCCTGCAGCAAGAATAAGCCTCTCTATGAAGGAGAAAATGGGAACTTGCATGTAATTGAGAATGGTCATACAGATGAGATTTTTTGTTTATTTGGAGAGCACAAGAAGGAAAGCATGATGTCAAATTCAATAGGTTTTTGTGGCTTTTAAAAAAGACAGTTTGAGCCAGACAAGTGCAAGAGCTGTTATTTCCTTTTCGGCAGTTGGCTGCAGCAGGTGTAAGTAGATGCTGCTGCCACCTTGAGGTGATAATATGTACTGCTCAGGAAAAAAAAAAGATGCTCCCTCCTCCCTCCCGCTCCCCCCCCCCCCCTCCGCCTTCAACATTTTAAGCATGTGTTATGAGGATGTGTGTGGGGAGTTTGTTTGCTATATTTTACCATTGCTTTTCACATCTTTTTGGGGCGGTAATGGTCTTCCTTAACAGGACCTTTTTGGCCATTGTTGTTGTTGTTGGGAGGCTGCATGCATCCATAGCAGGTGTGACCACCACACTTCTGTAAGCAAGCTTGGATCTGCCTTTGCATGCTGTTTATCAGCTTGCGATTGGTTATCTCGGTCTGGGGGACTGGTCTGTGAGCCTGCACAGTTGGTCCATGGTGGCTGTGGGCTCTTCATTCTCATCTCTGATTCGATGGCCAAGCACATTCCACAATAGCCCCAAGGGACCTTCCCCCTCCCTCCCCCCTCCCCCCGCTCTGTAAGCTTTACCCGCAAGCTTACAGAGCGTGGGGAGGTCCCTTGGGGCTAATCCCACAAATGCTCGATGGGGCACTGGTCAGGAAAACAGGCTGGCCATGGCAACAATGGGATATTGTGTTGCTGTTGATACTGCATGCTGACCGCGCAGTGTGTGGTTGTGTATAATCCTGTTAAAACAGTAGCCATGGATATTGAACATTGGATCCATTCGTTGAATGTGGGCAGGATCTGATCCATGTAGCCCTGGCCTGTTAGTGTCCTTTTCACTCTGATGAGAGCTGTTCGCCCTGTTGCTGTAACTGCTCCCCACATCATGATACTGCCTCGTCTGTAGCGGTCATCCTCAACCATACATCCGTCAACAAACATCTCGGAAGGCATTCATCGAACCCTGATTCTTCCATGGTGGAAATCCAAGCGCAATCAGGATTGATCTGACCACATCACACTGTTCCATTGATTTCTGGTCCAGGCTGGATGTTCCTCACACCACTGTACCCGTTGTGTCTTAATTGTGTGCAGGACTGAGAGGGATGCGAATGGCAGGGTGGTTTGCCCTCAGTGAAGCCGACACTAGCTAGTCTCTTGTTAATGGTAGACTGTGATACTCTGATGTTGTAGGCCTGGTGCCACTGCTGATGGATGCCTTTCGATGGAAAGAAACCTGTGCCTCATCACATACATTTACTGGATCAAGTAACAGTCCTCTGTCTCATCTGACAGTCTTAGTCACCCAATCACAGCCTTCCTCTTGCATCCTCTGGTTTCCTGGAAATGGTCCCACCACCTTTTTACCAATGGCCCAGAGCACCCTATTATCTTGGCAACCTGACGCTAAGAAAGGCCAGCCTCCAACATCCCAATGATTCTGCCTGTGTCAAATTCAGATAGTTTTGAGTGATGTGTACGCTGTGGGGATGTGGATTCACATTGATTCCAGTAGTGCCATGGCCCTCTTATAAAGTCCATAGACAACCCAATACCAGACACAATTTTCACACCTCTCTGGCTGTTGTCTTGTTTTCAGGGCATTTATGTATGTGTGACTGCTCAGGTTTACCCTAAGCTATCCTGTTGATGTTACATAATATTCCATGCAACACCCATAATTTTCATATAATGGCATATATAGAGCGGCCCATGTTGAACCAATGGGGGTCGCATTTTTTTCCCCAGCAGTACACATCAAACTAACGGAGATTGTCTTGCTTCTTGCCACTTCATCTACAGGGAGCAGACATTTTGCCACGCAATTTAAACTGATGGAGAATAAAGTTCCCAGACTCCGGTTATAGGCCTATCTCTTTAATTGCAAACACAAATCTGTCTTAATTCTGTAAAAACTAAATTGATATTGATAATTCCTAAAAAACAAATGGCATCCAACCCCTGCCAGGGAAAGATGACCTGTAGTATAAGCAAGCACCACCTGTTGAACAAGCAGTTTTGGAGATTTTTTAAGATTTTGCCCAAAAAAATAACAAAAATTTTATAAAATGAAAAAAAAATCATTGAAGCATGTCAATCTAAAAAAAAAAAAAATGGTATAGACCCACCCAGGGTACATTTCTACCATATTTAAGGTGGATCTAGCTGACAGTTTTGGAGAAGTTGAAAATGTGAATTGTGGATGATGGAGGACAGATGATGGACAACTGACCATCCTATAAGCTGACTGTCCAGTCACCTGAGTCAAACTGTTTTCTGTAAAACCACTTACCCAGTTGCTTTGAAATTGTATTGGGCAACTTCCAGGCATGAAGATAAGACTTACTGAGTACATGGGTGATCTTGAATTCATTCCCAAGGTCACACAGGGCCATGTTTTGAATTTTACTGTCCCCACAATAGCTGGAGAACCATCTGAGCTTGGACTTTCATGTTGGTGGTCTACATAGGTCAAAGGTACAGAAGTGACCTTCAAATCATTCCCAGGGTTTCTTTCATAACTTTTACTGTTCATTTGATAACATGAAAACTGTTTACGCTAGGACCTATTTGAAAACTGTTTAAGCTAGGACCTATTTGAACTGGGACTTTGACTATTGTAGACATGAAAGTCTTCAATGAAAATAACCTTGGCCTAATTCTAAAGGTCACAGGACCACTTCATTTTGTGCATGCAAGTTTAGCTGAGCTAAGGACTGTCACAGTCTTCTTGTTCATTCAAAGTGGTTTGGGTTTGCATGGGCTTCATGAAGACATTCGGGACCATATGAAACTAACAGTATCAATTCAGAAAAATATGCACATAACCCTCAGTATATTAATGCACCCAAGAAACAATGATCAAAACTTAAGTTTTACTGTCATTTGAGCATAGAATTACTTGCAATATGCCATAATCTTACTATTTCAGATGGAGAAAGAATTTATTTCATCTTAAAGCTAGGCCTACCATATCATCCATGTTAAGCGTTCCCACCCTTTCAAGCACCCACCACTGCCCCCGTTTTCTCGCACAAAAGTTCCAAAATATTGTAAAATTATACATATCTTATGATGATTCACCTGAAAGCTAAAAATATTCCAACTTCACGTCTACAAAGTACAATTGGAGCTCACTTCAATCAAATTGCCTGAGCGCTCTGGGTGCTAAAAAGCGATAATATGGTAGGGGGCCTATTATTTTTGGGGTGGCCATATAGGCCTGTTGTAATGGGTGTACTGAGAACATACCAGGTGGGTTAAAATGAGCTAAACGGCCCGTTATGTTGTAGCCACGGCCCAGGGGCGGATCCAGAAATTTTACAGCTGGGGTGCTCGAAACATGTAGGCTGTACAGAGCGAGCTCGTTATGAGCCTCTGAGGGGCAGAAAGCTTCAGTAGAGGGTTCCGGGGGCACCCCCCCCCCCCCCACATAAATAAATAAAATAAACTTAATGTTGGGCATGCAAAATGGTGAAACCTGACACAGTCTGGGGACAAAATAATGCAATTTTGAACCGAAAAATACAGAGACTCCAACCCACAGCTCCATACAAACTAGACATTTTCCCTCCTGGAGTACTATTGAAACTGGAGATGTGACGGAGCACAGCGACTGGGCAGTGCCCCCTCTTTAGGTGAGAAAATTTTGAAAAACAGGAGTCAAAATGGTGTATTTTGATGATTTTTTTTAACCTCATCAATTCTTTTATCTGGGCGGGAGAAGGCATATTCCAAGTGGGAGAACAGGAGAATTTGGAAAAGGGCAAAAAAATGGGAGATCTCCCGCCGACAATGGGAGGGTTGGAGTCTCTGCAAATAATTATTGTACAAACACACTGTGATATCAGGTTGAAAATATAATTTACTGACATTATACAATTATAGTCTTTGGATGAGGTCTATGCATGGGTCTATTGACCTGTCCTGTTCAATACACACCGGGGCCAAAGCCCAAGACCGAGGTGTATATTGACGTGGCCAGGTTGATAGACCCATGATGTAGGTCTGTAGGCCAAGTTCAAAGACTATGACTGTTTTGCCTAAGGCATCTTTGCAAGTATTAATATCAAAGATTCAAGATCGACATAGTAGACTGATCCTTACTAAATTATCCAAAAGAGCTCGTCTGCCATACCTATTCCCAGTGAATCAAGGTGGGTGCCACCCAACAGCGTATTTAATTCTGGAATGTGATTGGCTGAAAGTTGCTAATGACGCATCGTGTCATGCTTGCGTCGTTCAAGAAGTGTGGACTGACAGCACGCAAGGTCTGGACTGGGTCCAATGACTTCGAGACAGCAAAAGCAATGGATCCACATGTTTATAGCATGACATGTGATGGTGCCTCGACCAATAGGAGAAATAGAAATAATCTACCCATATGACAAATGGCATTATCAAGCTCCCTCATTTTTCCTCATTATAAACATCATATTTACTAACTTCTGAATGGTCCCGGAAGTGCCTCCTGATATTCCATTCACACAACGCGAGACATAATTATCAGCAGGAAACGACATACCACATGTCACATAACTTTAATTTTTGCAGGTAAATGTTGGAAATTGGAAATATTCAGGAACATAAGCAATTTAATATGTCTGTGTGTGAACACAGACATATTGTTTTACCCAATATTCTTTATCTCTTTCTTTCTTTCCTATCTTTCTTTCCGCCAGATCTTTGTTTGGTCTTAAACTCAGACACTGTGCAAGTTAGAAACTTCAAACTTTGCATGGCTATAGTACCTGCAGTGAAGTTTTGCATATCGTTCTGAATAGTCAAGATTTTGAAAATTATGCAAATTAGGGCAATTGAAAAAATTCAATTGCTCCTGGCTTCCAAAGTATTCATTCGATTTTGATGATGTTGGACCCAAATTGTTGATATTGTAACGCTGCACATTTTTGTAATTTACATGTGACCTCTAAAGGTCAAAGGTCAAGGTCATTTGTACGTTTGAAATATTCATCCAGCCATAACTCAGTCAATTTCCATCCAATTTTGATCATGTTGGACACAAATTGTAGCTACTGTAACACTGCACACTTTTATAATTTACATGTGACCTCTCGAGGTCAAAGATCAAGGTCATTTGGACTTTAAAATATTTATCTAGCCATAACTCGGTCACTTTTAATCCAATTTTGATCATGTTGAGCTCAAATTGTATATATTGTAACACTGCACAGTTTTATAATTTACATGTGACCTCCTCTAGAGGTCAAAGATCAAGGTCATTTGGCCGTTTAAAATATTCATTTAGCCATAACTCAGTCACGTTTAATCCAATTGTGATCATGTTGAGCTCAAATTGTATACATTGTAACACTGCACATTTTTGTAATGTATATGTGACCTCCAGAGGTCAAAGGTCAAGGTCATTTTGTCGTTTGAAATTTTCATCTGGCCATAACTCGGTCAATTATCATCCAATTTTGATCATGTTGGGCTCACACTGTAGATACTGTAACACTTCACATTTTTTTCATTTACATTTGACCTCTAAAGGTCAAGGTCATTTTGCTTTTTGAATGTTTCATCTAGCCATAATTTGTCCACTTTCCATCCAATTTTATTCATGTTGGACTCAAATTGTAATTATGCAACACTGCATATTTTTGTAATTCTGCAAATTTTTCACACACACAGGCAGATTTACTTTCAAGCAAATCTTTCTTTTCTAGCGTTGAAGTCTGATCTTCTCATATTGTTGTTGATTTTTTAAGTGCTTGTTGATCTGTATATGTGTTTTTTCTTTTGACAGATTTCTGTGCTTTGGTAACAGCGCAGTCAATAAATATTCATTCATTCATTCATTCATTCATTCATTCATTCATTCATTCATTCATATCAACGCTGTATGCATAGCCACAAGGGCAATGAAAATGTTCTGCATTCTTTCCAGTTTACAGTATAAGTAACACTTATGTATATTTGTACTTTTCCTTCATATTACCAAGTCGGGAGACAAGTGGAAAATCGGGAAACTTGACAGGTCTGGGACTCTCTGTTGGATTCAGGCTACTACTTTACTGGCAATAATATTTTTCATGCACATTAGTTAGTGATGTTTGCAGAGTTACAAAGAAAATACGCTTTTGTTTGTACATGTGCTTTTTTTCGGGGGGGGGGGGGAGGGCGCACCTCCCACACCCCCTCTGGATCCGTGCCTCCATCCACATCACAATGCCATATTTGGAATATGCGAGCAACAGTAAAATGCACAGGCTACTCCCAGTGGCAATGCTAAAGGCTAAAAAGAATGTGTATATGTAATACAGTGTACACCTATTTGATAAAAGATCTTCCTGCCCGTCCCTTTGTGCTGCCTGCTGGTCCAAAGTTCCAGGTTGACAGTTTTCTGGGCACAGCTTTAATGGTAATTAAGTGCCCAATTCATTCCAATCAAAGGAGTTTTCTCACTGTCCTTTCAAAAAGGGAAAAGGTTAAATCAAGCCCTCATATTGTAGAACAAGAACTTTGCTAAGGATGCAAGTTTTCCCATAAATGGCAAAAATGCAGGGTTGTCCCTGAAGCTTTAAAGCTCAATGGCACCATAAAACTTTCAAATGTTAAGCTTTCAACTTGACCATAAAGCTATCAATGCCTGCCATAAAGCTTTAATTTCAGCAAAAAAATGCAAATATTTCCCCCTTTTTAGGCCCAAATAGTACTTTTGGGAGCAGAAATTAACTCTATGGAGTAGATGGTCCCCTCAGTTGCTAAGCAACAGAACTATACTTCAATCATGATGAGGGCACTTGTGCCGTTTATGTTACTTACCATCCAGGTATAACCCTTTTTCTACCAGAAAAGTTAAATTTTCTACATATGTATAGCATCTTGCATGTTTTAACTCTTTCAGTGCCAATTACTTCTTAAGTCAATCTACTTAAGTCAAACTGGTCTGAATTAACATTAGGACTCCAGATTCGTATTCCTCGTAAAAAGACCTTTCATTCAAGTACCAGTATGCCTATAGTTCCAGAGAGAATATCCCAGGTCAACAGCTCCAATGTGTGCTGAGAAAAGCTGTTGAATCGGTCCAAAATTTGGCACTGAAAGGGTTAAAACTTAGTAAACAGCTTTCCTTAAGTGTTTTGCTCTCTGAAGTTGTTACCTTTATCACAGAAGCATATTTTGCCCTGCTTGATACAGAAATCTGCCCTCCTTTCTGTCAAGTTCCTTGATGCACCCTAGGTGGCAGCACAAGATCCCAGTAATTATGAATACTACCAATTTCTCATTTAATGGGAACATTTTAATGTCATATTATGAGAATTGTCAATTTGATCTTCCAGAACATGCTTTTAGTAAAATACTTCCCCGGAAGCTCCACCCACGTCAACTGAGCTTTTGACTCCGTTTTATTAAAACCAGGAAAGGATGTGTTCACATCTATAGTAGGCTTACATGGAAGAACAGTATTAATTTTGCTTTTGCACAAGAACTCTTTTTCACATCAAAGACCTGTGGCTTTAATCATAAATTTAATATCAGTTGATTCACATTTGACAATCCCATCTGTTAATTACAAATATAATCATTTCTTATAAATTCTCAGTTCAGGTGCAGGCTGCATTTAAAATTAGAATTCAAGAAAACGCAGCGAGAAAGGTAAGGGGCGTTTGGTTCAAGGGCAACACATTTATCACTTTCCCGTAGTCAAAACACGATCATCATGTTTTTGTGAAAAATAAAAATGCTATGTAACACAATATCTCCTATCAAAGATAAGTTTGAATTTTAACATTGAAACTTATTGATGTTGACAATATGGCGCGGTTTTTATTTTCTATTTTTTTATTTATTTTTTTTCAGACTGCCATTGTTAAACTAAACTTACATGTCCAAAACAATTGAGGAAAAAATGTGCTTTTCTTCTGATTTCGTGCAGAAGTTGACCTAATCACCACGCGTAAGTGTAAACAAACTTGCGTCAGTCTGCACCTGTGCCCAATATTCTTTGTGGAGAACTTTTTATAAAATGGAATTGAATGATGGAAAAAAAAACAGTTTGATGTGTGATTATTTGCTCTACGATATGTGTCTTGAAACAAAATAATTGTGTCCTGTGAAACAGTAGCAGTTTTAAGTCGCTTCTTAACTCTTTTAGTGCCAAATTTTGGACTGAGTCAACAGCTTTTCTCGGCATGCATTGAGCGCAGTGCATGCCGAGAAAAGCTGTTGATCTGGGATGTTTTCTCTGGAACTATAGGCATGCTGGCAGTTGAATGAAAGGTCTTTTTATGAAGAATACGAATCTAAGATCGTAATAATAATTCAGACTACTCTGACTTTATTAGATTGACTTTAGACGTGGTTGGCACTGAAACAGTTTATAAATCAAATATATCGGGTGAGCACAGCGGATCAGTTCGTTGGTGGCCACTGTCATTCCTGCATGACAATGAAGTCTGGTCTCTACAAATGTTTTGAGACATCCGTAACTAGACATTATGTGCTATACGCAAGCCAGACACTACATTGTGTGCAAGTCCATTTTGGTCACGAAAGCATAACAATACAATAATGTGTACACTGGATAGGAAAAGCCAACAGCCATGCTGGTTTACACTCCATCTGTTCCAGTCTCCTTGATCAAAGAAAACAGCAAAAGTTGTTCAGAAGGCAATAATTATCGAGAGAATAGGGCAAAATTTGAATCTTTTTAGCTGTGGCAAAACTGAGATGAAAAACAGTGGGTCAGAGGAAACAAATTTCAGCAACAATTTTGGAGAACAAAGGATCAAAATAATTGGCATTTTCCAGGAAAACAAGGCAGAAACGGGCTGGGTTGTGAAGTCACTCTAGGTCAAGGATATGCTTCCCCAACAAGCAAATGTTGAAAATAGGGGTTACATGCACTTTTTAGCCATCAATAGACACATTTTACTCAAGGTAGAGATATTGTGAAGGGTTTTAAAAGATATCAATGTTAACTTCTTCAATCATTCAAGACACTCCTGTAAAACAATATATTTGCTGGACATGGTAACTACATTGGAAGTATGTTTCTGTTTACATGCTTTATATAGGCTATGGTTAGTACAATTAAAACTTGTGATCTTGCTTAAGAATGGATTTAACTCCCACACATACAAAGCAAAATCTGTGATTTTACTATGGATGAAAGACCTGTGTGTACTCAAAAAAAAAAAAAAGTTTTCCCATTATCCTTACAGCCTATCAGCAAGGAGAAAATGCACACACAATAACATGAAATTTTATGACAAGTGTGTTTCTGTGTTTTAATTTGCAACCAAAGTTTTAGAAGAATTTTAATCAAAAACACAACGCTTTCCTTAATGTTGTACTAAAATAACTTTCCTGAAAATGTTTTGACAAATGGTTTGAATTCTAAGTTTTTTCCTGGCCTACATTTCTACAAAGCTGATCCTTGAAACCTATAATTGGCAAGAAAAAGGCAAGAGGCCCATGGGCCTAATGCTCTGCTAGCATTGTGGATATATTTCACCTGTTCATTTCAAAGTTGTGAGTCCTCAAGTGGCTTCTGAATATATAATGATTATGAACATGTAATGCAAAAATTGTCCACTAGATGGCACTTCACTCCACATGTAGTCATTGCTTATATTTTGTGAAACTCCTGTGATGAAAATTGTTCCATGTGCCAAGACAATAATGAGTGAGTCCTTAACTTTATGTCCTCAGTGACCATGGGACAGAAGATCAAGGACACCCAGACTATGTAATACAAGAGGCCCATATGCCTGCCTGGTGCTGTGCTGACATTGCCATTGAAGTCCAAGCTACACCCTGCCATTACAAAATCAAATCTTTCAACTTTACAGGCATGGTGTCCTCACAGTAATAAGTCAAGGTCACTGATATTATATGACATAACATTCTGCCCTTAGCCATGGTCTTTATATCCTTTAAATTTGGCAAATCTGATCAAATTGCTTTTCCAAATATGGAATTTTACATCTTAAAACACACTTTGGCTCATAATTACCGTCAAATTATAGGTGGCCCCATTAGTATCATTAGCAACTTAGACTTTGACCTCCCCCACAATCCCACCAAATTTGGCAAAGCTCCACCAAAAATTAAAGATGCTAGAGTGTTCACAAGATTTTAACATTTTGACCCCTATATTACATAATAATGTAGGTGGAGCCCCCAATATCGAAAGGGGCCTAGATTTTCATACAGCCTGTAAGTCGTGAAAGTTATATTGGGCTAACTTGAGAACTGTGGACGGTATCGCGCTAACTAGCAAAAGTTAACAGACAGACATGAGCGGTCACATAAGCTCTGCGACCTTTGGTTAGCAGAGCTAAAAAAAGAAGACACACAAGAAGAGAAAATAGAAAGCAAAAGAAAACAAATAAAACAAAAACTTTTTAAGAACATGCATGCATGTGTGCATGTGTTTTAATTTGCACCAGAACAATTTCATTAAAACATATTTTCCTTTATATCTTTGGAAAAACTGTTCCAATGATATTCATTTCCTTCATTATACATAGACGTTTGTTGAAACACATTGTAAAATAGGCAGATAATTAATTCCCAATGGCTCCTTCCAATGGGCCTTCTTTAGCACACCTGCTGAAGTTTAGATCATGATAAGGCATTCCTTCCTTACCTCAGAGACCAAACTACAGGCACTTCAATGCAAAGCATTGACTGATACGTCCACCTTTGCTCTTGTTAACCCATTCCTGGTCAGAGTTCAACTGAGTTAATAACTTTCCTTGGCATGCACTGCACCCAACTCAGGCCAAGGGAGGCTGTTGACCTAAAGTGTGTTATCATGAATTGGCTTACATACAAATCTTGGCGAAAATTGTTTCTACTAACAAGAAATTTAAGTAAAAAAGTTAAGGCATAAATTTTGACCTTCATACACCAAAAGATTTTTATCTGCCATTGTATTCTGGGTTAGCCAAGGCCGAGATTTGGGAGAGGGGACTAAACAGGTGAACTGGCCTAGGACCAGTCAGTTTTGATAAGACACATGTATCCAGATTATGGAGCTGCACAGAAAGTTTCTAAAACCCTGTCCTAAAATAACTTAACATTATCAAACAATTTACAAACCAGAACAGAAATAATGTGTGGTCTACAAACAGGGATTACATGTATATGATGATCAGTATTCAATCTGGAATTTTAAAAAGGCCACTTTTGGTTGAATCCTTTTGCTCCAAAACCAGACAGATGTCATACTGTCTGCTGTGAAGTTAACACTTGACTGCATGTATTGTTTGCAACAGAAAATTTTGAATTACAACTGGTGACACAATCTAACATACTAATATGCTCTTGACATCCACATCTATATTTTTATCCATAGGTTGGTCAATTCCAGCCAAACCCCATCAACAGGGTTCATACACGTAGGCAGATATCAGATTCAAGGACATTTCCAGGACTTTTCAAGACGTTATGTTCACAATTCAATGACTCATCCACTTCCTGTTTTCCCACTTATTGCTTGCTATATTATTTTTAAGCGCAATTTTGGCCTTGGGTTTTCACTTATAAAAGTGTGCACAAATTACTTGTACACTTTATCAATTGCATTTATTTATAGTCAAACTTCCTTATAACCACACTCAGGTAGCCAACATTCACTTAACATCTTTCATGGGATGAAAAGCACATTTCCAATGTTACACATTTCATTTATTTGACATATTTAGTTATCAGACATATTTTCAGGGAACAGATTGTCTCATTATGATCATTAGCTCAGCTGACTTGTCAGTCAGCTGAGCTTTTGTTATCGTCCGTCGTCCGTCCACAATTTGCATTTTCAACTTGTTCTCAAAAATTGTCGGCCAGATTCAAGTCAAACTTGGTGGGCATGTGCCTTGGGTGGGTCTCTACCAAATTTATTCAAATGGTCACACTCCAGTGATTTTTGGATTTTTTATGATTTTTTTTCGGGGGGAACCATAAAAATTTCTCCAAAACCACTCACCCAATTGCTTTGATATCACACAGGAACACTGCTTGGGCATAGTTCTTAATTTGTTCACCAGGTGGCGCTCCAATTTTTTCCTAATTTTTCATGATTCTTTTGAGTGTTTCTGCTTTTTTTCGACAACAGGAGAACCATCTCTCAGATTAAGCAGAAACTTGGTGGATAAGTTCCTTGTGGAAAGGTCGAACATAGTTGTTCACGTGCCACTGCTGTAGATTCCTGATTTTTAACGATTTTTTCAATTTGGGTACTTATTGGTAAAATTTATGCACTTTTCCTATTGATTACTATGTAAGTCAATGGGCATTCTAATGCTAATTCATATTTTGGACTCCCCCAAAACCGTCAGCCAGATTGACTTTTAACTTGGGGACAATGTACCTTGGGTGGGTCTCTACAAAGTTTGTTCAAATTGTTCTGCTCCAATGATTTTTGGATTTTTTTCAATGATTTTTTTCCTTTTTTGTGGACAAATCTTAAAAAATATTCTCCGAAACTGCTCACCCCCCCAAAAAAGTCCTAGAAACTCTTGGTTCTTAATTTGTTCACCAGGTGGTGCTGCAATTTTTTAAAATTTGTTTATGATTTTTTGTGTGTTTTCACTATTTTTGACTTCTTCAGAACTGTCACTCCAATTATGCTGAAACTTGTCGGATACATTCCTTGTGAAAAGGTCAAAGTTGTTCACCAGATGGCACTGCTGCGGATTTTTGTATTTTTTTTTTTTTGGATTTTTTAAAATTTAAGTATTCATCTGTAAATGAACCTTTCCTATTAATTACTATATCAAACTTGGTAGGGATGTACCTTTAGTAAGTGTCTACCTATTTAGTACATCCCAAGTTCACAGAACCGCAAGTGTGATGAATCTCTAGGTCAGCTCAGCATGGGCTGTTCACACAGCCCTCTAGTTCACTGTACAGCAGAATCTTCAATTAAGACCACCTCCATAAAACCATTTCTATATAAAGACCAATTTAGACCTGTGTTTATCATTAAATTATCTCCCCATTAAGACCACTCCTCTATTAAGACATTTTTTCAGTCCCGAAGCTGTTGTCAACAGGGAGATTCCACTGTATTTTAAAATCATGAATTCTGCGACCTAATGAATAATTGGTGTTTATGTAACTTGCAGGTAAAGAATTTCCTTGAATCGGAGAAAATAATTTTAGTTATGAGGCAGCAGGCCTATGTATGGATCCCAAGGAGTCATTTTTGCAACTGCTTGAATATAAATGTTTCTTTTCTCAGGAACAAATTTCAGTTTCCTTCCCATCTTTTTTATAGGAAGGTGATGAACCCTGCTGCACAGGAAAGCTGTGCACTCCGTCTAAATTCAAGGGAAAGGTTGATCATGGAAACATTTTGTTTTTCGCCCGAAAAGTAGGATGGATGGGTGCTCAAAGGATTAAGGGTATCAAAAAAGGTGACCATGGTCACCCACTGCACTAGGGGTACGAATTGTAAGTGTTGTCATAATTTTCATGCTCTAGAAGAGTAAATAACAGCAACCCAGTTGTATCATCTTCAGAGACTCCAACACTCCCAACCTGGGAGGAAGATATCCCAATTCTTATCATGAAAATCAAATTTTACAACCTCCGACCTGATTGACAGTGGTCCCCATAGTAAGTGAATGGGGCTCCCACTGAGAGTAGCTGTTTTCATAATTATCTCCCGTTTGCTGGGTTCTGCGGGTTGGAGTCTCTCCATCTTGTAGATTTCCATGCAGATTTTTCAACTGGCAAGCACAAGTTTAAGGACTCTAAATACATGCAACTGTTTTTGAAGAAAACCAACTTTACAGCTTGATAAGGTACTACTTACTGATGCAAAGACAGCTAAAGTATATATTTTTGGGTTAGTACAACCATGAACTATAGATACATGCAAAGATCAATCAATGTCCTTGCCTAATTGTTAAATAAAAAGTGATAATGAAATGGTCAGCTTTTATGCTGTTTTCATCTTTTTCTTCATATGAAACAAATGATTAAACTGTAAAAATGGTTTTGTTTACTTAACAATATTATCCAAAAAAGTTTGCCATATTTTTTTTATATCTTGTTTAGTTTGGGAAATACAGCTTTGTAAAGTTGAAAAAATCAGACTTTCTTGTGTTTTTCTTTGACAAGGTAGATTTTTCAACTTTGCAGAGCAATATTTCATAAACTGAACACTATATCCAAAATATGGCAAACCCTTTTGGATAAAATTGTTAGGAACCAAACCAAATTTTTTTTGCAACTTTGGAAGAGAAATAAACATTAACAGCATAAAACCTGGCCATTTCATTGTCACTGTGCTTGTTTAACAATTAGGCCGGGACAATGATTGATCTTTGCACCAATATGTAGTCCATCACCATACCAACCCAAAAATACATGCTTTTGCTACCTCTGCATCAATAAGTAGTTCCATACAGGGCTGTACAGTTGGTTTTCTTCAAAAATGGTCCCATGTATTTCGAGTCCTTAAGTATGGAAACATCAACACTGAACACACAACACCTCCCAGTCTGATGATGATGAACCATGTTTATTGTCTTCTGATTTTTTTTTCATATGATCTGTACATGAAAATGTGCACAAAAATGTAGTCTGTTCTTTCAGCAAAAAAAAACTGTTTCAATAACTTAAAAACTTGTTAGATGTGGAGACATTATCTGTTGTGTGCATTTTTTGTTACTCTGAGAACTGTCCCATGTTGTGGTAAGTCATAATGGGACTTACAGACACTCCCATACCTTAAAAATACAATTAGAGAGAAAAAAAATCAAAGTATATGAAACAAATGCGTTTTAAAAACAATAAGTTTTCTCCTGCTCTATTTGCAGTAGGATGAAACCGTTCTTCCATTTTCTTTATGAGCGACCCAGTTACCAAAACATCCCGCCAGTGTCGAGTGATTATACATGTAAATTAAACTGATCATAAGACCTACCATTCCTTTGGTAACCCTTCCATTTAAACTGTCCTCCTCTATGTTAGGCTTTCTGCCTTGTATCTGTTCACCAGTCAGCAGTCACTTGGTACATTAATTGGCTCTTCTAAGTCACGCAATGTAACTGGCACCTAGCTTTGATCAGCTTGCCTTTTAAGGCAATCTGCCAGGTGTGTGTATCCTCATAATTTCAGTACAGGTCCTCAACTTGATTTAACATCTACAAGTTTGCCAATGCCACTTTCACTACCCCCCCCCCCCCCCCCCCCCCCCCGCTTGTTGGGAAAATCGCTTGTTCTAATACACCTATTCAGAGGCCCTGAACTTGATTTTATTTTCAAATTCACAGACTTTAATTTACCTTCAAAATAAAGCAATTTACAGTAAATGGGCAAGACATCACCCAGCATTTCAGATCTGTCAAGGAAATATGAACAACGAAAGTAAAGATGCAAAAATACTGTAACATCTAGCAATTTTACGAAAGCGTAGAGTAAAGCCAGCTTCAAATGGGGTTTGAAAATTGAAATAACTCAGGTGTAAAGTGAAGTTTTAAGAACACATTTGAGGATTAAAGTAACTTCAGTACTCTATGTAAGGGTATGGCACATTCCCGTCACATTTCTCGAAATGTATATTTTCACATATATACTAAAATATGTCTAGATTTGCTAGTATGTTCACTTCTCACTCACAAAATTATTTCCAGACAAGCAACTGTTTCATGCCACATTGTTTCTTGCACCCCAAATTTAAAATTGTATACTCAACATGGACACGTACTTTCAAAATTCGGACCCTTAATTCATAATGTCTCGTAAGCACTCTACACAAACTGCAAGTTCCTTCGCATCAGCAAAAAACAAAAACTACTTATACATATATACATTTTGCTCAAGTATTGTTTGAGAGCTCTTGAATTAATGTTTACTCCGTCTCATCTAAAAATTAAAATATCTTCTTGTGTTATATGTCCCTTGCACTTAAAAATTCAATTGTTGTCTCAAATCACTGCACAACAAATATACAACATTTTGATGTTTACCTCCCAAAAATATACATTCCAAAGTTTATATCTTCAATGTCGTCTTCCTAGTAGAGACATTTTGTCTTGTTTCTCCTGTGAAATTCCAAATTCACATATTTACATGTTTACCCCCTACTCTCCTATCTGAAGCCTTACCCCAGCAAGCGTAACCATCCATGCACTGTGTTTGTCCCTTGGTTTCGTAAACCAGTGAGACCTACAGCCCATGTATTAGTTTATAATTTTACCACTGAAAAAAAAAAAAAAAAAAAAAAAATAGTCTAGTGTTATGTAATGTTTTTCTTTCTCATTAAGAATGAATCAGGCCATAAGCTTACATTTTTTTTTTTTTTTGCACTTTGGGCACATTGCACCCCCAAAGGTGTCGAGGAACGGTGTTAACCCGTGCAGCCCTTCAAGGGCTGCATGTCTGGTTAACTCATTTTTTAACTGATAATTTCAAAAATGGCAATGTCCTATGCATGTTTTTCCACATTCAAAGGAATAAAATCCATGCAGACATGTATGCACAAACAAATGCGTGAAACAGAAATGTAACTGTTACATGTAAACATGCTGGGGACTATGCAATTATTTGCTTCCTTACTGTCAAAGTCAACCATACACACTCCCACATTTGAATACATGTAGGCCCACATAAAGTCAGATGAGTATTGACAAGTCCGAACTGACAAGGTCACTCATACATCCATACTGTAGTCTTCAGGTCATGCACCCGCACATTTACACACGTTCACACATTTGGTTACATGCACTCACAAGAGTAGACATACTGCACACTCATACAGTCCACACATGCACAATGTGAAGTATGACAGAACATTCCACACTACGTGAAGTATGACAGAACATTCCACACATGCACAATGTGAAGTATGACAGAACATTCCACACATGCACAATGTGAAGTATGACAGAACATTCCACACATGCACAATGTGAAGTATGACAGAACATTCCACACTATGTGAAGTATGACAGAACATTCCACACATGCACAATGTAAAGTATGACAGACAGACAAGTTTAACACACAGCCTTCAGTACCAGACACAATTCACTGGCGCCCCCTTGTGTTGAGATACCCCACTTCTTGGCACTTCAAAGTAACACTGTAGTTTTTATCAAAATATGTAACTGAAACATGTTGCCCAATTTACAGAAATTCTGATCTTGCCATGTCGAATACATTGTCTTTCCCCTGCACAATATTCACCGTAAAGCTTTGTACAAAATATGCTAGCATTAAAATACACTAAAATACATCAAAATACAATGACATTACCATTACAGCCAAGACTTTTATCCTGCAACTGCAGAGTGAGCAAGTCTTTAAGTACACATTTACCAGTACACAATCAGAAAACTTCAAACATACATACATACATATATATATATATATACACACACACATATACGTATATATATGTATATATATAATGCACTTAGCTGAGCTAGATGAATTAACGGACAATATTTTTTAGACGTGAACATACAGGTTCAAACAGCACATGAAAAATGAAGACATCTGCATTTTGCAGACCTTATAAGTGTTCCCTGGAACATGCCTGCTTTTCTCAGCTGGCATCCTATTGGCACATAAGAATGAGGTTGTTCACCAAGTCAAACATGTATGTCCTCACAGTGACAGCATAATCTCATATTACAAGCATCAATCCCAATGTAAAACTGGGATTGAAATCCTCTAAAATGAGGAAGCACAGGAGCCACCAGGTGGCCCCACCTGTTCCCAAAGTACAGACTTCTGTTCACACAGATCTGTCAGGACCATAAGACACCGCATTGCAACCCAAAGATGGCACCACCTACTGGTGGCTCCCTCTACAATAAGCCTTGCGTCCCATTGTCCATTCACTTCTTCCTTGTCTGGTATGGTCTTCTTTTTGTTTTTGTTTTGTTTTGTTAGTTTGTTTTTAGCCACCGGACTACATTGGCCACTTTAGTATCGAAAGCTTTCTGTCAAATTTTAAAACAAATTATTTCAATATAATCTACAAATTCTATTTTATTGTCACTTTGAGAAAGGTTTTACAATATGGGACTCCTACATAAAAAGGTTGCTTGTTTTAAGCTTGACAACAGTTTTGCATTTTCCCTACCCAATTGTCAAAACAAGGGATAATGAATACATAATAAACAAGTTACACTAATGAGAAATTTAAATTTTGATACAGTAAGCAGATGATAAACTTAAAAACATGAGCATGATAGGTCCATTATGTGTGGTTTTAACAAATTTGCAACAATTGATAAATATTGGTCGGAATGACCTTAAGACCCCTAGGCCAGGGATGATGCTGGCCAATGACCTTAAAAACAGGTCAAGGTTGCTGAATGTTAAACTTAGCCAAGTGTCCACTGAGATGCTTTTACAGCTCAAGTTTCAAGCTAACGACTCAATTTGTTCCAAAGTTATTGTGTCCGCAATGATAAAAATATGATAATCTCTGGTCACCTTGAAAATAGGTCAAGGTCGCTGAATGTCAAACTCAGCCAAGCGCTTCATGAGATGCTTCTACAGTACATGTTGTCTGATGGCAGCTCTATTCATTCAAAAGTAATAGCGTCCGCAAAGGTAATGAAAGGGTAGGAAGGAAGAACAGACAGAAGCACGCTGACATGACAATAATACCCCATAAGCTGAGACAGTGGAGGTAAAAATATAGGGGTTTTTTTCTTTCTTCACTCTTTCTTTTTCCTTTTTTTTTATTTTTTTAATTTTTTTTACAAAATTGTTGTTAACAAAGGTCTTTGATGTTATCTTTTTAATTGGATCCTATAGCCACAAACACAAGGAAAAGTTGTCATCGTGACACTTTGATTCCTTTTTAAAGCAATGAGGAAATTTGCCAACTAAACATTAGCTGTGATTCCCTTTCATTTTTTTTTTTTTTTAAATGTACAAAACTGAAATTTTCATATCTTTCTAGCATTTGAGATTTGATAACCATAATGCCACAGCAAGTGAAGGCCAAACAAATGTTAACTTATTACAGAATGTTTACCATACACCAACAATTATGTACAACGTATTTATATGAAAAGGTCTGCCAGGCTACAGTAGTTCCTCCTTTGAAAGACCACCCCTAGTGCCATCCAAGAAGTGGTCACATAAAGCAGATGGTCTCCTACAGCAGGTTTGACTCTCGGGCCACGGGCCCAACAACGAACCACTACTTTGAATTCCCATTCATAATTTAGATTCACCCATGATTGATGCACACATATTAGACCCCATTCCATCTTGCAGTCACGTGGTTTAATACTCACTTATTGGTATCATAAACATATTCTTAATTTGTGAACGCGTTTTGACAAATTATTTTACCAGTCTTGTTCAAAATAGGTAGGCTTTACTTATCTGAAATGGTGAACTTCTGGATGGGTAGGTTGTCTTTTTGGGTCATAAGGGGGGATCACTGGTCAAGTTCTGCAGGTGGTCTCCCAAAAGAGGTAAATTATCATTGGAGGGTGCTTTTGCACAGTAAAAATAGTCACAAAAGGCAGGTGGTCTCCCAAAGAGGGACTACCGTACTGTTAAATTCCCCCACCTTAAAACAGTTGGCAGTGAACAGTATTTTATGAAGATGGGTGCTTTGTTTTATTTTTTTAATTTTGCAATTTGAGAAAATATTTACAATGAAAGCTTCTGAAGATCGCCAACAGGATCGTACGCTCCAAATCACCTGCTTTTCCTGAGGCACATGGTGCAGCCGGGTTACAACCCCAGTACACCGCCCTCACAAAAGTTACACAGTCATGCCTAACTCTGACTAGAAACAACAAAGCAACATTGAGAGTAGTTGCCTCTACAATGCAAAACACAGGGGTGACTTCTCAATGAGGAAGTAACTTGACTAGCGGAGCTAATCAATTTGTACTTGGTTAAAGATAAAATGCTATTCAAATTCAGAAACAGTAACTTGTTCCTTGAAGTATAACATTTACACGAATTCAACCGTATTCAATCATTAACCATGATAACATCATCTAATTGAATGTCAAAGGAAAAATGAGTAACCATCAAAGCTGCCTGTGTTAACTCATAATATTGATGTAGTTCACATATATATATGTATATACAGAGACCAGCAAGACAACAGTAGCATTTTCAACCCTTTCCCACCTCATTCCAGGCTGGTGCTACAGATAGACTGTCCAATGAACATACCAGGAATAAAAGGTATTCATATCTAAGTTGTTTTAACTGCATTAACTGCAGACCGCCTCTGGTCCCCTCAGTTGCTAGGCTATTTCTCTATCATATGAGGGCATTAGTACCAGTTATGTCACTCAACCATCGAAAAAAAAACACTTTTTGCATCAAACAAAATGATATTTTCTAAATATGTTTAGCATCTTGCTTGTTTTATAACTTTGTGAATGAGTTTTCTTAAGCTTTTTGCTTTCTCAAGTTGTGACATTTATAATAGATGTTCATTTGTTCCTGGAAAAGAAAAAAAAATCTGCCCTTCTTCCTGTCAAGTTCCATGCTGCAGCCTAGGTGGCAGCACAGGATCCCACTTAATATGAATAGCTCCTATGGTTACCCAAGTTGAATATTAGGATTCCTCATAAACGAGCGTTCCCTTGAGTATTCAATACACCAAGCTTTACATCTGTGATTTGGACATCACCTGACATGCCATATCACAGTTACCCTATCTTCAAACATATCTTGCCAAGCAAGGCAAAGACCACAGAGCAAAGCATGCCACACCAAATGAGTCAAAATTGGCTGGGTGTTAAACAATGTTAAATGTTGTCTCCTTAAACAAACTAACTTTTATTTCTAGTTTGTTGAAAAACAAAATTTTGAATGACAATTCAGTGACTAAAACCAACAAGAATAGCACCAGTCCTTGTTCCAGTACCATGTCCCTTGTGTAAGCTTGGGCACTTTGTTTCCACCCTACATCATGGAATGCAGTAAATTACATTAGTCTGAATCCAAGGGTTAAATTGGTCTACCTTTCTGCAAACAAGTTGAGTGTTTCTCCAACACAGAGAAACACTTTCTTGAAAGTCCTATTTCATGCAAAAATTTGTCATAAAATATTCAAAGCACTGTTTCTGCTGTAAAAAAGTTTTTCTTGAGCCACATTTTTTTTTTTTTTTTTTTTTTTGGCCACAATTCACTGTTTTAAGCACTTTTGGCTGACATTTACATTTTTCTCAAGCACTTTTCGGGACAATATTTGTATCAGAAAACATTAAAGTGTATCAAATTTTCTTGTTGATCTCAGTCATGAGGTGTGCATTTGCGTCAGCATCAGCTGTTCCCCTCCCACTATCTGCAGCAATTGTCATGCACAATAAACTTCACATATATGAAAATAAATAACATTTTAATGCAGACAACCTACCATGAAACTGGTATTCAGAGTCATAAGGAATACATTAGACTGCATTCTGTATGCAGCCAAGGCATTACAAGTACTTTATAAATATAGATTACATGTATGTATACCATCTTAAACTTGCTGTCCCACAGTTGAAAACATTTGCACAACATCTGTACCTCCAAGAACTGGTAGGAAATCAAAAAATGTTTGGAGATGAGGTAAAGACAGCACCGTTACATCAAACCCACTTTTAGTGCACTTCTGAGTTGTCAACAAATCTTGGGGCCACGGAAAGGAGTTGCTGCCTTCAAGATGACAGTTTACCGATGCCATGTCTGTAACATAGCATAACCTGGAAGATTTCTTCATGGTCTTCGCATGAATAATATTGAGGAATACATTTTTTTCATCACAATAAAAACAGCACAAAAACAGGCATGAGCACAGCCCAACACTGATGGATCAATACACCAGTCGTAATTGGTCAAATGCTGTCAGGTGACACCACATGTAAATATGAATATCCACCGACACTTCACACTTTTCTGTCATCCATAAAACAAGCGACGACATGTGTCCCACTGATGTGATATTCCAGCGACATCTTGTCGGTACACTGCCACATTCCAGTGACACCTAATGATAAGTTCCAACATTTTCAAATACCACATTATCATATTCCTGCTATCTGTGAAATGATGTCGCATATTCCCATGGCAACCAATGCAAAGCTGCAATGATTATTTCTGTATTATCAGATGTAGGCTGCTGCTTAAAAATACACGCATGTTGTCGGACCCCACCCTGCAAATGAGGCTATAATCTCCTGTATAATTAGCGTATTCTGTCAGCTTGTCCCAGATAAATGTGTTCCTCTGACAAAGAAAGCTATTTTTCACAAAAGTGTTCAAAATGTCCAAGGCATGCATAATCGTATGTTTATTATCAGCCACTTTGAATAGTCCATGCTATGTGCAGTTGTCCTCTTCGGAACTGTAGTCCTTACCCTGCGAAGAAAAATCAGTCAGTCACATCATCTTTTTAAAATGGTTTCATCTGCTGACTTAAGAGATGCGATAAAGCTATTTTAAGTTTTTGCCAATCCATTCTGTTTCAAAAAGCATATAATATGTGTATTGGAAACACTTGAAAGAAATTCATAATATTGCCTCACTTGAAATGTAGCCCCATCAGCATTATCAAAATGTCATATGCTTCCATTTATGAAACTTTACTCTTAAAATCACAAAAAAAAATGGAATGCCATACATACAGCACAAGCACTGAGTACATCTGGACTGATTACAAAACGTCCTCGCTAGCTCATTTCTTTTTCTGTTCCACTTTTATGCTGAAGTGATACGCATGTCATTTATCATATTGCTGTAAGTGCATCATTTTATGGATATAAATTTAATACAGTGATATACATGCAGGAGTCCCAGTCGTTAGATACTACTTGTGTTGAAAGACTACCCATCAGATTCATGTTCTGTGTCTACCTACCATACCATAACGCATTGTCAACCCTGCCGTAAGTTGAACCATGGAATATCTTTTTTTTGCTATTTTCACTACACACATTTATTTCCCCAGCCAGTATGGAAGTACTATCTCTCTCTATATGGCTTCCCTCGAGTGTTCTGTTTGGAGTAGCACTTATGTTACCGTAACAAGGCTGGGGCCACTTTCCTATGTACATGTACATGATGCTAGCATACTGAGACATCATGCTAAAACCCTTCCAGAGGGGAGGTTTCACTGGTAGTCTCCACTTGAGACATCTGCTTAAAATCTGTTAGCACTGTTACCCCCTGTCGTATACATGTAAGTAGCGGTTTACAGTGTTCAAACTACCACTGATAAGAGTCGATTTGAAACTGGTCTGGCTGTTTCTCTATTTGTTAGGTGATACCCGTTCACTCGTCTTTTCCGTTCTACCTTACCAGATTGTCTGACATACTTAATGTTACTGATATCTTGCATGCTAAGACTACCTGGTTCAAAGGGTCACACTTCTGACACACCCGCCCCCCCCCCCCCTCCCAGGGTAATCCCTCGACCCAGATGTGACTATGTAAGGATAAAACTACCCAAATCATCAGTCCTCGTCAACAGACCACCTGAGTTGTCATTGTATTGTCCATGCCACAGGTATGGCTAACGTGTGTCTGACAAAGATAGTATGGTGACAAAGTCTGACAATGACTGGTTTTTATAACCATTCCGTACTTGAAAAATAAAAAGCAAAACAAAAAAAACAAAAAACATCTACTGCCTGAATTTTATTGACAACAGCCAAAGTAATTAAAATGCAATCCGAGATTGCTGGATCCATCCAACCTTTGCCTTATTCATAACCTTGCTAACCACAGGTCTCATTTTGGAATGACTGTAGTCAATATGAATAGGCTGTCACCATGGCCCAGATACTTGACCTAGTGACCCACTTTTATGCATGACACACTCCTGAGTTCAGATACACAGGTGTGTACAGTTTCATGATTATAAGTCAAAGGACAACAGAATTACAGCCTGGACATAATGTGTAATCTAGTTTTACAAGATTGTATCACCATGACCTAGTGACCTAGTTTTGTTTCATGACACACATTTAGGTCAAGGTGTAGATGTGTGTGAAGTTTCATGAAACTAAGTTTAATAGTAAAGGAATTATAGCCCAGACACGATTTTTTAAGTCATTCCACGGACTCCTGTATATCACTGTAACAAATTTATATCCATAAAGTCATTGTGACCCAAATACTTGAGCTAGTGACCTACTTTTGGTACATGACACACCCTTACCTCTAGATGCACCTGTGTGTAAAGTTTCATTAATCTAAGTTGAAGGACAACAGAATTACAGCCTGGACATAAAGTGTAATGTAGTTTTACATGATTGTTTCATTGTGACCCAGATGCTTGACCTAGTCACCTATTTTTTCATGACATACCTTTAGGTCAGCATATATGTGCATGTGAAGTTTCGTGAAACTAAGTTAGACAGTAAAGGAATTACAGCCCAGACACGATTTTATGAGGGTACATCACTGTGACCCATATACTTGACCTAGTGACCTATTTTTGGTACATAACACACCAATGTCTAGATGCACCTGTTGGTAAAGTTTCATTAATCTAACTTGAAGGACAACAGAATTACATCCCAAACATGAAGTGTAATGTAGTTTTTGATGATGGTATCACCGTGACCCAGATACTTGACCTAATGACCTAGTTTTGCTTCACGACACACCTTTCGGTTAAGATATATGTGTGCACAAAGTTTCATGGAACTAAGTTTTACCCTTTCCCCTTAACATTACTTGAGTTTTGGTCCACTCTACTCTTCAAATTTATTCCTCATTAACAGTAAAAATGTGCTATGAACACGCAAAAACAGTCGCAGTCTGGTCCCGCATTGTAGGAACATGTGTCGGAACGTGTGGGTGGTATGACTGATTCAACATCACAGTTTTTGGTAGTGACATTTCTTTTGCAGTAAAATGTATAGATCTATTTGTCCATGCAGTATATTGAATAATCATTGATAGTAATTTACCCTAAGTAAAAGTGTTGAAATCTGCAGAAAAAATGCGAGTTTCCACAACTTTGCATTCCTCATAGGGCCATGTTTGTTTACAAGTGTCTGGAATATTTGGTATCCTGGGAAAGCCCAAAGATTTGTTCTATTTTGGGACAGTCTCCTCTGATTGGCTAAATTTGTGTGTCGACATTCCCTGCCGTAAAAATCAGTCAAATTTGACAATAATATCCATATTGAAAACTCATTCTAGGTTAAAGCAATTCGGTTTCTAATAACTTCTCAACAATGCATTGAAACCAACAAACATTGATGCTGTTCTCTGGTGAACTTTCAAAAATGAGCAAGATAAATGTGACACAAGTTTATTTTTACCGTTCATTATTAAATTTTGATAGAGAAATGTGCCAACCAAACTATACTAAAGGGGAAAGACGCACAGTGAACAAACCATTTGGACATGAGCAGTAGGAAGACTCAAATTCACTGAGTGTGATGGACATGCATTGTAAACAGTGTAATGTTGATCGATGGTTCTCTTCATATGATCAGTAATATCACTGAACAAACGCTCCATCCTGCTTTTTAGTTACAATGTTGGCATGGCAATATGAAGGAAATGATGCAAAAATGACTACTTCAGCTGATGAGTTTCATGTTTTTTTTATAAATGACTTGATAAAGACAGAAAAAACAATTTCCATGCATACAATAAAAACAGCCAGATTTGGCCAACTTGAGGGGGAGCTCAATGCGGCCTGATACGGCTGACTTGAGGGGGAAAGGGTTAATAGTTAAAGAATTATAGCCCGGACGCGATTTTACAAGAATATGTCACTGTGACCTAGATACTTTAGCTAGTGACCTACTTCTGGTACATGACACACCCTTATGTCCAGATACACCTGTGTGTAAAGTTTCATTAATGTAAGTTGAAGGACAAGCGAATTATAGCATGGAGCCCAGACACGAATAGCGGACGTCTCTAGTTTGTTAGACTAATGTACCAACAATGATCGTGAAGTGAGGTAATTGACTATAGTAACCTCACTCCCTAATGATGAAGTAGGAGGAGCCAACAATTAATGATGGTTTCTGACTGTCGACAGACTAGAGAAAATCTCTAGGTGGGTTTTGGACAGACACACAGAAGCACTGACGGGAAAAGCGATTTCTATATGACACTCTTCGGGCGGGGGATGGGAGTGGGGGCCATAGTAAGGCAGTGCAAACAAGAAAACTGTGACAGTGATGTGCTCAGCTAACCTAACATGCAAGGCTGAAGTGGTCCTGTGAAATTCAGAATGATATCAAGGTCGCCTTTGTTTAAGACCATCTGTTGCTAACATCAAAATAGCCCCTTACCAACATGTCCATATTTTTGATAATTTGTTAAAAATTACAAAATGACAGCACCACCATGAAGAGAACAAATTTGGTGGAAATCATGTACATTCCCAGTAATTCTGATGAGGATCCAACTTCTGGTTTGGGAGAAAAAGTCAAGAAAAGTGAAAACGCACACAAATTCTTTAAAAATCAACAAATAAACAGCACCACCTGTTGAACAAATTAAGGTTTTTGCCAAAAAATGACAGAAATTCATATAATTCCAAAAATCACTGGAGTGTGACCATTTGAACAAAATTGGTCAAGACCCCCATCAAGTTTGAAGTGAATCTTGTTTACGGTTTTGGAGAAGTCAAAAACAAGACTTGCCATTCCAATCTCCGTTGACTTGCATTGTAATCAATGGGAATGTATGCATTAACTGACACATACTCAAATGGAAAAAAAAAAAAAAAAATTAAAAATCAGAGATGTGGACTATCATCACCAAGTGAACAAAATTGTTTGACCCTTCCACAAGCTCCATTTCCAATATATTTCAGAAGAATCTGAGTGACGGTTAAAAAATTTGTATAAAGATTGGGACAAAATTGCAGCGCCACTTGATGAACAAATCAAGGTCTTTGGATCATCTGAAGTGTCCCTGTGCAAGTTGGAAGCAATTGGCTTACCGATTTCAGACATTTTGCGGAAAAAAAAAGAAAAGAAAAGAAAAGCAAAACTTATAAAAATTTTAAAAATCATTGGACCACGACCATTTGAACTTAGTAGAGACCCACCCACCCAAGGATACATCCCCATCAAGTTTCAAGTGAATCAGGTTCTCAGCTTTGGAGAAATTGAAAATGTGAATAGTTGACAAACAGATGCCGACGGCGCCAACTGACAAGTCAGCTGAGCTAACAAAACTAGTGGTAACAGAAGGGCATTACCCTTGGATTACAGGAAACACAGCATGTAATCCTCCATAAAATCTAAGCCCATATGTACAATGACAGTCACATGCTAGCCATGGAAAACACATTACCAGAGCCAATGTTAAAGTTCTGGACCATATTTGTAACTTAAACTGTGTATAAATGTGTCCAGACCCATGTCAAGTTAAACAACCAAGAAAAGTCAAATAAACTTCTTTCCTGTCTCTCTGTTTGTCCCTCCTTCCCTTCCTCCTTGCTTACATTAATACAATCATGGAGCTACTATATCTATCAGTAGCTGCATGGTACAATATACAAATGTCTTGTTGGTTTGCTGGTGGTACCATTTGATCAGGGGCGACATAGGTCTAGATGTATATTTGAGCAAGGCAAGAATATGAGAATCCACAAGGCAAGAATGCCTGACACAAGAAGCCAGAACGGGCAAGGTCAAAAATGGTCAAGAATGGTCAAGAATGCAGGAAGCAAGAAACTGCATGGTGAGAATGTGAGAACATGCACAATGAGAATGCAAGAGTGCTCGCAGTGAGAATGCAAGAGTATGTGGAGCGACAGAACTATAGAAGCTTCCATGTACAACTACCCAAGTACAGTGTCCCCCCTTTCATAGGGCCACTCCAAGTCCACCAGAAATGTGGCCTTACAAGAGGAGTGGCCTCTCTTGAGGGGGAAAATATAATGAAAACACCACACTGGACGCATGAAGAAGTGTTCTCTGTAGATGGGGCGGCCTCTCATTGGGATGGGGTGCCCTTTCAAGATGGGGACCACTGTATGGATTTAACATTCAGGTAGAAACTACTACCTGAGTATGGTCTTAACTGACCCCATAGTCTGTATTTTGTGTCATTTTGCAAGGAGATAAAGGTGGAAGTACAGATTGAGTTATGGGGAACCTCTTAACCCCATTGAGTGACAGGGCTATGAACTTACCTTTTCTATCTTATCATCCAACATACGGAAGAACTCAATTTGACTATCTGACATGCTGCTGAAAGACAAAAGAACCACAGTCATAAACTAGTAATAAATGACGTCATTTCTACTTCTGTCAATTTTTTTTCCCTTATTTTCATGCCTTTTTTTTTTCACTGTTACAAGATTTACATATAGTCATGGCAAATAACATACACGCTTTTTTTGGCTGTTTGTATGACACTCTCCAAGTACATGTACATCAAATTAAATTGATAATTTTAAGGACAGGGGATACACTAAAAATGTTTTTGGGTAAGAAGAACCTTTGAAGGTCCATCAATTGATCAGTATTAATGCAAATAATTTTACACTATAAATTCTTCAAAAGGACATTATCCAAGCATTTCAAATCTGCTTAATATTTAAACATTGTGAGAACATATCGAGGCACTTTTATATTTAGGACAGTTTTCCAGGTAGAGCCTCTTAAATTCAAAGGCATCCCAAATTGTGAGAACTTTTTGTTTCAACTTGTTATAAGTCCAAAATAAATACAGATAGGAAAATTCCCTGATATATTTTGAAGTCCTCTAGGTCCACATTAACACAGTAAAATAAGTTTATGATTTGAGAACAGGTGAAAGGTCATTTCTACATTAATACAGTATACTGTATATACACTTTCACATTTTGGTTACAAATCTCTGTGTTTATTCAATAGTTAACTTATGGCTTTCAACTTTTCATCCAATGTCCTTTCCAAAAATACAGACTTTTAACATGTTTTCAATAACAGTTTCTAATCTGTGGACTTCCAAAGGAACCAGTTACAAAAAATTGCTTTTGTTGCACCTTTGTCCTTAAACACATAAAAACTTACATGCATTTTTCAAAGAGGGCATGACCTAAAGATGTAGGTGTAAAATTTTAAACATCAAACAGTAATGATTGTATGAACACAATTTTGGGAGTAATTTGAATCAAATTTAAGTAGAGATTTGCAAAAAAAGTATTTCCACAATTTCAAACAGACAAGCTATTTTGCACAGAACACAAAAACCTGCACAACTTATTTTTCATATTTCTGTCCAATATCAAATAATTAAAACAGATGTAACCCTTTAAAATTTGAAGGCAAACTCACAAAGAGTATGTTATAGTCATCACATTCATTTTATTTTTGGTAACATGAAATTTTACACAGATCATTAAAATCTTATCACACTGTATTTCAGGCAATTATTTTTTCCGTCTTTTGAAAAAAAAAAAAAAAAAGATGCCTCATAAAATGTATATGCATTTGGTGACAATGAAGGCAACACTTATAGGCTGCAACTGTACATTTTGTCCTTTTCTTTACTGATTGATAGACAGAGATAGAGAGTGGGGGGGGGAGATAGGGAAGGGAAGGGAAAGGAGAATGGGAGAGTGAGGGTCAGGGAGAGTGAAAAAAGAGGAGGTGGGAGAGATAGACACAGCCAGCCATACTTACGGTTTTTGCACCGGCAATGTTGATGTATTACTCCCCTTGTCCTGCAATCATAGACAGTCGTCAACAACGACAAAAATTATAAGTGGCAAGTATATACACCAAATACCCTTATCCCTTGCTGGAAAATCACCCATAAGTTCCTTTAGGTCTTTTTTTTAATGTTTGCACTGTTACAAAATATGACTACAAATCTTTCATCATATTAATCGTTGGTAAAAAGCTGGAACACATGAAGAAGGAAGATGCTTACATGACGTTCATAACCAGTTTTGCACAAGACTAATGGCATCTTGTGAAAAATAGGTTACAAGCCAAGCAGTTTTGGCATGCACGAAAATGAAGTTTGCATGCTCTGAAATCTATATATACAAGTTTTCAATTTGTAAAGATGATTAAGTTTAATCTTAAACCCGTATGTTCAAATAGTTCTGTGATATCTGCTACAGATAAAAACCATTTCCAACAAGATCATGTCTCACTTGCCCATTTCTGTGTTAAATTTACCTGCCTTTTAACTCTTCCAGTGACAAGTTTTGGACTGAGTCAACAACTTTCCTCGCAATACACCCAAAATGCGTGGAGGAACACTTTTGACCTGGACCATTCTATTCCCTGGAACTATAGGCATGCTGGTACTGGAATGAAAACTTCTTTCACACGAAATATGAATCTAGCATCCTTAATATAATTGAGAGCAGTTCATTCTAACTCTTTCAGTGCCAATCACATCTTAGAAAGTTGATCTACTAAAGTCAAACTAGTCTAAGTTATCATTAGGATCCCAGATTCGTATTCCTCAAAAAAGACATTTCATTCAAGTACCAACTTGCCTCTGTTCCAGGGAAAATATCCCAGGTCAACAGCTATTTTCGGTCCGCATTGTGCCCAATGTGTGCTGAGAAAAGCTGTCAACTCAGTCCAAAATTTGGCACTTAAAGAGTTAAGTATAGTACACTTTACTGGCAGTAGGACCATTTTTTTAAACAGCAGAAACCAGAGTATAAACAAATTGCTCCCAGACACAAAATAGTGTGTAGGATGTGGGGAAAAAAAGTAAACAAGTAATGCAGGTAAGAGAAATACACACCATTTTTATCTTGAGATCTACACATGTGTCTGATGAACTCCGTAGTTCCCCATTATGGAGTGGGTCTGATTTGCTACCAGTGACGCCACCTGCACTGGATCTGCGTTGCAGGGCTTGATTTGACCCCACAGGAGATGTACCGTCATCATGTGGTACACTCTTCTCTGTCAAAGAAAATTTCAACTTTTCATACATTTTCTTGAATTTCTTTTGTCCCAGGCTTTATAGTAAACTTACGTTATTCATGTCACAGGTTTATCATGAAGGTAATTGAAAGGGTGTATATATTTAATCTTGTATCAGAGTCTTCAAGGTTTTTCTTGTAATTTTTTTCTCCTGCAAAACATCAATAAAATAATAAACAGAAGCCAGGTTTGATTTTAAATGGACACCAGACTTGTCAGTAACACATCCCTTCACACAGCCATTACCAAATGTGTTGTAAGCAATTGTCAGTACAGTAGTCCCCCTCTGTAGCGGACACGCCTTCTGCACAGAGAAAGTGTCCACTGCAAGGGGTTGTCCATTGAAGAGGGGATCAAGTATACTCTATTATATAATACCAGACACAACTGCAACGGCCTGAAATCAACATTAGGTCATGTTTTGGATGATATAAACCCCTGAGACTACAGCTGAAAAGTACATATACATTTCATCGTATTTTTAACTGTAGATCAAAATATAATAATTATTGAAAGTTGGACATATTTATAAAATCTTATTAATTGTAGATCATTTTAAACCAGTAGGAGAGACATTTCCTTCGTCCTGCCTCGTCAGTGCTCATACGTGCACACATTTACAGGCCGGGCAGCTCTAATGCGGGACCATTCAGTAATGCTCCTTTACTGGGTTCAGTAATAGGATGCTCTGTGGGAATTTTTTTCTCATACTTCGGTCAAACAGCAACATAATTTAGAACAGATAAATCATGTATCAATCAGAAATACATAGACAAAACTAGGAAACATGATTTGCTGCATAGCAAATCAGTGTGTGTGTCTTCAAAGCATCTTGGTATGGCAACGTGCAACTATTCCATAACACAGGGGTAGAAGTTGGAATGGCGTCTCTATCTTTTATTGCTTTGAAGTTATTCAAGATTTAAAATTTCTAATGGTGCTATTTAGCATAATTTAAATTGCTACAACTTTTATTTTTAATTCATTAGGTGCGCAATGGTCAACAACCCCCTAGTAAAAGTTGAAATGACATCTCTATCTATTATAGTGTTAAAGATATTCAAGATTGAAAATTTCAAATACTGCTAATTAGCATAATTTAAATTGCTACAACTTTTGTTTTAAATTCATTACATGCGCAATGGTCAACAACCCCCTAGTAAAAGTTGAAATGACATCTCTATCTATAATAGTTTTGAAGATATTCAAGTTTTAAAATTTCTAATGCTGCTAATTAGCATAATTGAAATTGCTACAACTTTTGTTTTAAATTCATTGGATGCGCACTGGTCAATAACCCCCTAGTAGAAGTTGGAATGACATCTCTATCCATTGTACTTTTGAAGACATTCAAGATTTAAAATTTCAAATGTTCCTAATTTGCATAATTTTAAACATCTTCATTCCTCTGTATAAAACGGTCAAACTCCTTGTATGGAGGTACAATCATGCCAAGTTTGGAGTTTCTATATATAATAGTGTCCGAGAAAAGTGTTGGACAAATTTGCTGGTAAAGAAGAAAGAAGAAAGAAAGAAAGAAATAACTCGAGGAAAAACAGAAAAGTGTGTGTTGACACACACACTTTAATGATCAAGAGTAAACTGCAAGTTTTCTTGGTGTTCGATTTATTTGGGTGTGTGAGACTGGAAACGAACAGGTCCCCATCTTCAACTTTCTACAATAAAATCAAAATGGTGGACATCACATGTGCGCTGAAAGAAACACAATGGAAACTAAATAATTGAACGAAAATCAGTACATGTATCACTCACACAATGATATGATAGATAACGGTTTAAGAATATAATACGTGAGTAAGCAGAATTGCTGTATTTGAGACGTGGATTAAGCTATTGGCCGATGCAACGACCAATTTACAAGTTGTGAAATTTGCTCGTAGAAGTTCGTCTTTCGACATCTTTTCAAGTTCAATAGTGTTGTAACTTGTATTGGACAAAAAATACGTGTACATTCTTATGCCGATTTACGGACAGCGAAGAATTTAACGATTTTGTGTCTGCACAGAGGGGTATTTCTATTATTTGGGGATTAAAACCCAGTCCGTTGTCCACGTCAGAAGGGGTGTCTGGCAAAGAGGGGCAATTTCAATGGGAAAGCCGTTGGTGCTGCGGGGCTCTGTCCGACGGAACCGGGTGTCAGCTTAGAAGGAGGTCCGTTGGGGGAGGGGGACTACTGTGCCAGGAAATGGTAGTTTGAATGGGGGGAAAATTGTTCCCTGAACAAATATCATTGTCCGCTTTGACAAAAGAAATAATAAAATAGCTACCACAGGGACATGCCGTAACAGACGGGATTTTAACCCAGGATTTTCTCCCTGCAGAGCTCCCGGGAAGAGCTTAAAAAGTATCTTTCACAAGGTGCAATAATTCTGAATGGTGCACATTCATGCATATTATTGAACAAAATTTAAAAATTATTATTTGTTTTGTTATACTAGATAGTTTACAAAACTCTGGGATTTGCAAGCAAAATTCAGGGTTTGGTTACAAAACTCAGTTTTACGTACAATACCCTAGGTTTGGTTTAAAAACTCTGGGTTTTGTTAGCAAAACCCAGTGTTTTGTGAATTATTGAACAGCACAACTTCCATATCTATCTCCACTTACCTGATTCAAGCATTTATGTCACAGAAGTTATACTGACCAAGGTTTTGGTCATTGTAATATATATCTACACAAAGGCCAGCCATACTTGATTATGGGGTGCTTATGTCACTGCATAAATCTTGACCAAGGATTTGGTCATTGTAGTTTTGAAGCCAAAGGTTACTCTTACCTGTGTTTAGGTCATTCTAGGCATTCTGACAAAGGTCTATCTTAGCTGATTACGGGGTTTAAGTCATTGCAGACACTTTGACTAGGCTCTGTCTTTACTCATCATAGTGTATTTAGCTCATTGGAGCTATCTTGAGAAAAGTCCATCTTACCTGAACATGGTGTGTTAAGGTCATTGTGGGTATCTTGACAATTGGTCTGTCTCATCTGATTACAGTATGTTTAGGTCATTTCAGGTACTTTGACGAAGGCCTGTCTTACCTGATTATCTTGTGTTTAGGTCATTGGGTGGCACCCTGAGCAAGGTCTGTCTTACTTAATTATGGTGTGTTTTGGCCATTGGAAGTACATGTATCTTGACAAAGGCCTGTCTCACCTGTCTCCGGCGTATTTAGGTCATTGTAGTTGCTATCCTGATCAGGATTATCACTGGCTGATTTAGACACTGTTTTGCTCTGGCCACAGCCCATGGTACACGGCAGCCACATTGAGAGAGGTTGATAGCACGCAGCTGCAACAGAAAAAAAAAAAAAACTCCCTTAACTCTGTGCTCCTTAAACTGGCCATGCAAAAACCACTTTGTGGCCAAACGTTGTTCCCTTCACTGTTTTCGTCGAATCTCACCAGAAAAGTAATCTGAAGGAGAATTGTAGATGAGAACTATCAAGATAATAGGCCCCAGGTCAACAGTTTTTCTTCGTGTGGGTTAATTGGGCACCCAACCTGCACCAAGGAAAGCTGTTGACTCGGTCTTAACTCAAGGCTGAAAGGGTTAAATCTGCTGCCCATACAATGTATATGCTTGCACACATGAACTGAACATACATCCCCTCATCACTTCATTTTTATCATCTGCAGACCATTTACACACTTATAATAAATGAGGAAAACTTTTATGTCTCCAGTACCTAATGGGATGGATGTCAGATGAAATCCTTGGCAATAAGGGATATTTTTCTGTTGTATGTTTTGATCACTTAAGACTGTAAATAGGATAAATGTGAAAACCATGCACGTTCAATTTATGATATTAGCTTTGAGTATGTAAAACATGAGAGAAAATACCATGCACAGCACTGAGTACCCTTCAATTGCAATTAAGGTCGTCATCGTTTTAATTCATGTTCATAAATATTATCATGACTTGTGTTCCAAAGTATCAGGGATACCTACATGTTCTATTCAGAAGACATCTATAAGCAGCTACAGCATTAGAGAATGTTCAGCTGTACTTGAAGCAAGGGAGTAGCAAATTGAGAAACTGGGAGTTAGAGCTTGAAAAAATTTCTAGCTGCAACAGAAGCACACACCACTGCTACTGCTGAGTGTTACCAGCACCACTATGGGGAGGCTGGCTATAACATATATCATATATTATTTATTTTACTTGATTCACTGATCTGTTACAATATCTTTCGGGGTGAAATGGAAAAACTACAACAGATCAACAGTGGAGTATCTGAATGTTCTATTCAAGTGTACTCAAAAGTGGGACATAGGTTTATCTGTTTTTATATCAATAACCATAAATAGAGGTTACAACAAGAGGCAAGTTTTTCGTGCCAAAAGCATCCGCATACAACATTCACATACCCTGAGCAGGTACCTCCCCACCACAGGCCACCCCTCTAAGAGGGCCCCCATTCTTCCACAGAAAGTTTGACCTTGACCTTTGGCCTCAAGGTCACCTCTTAGCAAATTTAAGGGAAATCTCACCTGGGTAAATGATGGCAAAGTTTGACCGACTTCAATCTTACCCATTTGAAGATATGGCAGGGAAATCCTTTTATTTTGCAAGGCATTGTGACCTTGACCTATGACCTGAAGGGCATCCACAATCATAGGAAAAAAATTCCCCAAATCTATGGAGTATCTGTGCCAAAAGTTTCAAGTGAATCTGGCTTATGGCTTTGAAGAATTCAAAATGTGAACTGTCATTGCAGACCCCATTAACTTATACTAAGAGCCCAAAAAAGTACTGAATCAGTCCCTCGGTTTTGAGGCGCGCGATCGCGCCCACGCGCCTCAGCGCTCGTATAATTTAAGTTAGGAGAACAAAAAAATCGCGCTCCTAAAAAAAATCAAGTGAACAAAAAAAAAAAAATGTTTATGTGGTTATCAATTTGATTTTGACTTGCCCGAATTGATCGAGTGTCGCTGACTGAGCGAGCGGCTGTTTTGTTTGTGTAGCTCTGTTCGAGACCTGATAGTTTCGTAGTCAGTTTTTCTACAAAAGAGGGTGCTGCGGACCGATTATATGATAAACTTTATTGCAAGAAGACGCCCTCTTTGGGCCAGTGCATACATTAATGTGCTGATCGAGTGTACATCAAAATGTTCGACCCTGATTGCACAGTCATATAATTACATAGTAATAAATAGTAATAGGTTTGTTACATTTACTTGTATCAGCTACCATGCTACAGCACCTTAACACACATGACAGAACAAAAACAAAAACAAAAAAAACAAAAAAACAAAAACAAAAACAAAAAAACAAAAAAAAAAAAGAGCAAAAGGTAATGATAATACGTAAACGAGAAAAAAAAAAAAATAATGAATAAATGTGAATAAATGTTAATTAAAAAAAAAAAAGGTAATACTAATAACAGGAATCTATAGCACCTAAGTCTTACATGTAAGTTGAAAAAGTCAAATAGATTGTCACATGGAATTGAGGTGGCATTTAGTACCCGTATCATCAATGTTCATAATAGGTTAATATATATGTACAGTAGGGCAGGAATTACTCGGGACAAGTGGAGTGCTTTTCAAATGCAGCATGACAGTAAGCTGTTGCCTTCAAAATTTCTCCTTCAGCAGTCAGTAGATAGCACATTTTATGTTGGTCAGTTAGTAAAACAAAATTTTGGCACTCAGTATCAACCACAGAGTATAACTCTGCTCTTTCTTCATTATATCTGGAGCAGTTAATCAAAAAATGTATTTCATCTTCAATTGTGTGACATAGAGAACATATTCTAGCACTCAGATCTACTTTAGGCCTTTTGTAATGCCCAGTTTCTATTGCTAATTTGTGGTTACTTGTTCTTAATCAGGTTAGCGCTTTCCTGTGGTCCGCAACCGGAATCATGTTAAGATAATTTTCGAATGAAAGATTGCTTTTGAACAAAGCATATGTCCTCAATTTGCCCTCAGTCTTGTTTAATGATTTTAACCAGAACTCTCTATAATGTTCAGTGTAGTTTTGGAGTGTTTTCACATGGCTATCTGGTCTGCTTGTTTGGTTCACTAATTGCTCAGTTTTATTTACAATGGAGAGCCAACACTTTGGATCATAACTCAAAGCTGACATGTGCTTTCCGCAGTGTTTCAACAGTGAATTGTCTGGGGCTTCTTGTATGTGGACTCTATATTTAAGGATGCTTTTCAGGGCAGCTATGCCCAGGGGCAGAAGTCCCAGCTCACCACGTACTGCTGCTGATGTGGTATGTTTATGAACACCAAGTATAAACCTGGAGAAGCTCAATATTATTTTTTCCATTGGCAATAATTCCATGTTGTTAAAGGTTTTCTGTATTGTGGGGGCACACATAGAAATCCCCCAAACTTCAGATCCGTATAGAGCAATAGGTTTGATTAGTGAATTGAATAGGCTCAAGGCAACTTTTGGTGATAGGTTATTACTATCAATTATCTGTTTCAGTTTGAAACATGCCTTCATGGCCTTGGCTTTTAAATTGAGTTTTGCCATGTTAAAGGATCCCGAATTGCTGAACTCCAGTCCTAAATATTTATATGATTTTACACACTCAATTAAACTACTGCTATAATAAAAGTTGTCTCTCAGAAGTCTACCAGTTTTGTTGAATATGATAATTATTAGTCTTCATTAGGTTGACTTCCAGTTTCCACTTTATACAGTAGTTACGAACATAGTTCAGACAGTTTTGGAGACCACTCTTTGTTTTGGATAGCAAGACAATATCATCTGCGTACATGAGACATTGAATATTTTGGTCACCTAGCTGCACAGGGTCAGTGTGCCCTTGTGAGACATCAATGGGGAAGTCATTTAAATATAAATTGAACAATGTCGGGCTCGAAGTTTCCCCCTGTCGCACACCTTGGTACACATTAAACATTGGGGTAAGCCCCTCTACAGTTTTTACACAACTGGATATTACACTGTACATGTTTTTGACTGTTATATGCAAAACTGAAGCCAGCTTTGTGCGATTCCTTGTGGTTGTCCACAAACGCTGCCGAACACAAAAATGGCGAGGTGAAGCATGGCTCTTTCGACGTTATGTGCGTTGTTTGTTACGTTGGCCATCATGGCAAATATGTCGGACACAACACCTGTACTGGCAACACACGACGATGATTGGCAACTCGCGTCACCACGATAGGCCAATCAAAATGAAGCGTAGCAAAGCGGTACGCTTGACAGGGAAACCATGTTTTGTGATCTAATCGCAAATAGCGAATAAACAACTCGATTAAGCTCTCCAGAAGTAAACAACATGAGTGACAGTTATCATGTTTGTTCAAACATACTCTGAACTCTTACTATGCAAAAATCCATCAGTGTTTGAGTAAAATTGCGCGAGTTATTGTTCTCAGACCAGGTTCAAAGATGATGAGTGAACCTCTGATTGCCATTCCTAAACAAAGATGAAAGGCAGTCTACTAGAACTCCTTAATTTTATTTCGCAAAAAAACTTACCTGCGGATTTCCTTCAAAGAAACGGGGTTGGAAAGGTAATTGTGTGGAGTTTAAAAGTATCCTTTTATTTTTCTCTGCTCCTACAAATTGGTTTTTAACCTTGTATAGAATGTCAATGCTCAATGCATTCAGCTGATTAAGTGATGCCACAGTGTTTGGATGCCTGCACTTACGCAAATAAAATACATACTGCCAAATAAAAGGACACTTTTGAATTTTGATATATAGCCAATAAAATGGCATGCTTGTCACAAGTTTGTTGTATACATTAATAAAGTTATCAGCCAAGAGCGCGGGGGTCTGAGATCAAAGACATGCTCTTCTTCATGGTTTGTTTATTCAACAATTACAATCAGTATTGTCCCAATTTTTTCCCTACATATAGTACAGAGCTAGAAAAATCCAAAAATGCAACTTTTCCTACGTTTATGTGAACGGCTTAAAAGTTACAGGGCCGTAAAGTTGTCCTTGCTGATTTGCACCACATTTGTATCTCGCTACGATAATAATATTAAAGATAAAAGTGAGATTCAGACTGAATAATTCAATGACACTGTGTGCAGTTGTGTTGGCTACAGTTGCTTGTGCTATAAAGTTAAAAGTGGCATTATCAACCAGGCGCTCAGACCTTATGAGATCTTTACTTTTAAACCCTTTGGACTGGTGCAAAAAGAGGAAACAACTTTGTTCAAGCTGAATAGTACTAAATGAGTGAAAAGTTAAAGGAAAGGGTGTTATTCAATGATCATGCATACAGCAGGTACTAGACTACAAAGCGGGTTACACACAAATTCCCATGCCACACAACACCTGTCACCAAAGCAAGCATCTGAAACATAAACGAGTACTTGATGTGAAACAAATTTATTGCATTCACATGCCATACATGATTATAATGTTAAATGATTTGAATCAGTGTACATAGGATACATTGTTATTAGTTCAGTCTAAAAGTAATCCTTTTTTTGGGGCCCACAAAAGTCAATTTTTGGTGCAAAATATGCTCAAAATCCACCTCTGGGCACCCTTATTTTCAAAATTTTCAGGGGGAGGCCCCCCTGCGGGAGGGGGGTACCCCCCTCCCGCACTCTCCCCCCGCTCGGTCGCTCCGCTTCCCTCGCCAGGAGAGTTATCACTCTCCGCAGCTGGTTTAGGAGAGTGATTTTTCACTCTCCTCTATTTTTCATATGAGAAGGACTGCTGAATATTACCTTTCTGTACTGACTTGGTGGTTTTTGCTCTTAATTGTACTGACTTATACTGAACCAACAATGGCGGTTGCCTATCCTCAGCGGGCGACGTGCCCCAACCGTGGTACTGGCGTCACAGCTTCCCTTCCAGAAAAGGAGAAGAGGAGAGGTACCTGTTTTTCCTCTTCGTCTTCTCCCTCCCATAAAGGAAGCACGAACGCTTGCAACCAAGGGATGGAGGAAGGGAAGATGACCGGCTGAAGATCGGGCAGGATGGGAGGGGCCAGGTACCACAGACCTGCTACTTGAGCTGCAGTGGATGTGGAGGGGATCCTCGAAGGGGATCACCCAACCACCATCCAGGTAAGATCCGTGGAAGGCCTCTTCTCCCCCCCAAAGGGGCCTCAATTTGAAGACCCGTCTGATCGTGGTCAGGAGGCCTGGTATGACTAGTAACCCTCCCCTGGGGGCCTTGGTTCGAGGACAATCCTAGAAATCAAGGACCAGTTCGCACCTGACTGTGAGGCCTGGGCAAACTAGTACATGCATGGATCTCGACATCGAATGCATGTGCTTTGATTTGAGGATCATTGCTTTTTAAGATTTGCCCCCAAAAAGAACAAAAAAATTCATAAAAAATACAAAAATTATTGGAGCGTGACCATTTAAACAAACTTTGTAGAGACCCACCCAAGGTACATTCCCACCATGTGTGAAGTAAATCTGGCTGAGAGTTTCGGAGAAGTCAAAAATGTGAATTGTGAACAGAACGACAGAAGGACTGACGATAGACAGCGGATGAAGGACCATCCTATAAGCCCAGCTGACAAACAAGTCAGCTGAGCTAAAAAAAGTGGAAGCTTCCAACAATATGTTTTAATAATGTTTTTAAGAAACAGTACGCACCATAGGGTGCTAGAATTCCCACCCAAATGTCCTAATTTTTTGGTTCCTCCTACGCAGTGTAGAAAACTGAATTGCACATACTTTCTAATGTGCATTACATCCACCAAGAGTGATGTGCAATGTAACAGGGCCTGGAGCATGGTGAGGAACAGCAAGGGTACGGAACTGGACCCATGCAATTTTTCATGGGAGCTCTGGCAAAGCACAGGTAAATGCGTGGAGACCAGCTTAAGTGACCTATGGTGTTGTACTGTTTTCTTAATACTATATGTACTTCTATATGTACATCTATGTAGTACATGTACTACCATTGTGCACTCTTGACTCTTGACTTTAAAAGGTAGGTCAAATATAGAGGTATAACCTAAACTTTAAAGAGGCTTCGGAATCGCTCCATGGTGCTTCTTTTGTGTAAACTTCAGATTGATAGACGCAGGCTTTCAAAAGTTACAATGGTAACATCACCTTCCACATGCAAGATAATGCCCTGTGACCTTGAAAAATAGGTCAAGGCCAAATGTGTATGAAGTTTAGTTATGTTTTATAATGCTGCATAATCATGTGCAATCTGGATGCCAAATCTCAAAAACCCTCTTGGCTACCTCAGCACTTGTATTGTGCTCTCGACTTTTTACCTTAAAAAGTACGTCAAATATAAAGGTATGACCTTGACTTCATATGGACCTTTGAAACACTCCATGATACTACTTTTGTATAAAATTCTGGTTAATAGGTATAGGCCTTCAATAGTTGGAGCAGTAATGTCACTTTGCATATGTGACCACAGTGTGACCTTGAAAAGTGGGTCATGGTCAACCATGCTTACACACAATGTAGATTTTATTGCAGTGTATAATCACATGCAATTTGGGAAGTCCCACCTAAAAAAATTCCTAAGTTATAGTGGCAACACCACATGGACTGACAGACGGACAAATGGCTGGCGCAGGGAAAGACAATACCCTTCCCCCTCATAAGGCCGAAGGATAAAAAAAGGATCTTTGAAACATATTTACATGGACCAAAAACATATATTCTGCTGGCCCACATGTCCAGTCTTCCAATACACATGTGAGTGATATTCCCTTCAGTTGGTAGGTACAAGTATGCTTGCCTGACATGTTTTGTGTGTGCAAGGGCAAGCTTGTCGTGCATACGCAATTGAATCTCTAATACATGTACACCCTTCTGGCTCTCATACAAACATGTCTTGTTCAAAATAAACAGTCACGGGCCCAATGATGTCTGGTCAGTACTTCTCCCAGTGTTTCCGTTTCATTCCTCTTCTGTGTCAAAGTTGTTTTGGCTATTTTTATTTTCTTTAATAAATACATGTACCACTTTTCCTGGTGTTCCATCCCTGAGAATTCATAAGGGATACTCATCCCTGAAACTACAATAATATATTGTCTCAAGAATTATAGGAGAGTCGAAGTAGAGTTTCACAAGTGTTCAACCTACTTAGGGTATGGCTTTATAGGCTTATCTGTATCTGACATACGCACATTCTACATCAATCATTTCAGTGATTTTTTTTTCTCTTGGTAAATATTTAGACTCTTGGTGCATGCAACGAACAATGCACTTTTGCAGAATAGTACTGTTCAGTATGTTGACTCTGATGGATCTTTGCCACAACAAACAGGACAAACACATGTACCTGGTAGTTGTTCATGTATTGTGCAACAAAATGAGGTTGCAATGACCTTGTGCTGTAGCAGATCTCTTCATCTGACACTGATGCTTCTCTTCATTCCCCACAGAAAACTACCCCTCAGCTTAGCTGCAGATTACATAGATGATGATGATGATAATAATAATAATAATAATAATAATAATAATAATAATAATAATAATAATAATAATAATAATAATAATAATAATAATAATAATAATAATAATAATAATAATAATAATAATAACATAAAACTGATGAAAGAATTTCCAAAAAGTTGTAAACGTCAGGCCACACCGATACATCCATCACAAGGTGAGACGATAAAAATCTATTTTGTTGCGGGATTTAGGGCCAATAAAAACATCATCTGTATGCCTTGAACTGTACAAAAACACACAGGTCTGTTATTTTTAAATTAATTGACAACAGCAAATTGTACCCCAAGTCGTCTACGGACACAGGTCAATACAAAATATAGATAAAAGCTTCCACTAAGTCTCTGGTATACCTGGGGGATATAACAGGCAGGAACGAAACTTTGATGTGCTAAATGACCCGATCGCTAAGGTCCTACCTTTAATATTGCTGCCTTGCTTGTATTACTTATAATGCACTTCACCTGCAGGGTACCACATGACAGGGGTGTTTAAGGGAGAGGTTGGGAGAAATAATATTGTGATCAAGTGAGTAACCTACGCATGTAAATTTGTGGGAAAAAAACCCAAATGTATATTTGCTAATTAAGCAAAAGTGTCGAGTTAACTCAGTTGACCTGCACATCCATTACCTGCATATGCATATGATACCTTGGCGGCTGATGAGAATTTGATCTGTCATTCACACTTGCTGACATGTATATAGACCATTCATTAAGCTCAGGTCTTCATGGAATAAGAGCACAAATACTCAGTTAACAGCAAAAAAAAAAAAAAACTGTCACAAATTAACTACTGAACAATACTTAACTCTTTCCCTCTTAAACTTGCCAAAAAATGACTTAAAGTAAAAGTCTGCTTCAATGATTTTCCCTTAATTATAGTGTTAAAATATAAACAAGAAGGCTGTGTGAACAACCTGTGCTCAGCTGAATGAAAAATAATAGCAGCTTGGAGCTGGGTGTTCCCAAGTTTAAAGTGGATCTGCTAAATGATTAAGGAGAATAATCAGACAATACATAATTATTCCATCATCATCACCTTCATAAATTTGATGAATGTCTCCCTAAGGAACATCTATGCACAAAAGCGAAGTATTCCTTTAATATAACCGTTTTCTTGATATTGCAGTATATACAGCACTGTATTGCAGCTCTATACATGTACTTGTGCAGTAGTAGCACTTACTAACACATGGTCCGAAAGTAACAATAACAAATCCTCAATAATTTTGCAACCTTTCATCATCTTTAGTCAGATTATAGTGTGATAATATTTTTAAAAAATTCAGTTCTGGAAGAGTTGAAAATAGCCTAAAGACACAAAAATTGATTTACAGACATCAGAAAAATTGCAGTGTTACCTGAGGGACAAAATAAGACCAAGGTTATCCTGTATCCACTATCAAAGCAATTAGCGAAGTTGTTGTTGAGAAGGAACTAATTTTTATGTAAGTTATAAAAAAAAACAAAAAATAATTACATCATTATCTCCTTCACACAGATAGTAGAAATGCACCTGGGAACATCTGTATGTAAAATCAAAGCATTCCATACAATATTTTGACACACACACACACACACACACACACAATTAAGCCTGTCAAGGCCGAATGCCCTTGGGACCCAGCCAAAGTGTTCAGGTATTGGAGGTGTTCAGCAAATAGAGGGTTGGGAGCGTGGCCATGTGGCTTCATCCTGCACATGTAAACTTTGAATTCACCTGCACATGATCATGTATTGGGGAATTTACCAGCTTCGATACATATAATGTATATTTATACAAATTACAAAAACTTGCAGGAAAAATAAAGTGTAAGATGAAAATCAACTTTCTAAAAATTTCAACCACTTGGATAAAAGTTTATAGGATTCATAAACTTTAGGCTAACAGTACATGCATATGTACATGTACTGAAGTATGTACACCTGTCCTACCTGTGACTTCATTTATCTCAGCATAATTTGATGACGTAAAACATTGATTTCTTGTCCAACATTAACACACAATATGTGTATTACCCTTTATCACACTGCTAAACTTCCGAATACACTTATTAGTTTGATAAGTTTAAACCAGTTTATTGTACGACAGCAGCAGAAGGTCTCACCATGGAACCTACACACTATTGACACCCTTTGAATACATTGATGCCACAAATTTGATGAAAGTGTCGAGTACAAGAAAAAAACTGTGTTGTTTTTGTATCAAATATCGCTGCATTTCCTGAAAATTCCTTTTTTTTTCTGGGGAGTAACTGTTCAACCTTGACAGGTTAAATGCCGCTTTGGGACAAAAATCAAGTGTTTGGTGTTCAGGATGGATAGGTATTCGGTGATTGCAGGTTTCAACACCTGGCTCTCCTCTTAAATTACATACAAAACAGTTGGGACCCCAAAAAAGTGTTCTGGTAACAGAACTGTTCAGCTATCGGGGGTTTCATTGTATGTATGTATATATATATACACACACACACACATATATACATATACATATATATATACATATATATATATATACATATATATATATATATACATATATATATATATACATATATATATATATATATATATATATATATATATATATATATATATATATATATATGTCATCAATGAAACAAAGCCATGTTTTTGGTTTTAGTGGTGCATTTTGTAAGAATTCTTGTTCAAGTTTTGTCATAAATATATTGGCGAAGTTTGGTGCGCAAGCAGTGAGAATGAAATGCAAAAGTCTTAATAATGGGTCTCCTACAGCAGAGACAATAGGTCTTCCTGGTACCCATGCTTTATGGATCTTAAGCAAGAAGTAAAGAGGGAATATTAGCTTGCAGAGATGCCCTCAATAAAAGAACTGAACAAACGGCACACACCTGGTTAAGACTTTCACATTTCATTCTCACCAAGAATGCTTTCACCTTTAATGATGACCCCTACCTTCTAATTAAGGGCACCGCCATGGGAACTGCTTGCGCACCAAACTTTGCCAATATGTTTATAATGAAACTCAAACAAGAATTCTTACAAAATGCACCAATAAAACCGAAAACATGGCTTCGTTTTATCAATGATATCTGGATGCTTTGGCCACATGGCACAGAGAAGTTTCATGACTTCATTAACATGATCAACAACTTACACCCCACTGTTAAGTTCACTACAGAATTTTCAGATACAAAAATTCATTTCCTGGGTGTTACACTCATTAAACAAGGTCACATCATTTACACCAAAGTGTATAGTAAACCTACAGACACACACACATTATTATATACACCTCATGTCATCAAAAAAAACCCTGCCAAAACGCCATCCCCAACAGTCAATTTCTATAGATCAGACGAGTACGCTTGAGACATTGCGACTTTCTGACACAAGCGGACAAACTCATAGAAACTTTCTTGGAGAGAGGGTACCTGGAAAAAATTCTAAATCACATCCTACAGAAAGCCAGGGCACAAAATCAAATTACCCTCTTAACTAAACGGAACATTACGCGCGACGAGAACACAATTAACTTCATCACGCAATATTACCTAAAAGCACCTATCTCACAGTATATCGTATGACGTAATTGGAACCTTCCTAGACATCATAACGACACCATCCCCTTAAACAATAAACAGATACGCATCATCTACTCTAGAGGCACCAACTTTAGAGATCTCCTCGTGAGATCAAAATTCACGCAACTCAAACCTCCCAAGAGATTTTTAAAATGCAATACAAACTGCCTGACGTGTCCATACATTAGTGAAAGAACTGTTTTCAAAAGCTCTGTAACAGGCAGAACCTACAGAATCAACCACAATATTACATGCCACGCCAACAACATTATTTACACTACTGAATGTAAAAAATGCCACAAACAGTATGCAGGTCAAACTTCTAAGACTTTAAATATGAGATTTCATGGCCACCATTTTGACTTAATAGATAATTCAGCCAAAAGTATTGCCACCCATTTTTCAGACTCTAACGTGACATAAAAGAGATCTCTCCATATGTGGTATAGACCATCTCACACAAGACAATGTATTATGTCAGAATTAGGAGGTGGCATGGATCAATGAACTTAATACTATCCAACCCCTGGGCCTTAACAGACGGGAAGAAACCTATTAACATATCACTAGGACTTTCAACATGTGGCAGTGCTACTTATGTCCTAATACTTAAAAATTTTCCAACTGGAGAAACCTGAAACAACATATTACTGGATATCACAAGTATCCGATACGCCGATATAAATGTAAAATATGCGTTGCATCGTGCAATCGCACGGACAAATACAATAGGCACATGAAAGCCAAACACCAAGGGATCACTGCCACACCCATTGCACTTGACTCCATTCAACCACAAGGGGTTAATCACCACACAAAAAAATTATCAGCATGAAGAAAACACCAATACCGGACTTTTGCAAAGAACCGGATGACCGCATCAGGGATACCTATCAAGACGTTCCCCTGTGACTCGCAGGGGAAGCTACGATTACCAATTATAAGATTACCAACGAAAAAACACGTGGACAAGTATAGTAAGAAACAAAATATGTAACGGGACTTGCTAGATCTGAGTGACTCAGACTCGGACAGTAACAGTGGAAAACCAACTCCATGCACAAGTGAGACTGCCATAATGCTCAAACAATTTGGTAAGGACCATAAGCATATAATCCTTAACAAATTCAATCCAAACTCCATGCCATGTGATGCACCTGTGGAACAATTTAACCAAGTGTACCATCGTAACAAATCTGCCTATGATCTTCGACCCGATTCCTGAGTACCTGACCATGCCTATCCAGAGCAGCAACAGGCCTGCGATCCCACCCAAAACCCAAGAACAAGCCGGCATTTAACATTAATTTAATATTCTTAATTTTGGACTATACGTTCATAAAAATCTGTCATTTATATAAAACAAAACTTCACTCCTGAGGTGAAATTCTTCAAATTAATTTTTTCACTGAACTTTAACCTATCACAGTAGAATATTCACTTTAGCACAATGGGACGCACACACTGGATTATATAAGGAACCATTGTTGTCAAAATAATTTTTTAGGGCTTTACCATAATAATGATAAGTCAACTCAATGCTTTAATAACCTTTATTACATCAATCCATCAATCTGACGAGAATATGACTCCATGAATTATGAACACCAGAATAAACTGTTTAAATATTAGCAATGACTAGTGTACTCATTGACCTTTATATATCATTATGACATCTCATCCAGTACCACTACCGCAAATACTGTACCTCCTCTTTTACCAAATATACCTACCCAATTTTAATAAATATACGCTCCTTCCCCTGAAGAAGGTGAACATATCACCGAAACTAGTTGGGATTTAAGGGAGCCTTATATACAACAAACATATCCTGTGGTTTTATTTTCAGTACATATGACAGAACTGTTGGTATTGTTTTTTACACCATCTACCTTTGGATTACTTACAATACCCTCTGCATCCGTTTGGATCCAGATCTATCACACCCTTATTGACTATATTAGAGAGTGTTGTTGAATCTCTCTCCCCTTCTCACAATAGAAAATAAAAAATAATAAAAAACATTGCTTTGTCACCTCCTTCACAAAATTGACAGAGAACCACCTGAGGAGTCTCCATGTACAAAGTCAAAAATGTTGAAAGTCTGATGGACAGATGGCCAACAAACAGATTTCATAAGCTCTGCTCAGCTTAAAATGATAAGAGTTTTTAAACAGTGGAAATTCTTTTGAAAGACGATGTCAAACTGCTTGGCTTCAGAATCATGTTTATAATTGTTTCTTCTAAGCCATTCATCTCTGAAAACCTTTTTGGATTTGCCTGCCGAGTGTCTCTCAAAAAGGGGACCATTCACTGCATATGTATAAAAGCTTCTGGAGCTATTATTAAGTACCAGGTACCTTTCGTCTGATGTCAATGTTTCCTTAAATTTCATGGCTTTTTTTTTTGATTGATTTAAACAGCTGTCTGCAGGCAGCAATTAAATAACAACTAAACGATGAGCTTTCAAGAATAAGTGAAGTAATTATAATGGGAATTTACTTGCACACTTAATTATTTGTGCATTAGTTTTATAACAGCCTGAAAAGAAACATTCTGACTGAGTGTCCTTTTAAGTGCATGTGTATTGGCTTTCAGTGACAAACCACAGTTGAACAATGCACTGTAAATTGGGTTTCATGTAAAAAACGGTTTTTCTTATTGCTTTCTGAAACAAAATACGTTTAAATGAACAGCATATTGCCAATTACAACACCCAGTAGTTATGTTTTGCGTCAAAATACGATGCCAGTCGGAGGTCTCTCATGAAGTGAAAGCCATAAACTATATGGAGACACTTGTGTTTGTCTAATATAAATGCAGAATCAATAGGTTCCAGGCTTGTACTGTTCAGCAGGTTTATTTGGCTAAATGGATGAGCTATGCAGTTACATGCCTTGTTACTGCGTGTCATGTGAATTGCTCAGATAAGTTTTCCCATATTGATAATCTGTCTTCTGGCTGTCCTTTGCAGGCTTTCCTGGAGTACACACTGTTATGGATATGCTAACCAGTTATCCTTCTCGGGCTCCTCCACTCTTTTATTTGTCTGCCGAAGCAGTTCACTGTCTCTGTAGAAACAAACACTCGACCCTTTCCGCTTTGCATTGACTGTCACACAAAGCCAAAGCTGTCTCTTGTCACTTTCAAGCAGAACCTAAAAGGTCTATTATCTTGCACAAGAAGCTCTACCAGATCTGCGATTTCCAAGTGTCATGAAACACGCAATGCCGAGGCCATAATTTGCCGTTGGGCTTATTTTGACTGCTTAGAAGGCACAGTTCACTCAGACTCAAGCTTCGCGAAATTCAATAAACTGCATCTGCCAAGCACAAAAGTACATTCCAGGAAGAAAAAAAAACAACAAAAGATTACATCCTCCAGTGTTCAAGTCATAACCTTTCCACACATGAGTTGTGATCTGCATATCATTAATGGTTACTTTAAGTGGCTATAAAGACTCATTTTACCAACTGAGATACTCACAATTATATACTTGCACAAACTGAATAGAATTCAATTGGTGTACCGATCTGGGCCTATTATTCAAACAAAAGGACCGTGACAGTCCTGTGTTCAACTGACCTTGCTTGCACAGACTGAAGTAGTCCTGTGGTGAGTTTGAAAATACCACCTTTGTTTAATACCATTATCACTGTTTACAATGCCAGCCTTCACTCACACAGGTCACAAGTCATTTTCCAAATAAAAAGGGACAGAATCCTCGACTACCAAGACACATGCCAATTATGTCAGTTTGATGTTTTCATGGTCACAAGGTGAAAATTATTAAGTGATTAACAGTAACCATGGCTTTGTGATCCACCATTATGGAGATATTAGCCAATGTGTTGGCTGACCTTTCAAGGTCAAAGCAGCACCAAAAGAAACCACACAAATACTTTCTAATTAGTATTTTGTAGTAACCATGAGACTAGTATTCACCATTACTGAGATATAGGCCAATATTTCAGATCTGCTGCTACACCTATTGTACAGTAACAATACTAGTATATATACCTTAACTCATTTTTCCTAATTTTGATAGTTTGTTAGAAATCAGAAAATGAACAACACTACCATGCAGTGAAAACACATTTGGTGAAGATCAAATTCAGGTACATTCCCGCTAAGTTTGAAGAGAATCCAACATACAGTTTCGAAGAAAAGTAAAAAAGGCACAAGAAATCATCACTGATACCTGTTGTACAAATTCAGATCTTGGGATCCACAGAAGTATCCCTGTGCAATTTCAAAGCAATTGGAAAGGCAGCTTTGGAGAAGATTTCTGAAGATTTTACCAAAACAAGAGGATTGTGACAGACTGATAAGTCAGCTGAGCCAACAATGAACAAAAAATTTGGAAATACTCTAAAAAACCAGTGTAACTATTTGAACTTGGTAGAGAACCACCCAAGGTGCAGCCCCATCAGTCTGAAAGTGAATCTAGCTGATAGTTTTGGAGAATTCAAAAATGTAAATTACAATTTCAATCCTGACTGACTTGCATAGTACTCCAAAGGAATGTATGCATTAACTGTCAGGTACTCTAATTGACAAACTTGTTGAGAATCAGGCATTTGGAGTGTCTCCACCTACTGACCCATCCAAGGTACATCCCTAGCAAGTTTCATGTAGATTTGGCTAACAGTTTTTGGAGAAGTAAAAAGTGTGAATTGTTGATAGATGACGGGCCACAAGGATGGATGGGGCACCGTAAGATAAGCTCAGCTGACAGATAAGTCAGCTGAGCTACCATTGAATAGACCTGAATATATAGGAAGGCATTACAGGCATTTGAGAGACCACTGTGATGAAAGACCACCTGCCTTTTCAGACCATGTTTACCAATACTATGTCCCTATTACCATTATCCCCATGTTATTGCACCTCTGTTGAGAGACCACCTGCCTTATGTGACCACTTTTTGGCCTGCCCTAAGGGCGGTCTCTCAAAACAGATTTTACTGTATCAGGAACTTAATGTGCCCGTTACCCAGGCTGAGGGTCATTGGTGGTAGCCTTCTACACACAGCCACTGGCTCCAAAGCCAGTGGTACTGAGGGCATTGATTCCCAACTACTTCATCCCCATTAGAGTCTATTCTATTCTAATATATCACACAGAACTGATAAAATTCATAAAAGCTGTCTCTTAAGTTTGAAGGCAGAAGACTTACCCAAATACAGAACCTTGGAAAAACTCAGCATACATTTAGCAAGCCTATCATCATAAACGTTACCTAGATGAATGTTTAAACCAAGGAATTACTCCAAAATGACTGCTGATTACAAAGGAGCCCCAAATTCCACATATAGAAACAAAATTTATCTTGGAATGGAGCCTCATCATTGACGACACCAACAAAAAATTGATAAATTGCATGACAAATTTATGGACCTCCAATGCTGCTTTCCTGGAAAAAAAGATACAGAAAGCCTTCACAATCTTCAATGACAACACAGAGATGGAGACACTTGACAATATAAAGAACAAGCTAGGCAAATTAAGCCAAAGCAAGAGAAGAGCCCAGATTGAAAAATATTCACGACAGACGGGAAGGAGATTCAAACAGAAGACGTGGAGGGAAAGGAAGAAGAAAACAGCAATTCTGCAACCAAACACCATGGCCACGGTTAACCTATCTAAGCACATATTAACCACAGGAAAACTTTCTCTACTGTCAAAAGGCTTAACTTTTTGTCCGATGATGCAAAAACCCGCAAGCCCAGATCTGTCCACTGACTTAAAATGTTTTTCCAGATGCTTCTGCCTTTTACACTATTTTAACATTGTTAGACCTACCACGAGTAGTGATTCACCTGTAAATAGAGTCACAGCACAGCCAGAAACTAGTTTTTTTTTAAATTTTTTTACATCGAGCTCTTCTCCATATGATCTATAGTACATTTATTGTCACAGTAGTGCTCAATAAAAACCAAGGAATTTAAAGTTTTTTTACCACAGAAGAACAAAATTTTTTTTTTTTCTGCTAGCTCCTGTGATAGGGCATCAGGTGCAAAAACACGCAGTTCACCTGGTAAACGGGTTCCAGTATTCAGCACTGGTTGACCCAGAACCAGTATGTTGACATTCCTTATATGGGAAATAAACATTTCAAACACAGGTTTGAAAACTGAAGTTACGTGGTAACGAAATTGAAACTAGGCCGTAGTCCATAGATGCGCATGCGTACATACATACACAGCGTAGCAACGTATTTGTTACCCCTGACTATATATATGGAACATTTTGAAATCCCTGTCAGTGCCTGATGAGACCTAGACAGGTCGAAACGCGTCGCACAGTTCCAGTTGCCTTTTCTTGGCTACTTGCTTTGTCTAAATCGCTGATTATTTATCCAGCCAAGATGAGTGACAGCGGTAGTACTAATGAGGCTGAAATAGAACGCATCACAGAAAATATGGGGGAGTTCCGTGTGGAATCTCCCGTCCCGGTCACCACGAACACCGTGACCTTTACGACCTCTGCGCCCATCACGGCCAGTATGAGTCGAGCTTCAACATCTTTCTCTAATATCAGTAACAATACCTTTGTGACACCCATGGGCTCCCCTTCGGGTTCCACCACATGGGGTGAAATTATGGATCAACAAGACCGACAGAGTTCGTCTTTACTAGAACGCGTCAACCATGGGATCAGTATAGTGGTGACGTCAGCACAGGGGTCTTCCGACCCAGCCTCATCTTCGGGTCAGCGACCCAGAAAGAGGCCAAGGAATACTTCCACGGATCCAGATAATACATCTAGGCCAACACACGGATTGCATCCTAACTTCAGATCCACTTCATCGGATCGTGAGCGTGATCAAAGTTCTGACCGCAGCCCTAGGGACAATAATAGTAATGATGAGGAAAAGGACATTCCTCCGAGGGCGTTGTCAAACTTCAGAAGTTGTCAAAAATCTCTACTGAAAGTGGCAAAGACTCAAACCCGAGTTGTTTTTTTCACACGATGCCTGGAATCGCGTGTCATACCAGAAGAGTTGTCATATTTCCCCAAATTTCCACAGGGAATTCTCCCAGCGCGGAGAGCCATGGAAAATTGGAAGTTGTCAGCAGCTGCTGCGGAAACTAATCAACTGAAACTACTGAGGGATACCGTGAAGGAGACCCTTCCAGCCCTGGAGCAAGCTGCTACCATGGAGCTCACCAATCTGGAGTATTGCTTCGGACCTGATTGTGAAGGTTTACGCAAAGCCACGGACTTGCTGTCCGCATTAGTGGGCAAAGAGAAGGCAGGCATAGTGTTTAGGCAGGAAAAGAAAATTTCCTCGCTAATCAAGGACAAGCAGGAAGCAGACAAGGCGGACAGAGACCACCTTTTTATACTAGATGGGGCGCTAAGGAGGGATCCCCCTTGTTCGCGACCCCGAGAGTTGGAAAATCAGGGCCGGCTTCGAACGGACGAAAGATCCCAATATACCGGGAGAGATTCCAGACGACGGGCGGCTGGCACAACGGACCACCGACGCCAACGCCAGGCGAGCCGCTCTCCTTACCGAAGGAGGCGACCTGTGAACCAACCACAACAGCAAAGGGGCATGGCAAATCTATCCCTCAGCAAGAGCCAAACGGAAGTACTACAGAATCTACTGTCAAGTCTTTCCAACTCACAAGCTCCGAGATCGAGGGCCAGTCAAAACAACAGGAGTCCACGCCGTTACAAGCGTGGCACCCAAGGTCAACTACGCAGGAGATAAATACCATTGGAGTTTCGGATTGTACATATGTTCGATCTTTGTTGCCAACTTTGGAGTTAGAAGTTCAGAACTTTTCAGTTTTGTTTGACAAATTTTCTGACGTGCAGCTGCACTAAAACTGTTCTATGGGGGATACAGTGTTGTCTACCAAGCTCGCCACCTGTCGGCCGACAGAGGAATTAACTTGCCATCAAGACACTGTGGTAAGTCCTGTCAAACCTACACTCAGTTCTTGTAATATTAGCAAACCTGAAGTCACAGAATATGTTAGTCTTAACAATTCCAACAATGCCAGAGATAATAGCATATTAATCCCTGAGAATTTAGTTGTCAATCTGTCAGATTACACTCCGTCAGAGTCACAAAAATCAGTCTTAAGCAAGGCACTGAACTTCTGCCCCACGCCCAGGGAACCGGACATGGGGGAAATTTCAAGAGACTTAGACAGGTTCTTTAGAACTTTAAAATTGAAAAGTTTTTTCCATAATAAAAATTTGGAAAATCAAGCCCCAGTTCCCACCAACCGGGAACTCGAGCCCAGAATTTCTCAAGCTTCCTCACCCACAAATTCCACACAGCGCAGCCCAGCCAGCTGTCAATATAAAATCCCCAGCAATTTCACGCCAACAGAGGCTGATTTAGCGGACCCAAATTTGGAAGTCTTTTGTAGATCTGTGAAATTTAACATAGCTAAATTTCAACCTAGAATTCCGAAGTCCGATAATCTCACTCCGGAAGAAAGACGAGGTCTTAAAGAATTAAAGACCAACAAAGAGATAGTGATAAAAAAAGCGGACAAGGGCTCAGCTATAGTGATACAAAATACAAAAGATTACATAGCAGAAGCCCAAAGACAGTTATCTGATCGCGACCACTACCAAAAATCTGAAGTGAATCTAACGTCTCTTCATAATTCACAAATACAACACACCCTGGCTGTAATGCCCGATAATAACAGCTTTAATAAGAAAATGTATGAGTATCTCTACATTAGAGAGCCAAGAGGGCCTGCTTTTTATCTCGTACCAAAAATTCACAAGGGCATTGTCCCTCCACCTGGTCGTCCCATCTTGAGCGCTAATGACTGCCCAACAGAAAGAATTTCTGCTTTCTTAGATCACTTTCTGAAACCACTAGTGAAAAACATCCCTAGTTACATCAAGGACACCACAGACTTTGTGAATAGAATCGAATCTCTCCCCACACTACCAGAAAATGCCATTCTGGCCACTTTGGATGTACAATCCTTGTACACCAACATTCCCATTTCAGAAGGCCTACGTTGTGCAGCAAGGGCGTTGATCCACAATAGGGATCCCCTTGACAAACCAAGCACACCAGATTTGGTCAAGCTGTTGAGCTTAGTGCTCAACTGTAACAATTTCGAGTTCAATGACAAACATTACAAGCAGATTTCAGGGAGGGCGATGGGTACTCGCGTCGCTCCTTCATTTGCCAACCTATTCATGGCAGATCTAGTGGAGACTCGTCTCCTCAAATATCCACTGCAACCCTTGGTTTGGATAAGGTTCATAGATGACATTTTTTGCATCTGAACATTTGGTAGAGATGAACTAAATGGCTTCATCTCCCACTTAAATTCCTGCCACCCTACAATTAAGTTCACATCCGACCTCTCCACCGTGGAGATGAACTTTCTTGACACAATGGTCAAGATTGACGATCAACATAAAGCATACACATCATTGTATGTTAAGCCCACAGATACACACACGTATCTACATTACAGGTCTGCCCACCCAAAACACTCCATCGTTGGGGGCCCCTACAGTCAACTTCATAGGGTGAAAAGCATATGTAGCAAACCTGAAGATTTTGCTGAAAACGCACACAAAATCCTTGCATACTATGAAAATAGGGGCTACCCCCCTGACCTCTACAGTCTGCGTTGGATAAAATCCGCTCCATTGACAGAACTGTTTTGCTGAACACAGATTCAGCAGAAAATACTAGTGACCAGGACAAATTATTTTTGATCACTCGCTACAACCCTGCACTACCCCCCATACGGGAGATCATCCATGACAATTGGAAAACCCTTGAGGCTTCTCGCAGTGCAGCTGCACAGGTTGACAAAGAGGTAGTATTAGGCTTTAAACGCGCACAAAACCTAAAGGATATACTGATCAAGTCAAGGATCAGTTATCACGAAAATCCACCACAGCACCCGGGAGTCTCGGGTGCAAAGCACCAAAACTTCTGTCATCGCCACAACTGCAGATATTGCAAGCACTTCAACACGAGTGGTCGTGTTACCAGTACACAAACCGGCAGAACCTATGTGGTTCCTGACAGAGTTTGTTGTGAGAGCTCAAACTTTGTTTACCTTCTCACATGCAACATCTGCAAGAAGCAATATGTAGGCCAAACGCTTCGGCAAATCAGAGAAAGATTACGAGAACATTTTTGTTATATTGAGAACAAAATGGACTCACAACCACTGGGCAGACACTTTGCCCTTCCAGACCACAGTGGACTCAATTTGCAAGTCCAGGTGCTGGAATATATCCAAACCCCTCCCCTCCTCGAGCGCACCAAACAGTTACGCCTGGAGAGAGAGAAACATTGGATCCACCAATTGCGTTCCATTGAGCCTTTTGGTCTCAATTTCATGGGGAGATGAGCTCACTCGCTCTGTCTAATGCTAAATTTTTACATCGAGCTCTTCTCCATATGATCTATAGTACATTTATTGTCACAGTAGTGCTCAATAAAAACCAAGGAATTTAAAGTTTTTTTACCACAGAAGAACAAAATTTTTTTTTTCTGCTAGCCCCTGTGATAGGGCATCAGGTGCAAAAACACGCAGTTCACCTGGTAAACGGGTTCCAGTATTCAGCACTGGTTTACCCAGAACCAGTATGTTGACATTCCTTATATGGGAAATAAACATTTCAAACACAGGTTTGAAAACTGAAGTTACGTGGTAACGAAATTGAAACTAGGCCGTAGTCCATAGATGCGCATGCGTACATACATACACAGCGTAGCAACGTATTTGTTACCCCTGACTATATATATGGAACATTTTGAAATCCCTGTCAGTGCCTGATGAGACCTAGACAGGTCGAAACGCGTCGCACAGTTCCAGTTGCCTTTTCTTGGCTACTTGCTTTGTCTAAATCGCAGAAACTAGTTTACCCAAGGCCAATTCAAATTCACCTTTCATGCCACAAAAAGGCCTGTCCCATGAACTAGACCTACACATTGAATTAATTGAAAATGAGATTCCTTATCAGCAGATTAAGAGAACAAGACATAATATTACTAATGCAGAAAAGAAAGCCATTATATCTTTACGAGACAATAAAGATTATTATAAGACCTGCAGACAAAGGAGGGGCCATTGTAATTTTAGACATAGAAGACAACATACAAGAAGGCCTGAGAGAACTTAACGACACCTCTGTATACTGTAAACTAACCCAAGATCCAACAGCGAAATTCAACACTCAGATCAACAACTTTATAGTCCAAATGCACAAGAGCAGACATCTTACAGGTATTGACAAGAAGTTTCTTACAACACATGCGCAGACAGCCATCATGTATTTTCTACCCAAAATCCACAAGGAAACAACAAGCACGTTGCCAGGACAACACGTAATGTGACCCCAGGGGTTGTTGAAGTGTAACATTGGATCGGGGTCGGATGCAGGGGTGCTACCACGTGAACATCTAAAAAGAACTCATATCTGCTGCGTAGCTCTAACACAAATTCAGGTGCCAAACCCACAATGTTATATCCATAATAGAGTGTACAAATTGTCACAAACAATATGTGGGACAAACTTCCAGATCCATTACACAGAGATTTTATGGACATAGACAAGATATTAGGTTAAATAATGATAAACCAATCCCATTACATTTTAGAACGTCATGTCTCGGCGCTAACATCATCATTTACGGTATCCAATGCATCATTCAATCTAATGATTTATTACGTCACACTACGAAGGCAGCGTGGATACATGATTTAGCAACCATAAAACCAGTCAGCCTAAATTCTAAAGAAGAATGATGGTAGAAACAGGTACAATGGATAGGCCAATCCACACCTGCAAATATTGTTTGAAAAAGTTCAAAAGTAGAACCACGTTTTGCAGACACCTAGAGCTTCACACAGGAGAAATTTTTATTATGCTTAAGATTTTCCTATATTCTTATTAAAGTCTTTGCCACACCATATCACAAGAACATATAGGCCTAATAACTTTCTTTGCCGTGGCAAACGAATTTAAACAATTAGAATTGTTAATGACAACACGGGACACTGTAGATATAACCTTTATTAATAGTATCCATATATTTCATCAGGTAAACTCCCGACCATATATCATGAAATCCCCCATTATCGTTCATCATAATGTAATCACACATAACTCCTCTTTCTTAACCCTTAAAGTGCTGATTTAAGACAAAGTCAATAGCTTTTCTTGGGGCTTTTGCGCGTAATGCATGCAAAGTGTCCCAAATAAAGCTATTGACTAAGATTACTTTTTGCTTTAGACTAGGCTTTGTGGTATTCAAATGAAAGGTATCTTCATGAGGAATTCGAATCTTTTAACCATTATACATTAATGGTAACGAGAAAACGACTATAGCCGTGATTAGCACTTTAAGGGTTAACATACCTAACGTAATTTTTTCTAAGCGCATGTAACTCCTCTTTCACGTACTTAATACTTGTCATTCTTGAATAAAACTTGAGGACCGCCTCCCTCTGAGGAAGGGCCGGGGGGGGGGGGGGGCCGAAACGTCAGGGAGGTCCTCCATGCACTTCTACTTTTACTTCTATTCAGTGTTCGGACTTTGATTTCTTTATTTAATTTATTATTTAACTTGGAAAGTGTAATTTTGTTGGAGCTACGCAGCAGATACGAGTTCAAAATCCACAAGGCAAACTGAGCCCGGAAGACCCATAGTCTCAGTGATCGAAAGTCCAACGGATAAAATTTCAGCTTTCATTGATGTGCCCATAAATCCTCTTGTCCCTAAGATCCCGTCACACATTCAAGATACAACAGACTTTCTCAACAAACTTGAATCTATAATTTTTTTCACATAATGATGTTTTAGTCACTATAGATGTGAAATCACTATGTACATGTATACCACACAGGGAATTAAGGTATCTTGCCAGCAAAAAAATGTCGAATCAGCACCCTCTACAACAACCACACACACAGCTTCTCTTAAAACTTATGCAGACAGTACTAACTTGCAATGGCTTCAAATTTAAAAATGAGTTTTACCTGCAAACATCAAGTACTGCCATGGGGACGAAAATGGTCCCCAACTATGCTAACATTTTTATGCATGATCTAGAAACAAAACTCTTAAACTCTGCTCCACTAAAACCTAAGATGTGGTACAGGTTCACTGACGACATCTTTATGGTATGGTGACATGGGTCAGACACACTTTGCACCTTCTTAAATTTAGTAAATGAGAGCCATGAAACCATAAAATTTACCTGGGAAACCTCATTAAAAAAAATCAATTTGCTACATGTCACAGTAATGCTGAAAGAAGGTACATACTCTACGACCCTACACAGGAAAGCAATTGATGGACATGCATATTTAAATTTTCAGTTGTCGCATCCACAACACTGCAAAAAAGCCATTCCGTACAGTCAGGCCATTAGAATATGCAGGATCTGCTCCAACTTGGAAGCCTTTAACTCAGAAACTGAAATTTTAAAGAAGCAATTCCTCACATGTGGCTACCCATTGAAATTAATTGAGACAGCCATCAGTACAGTGAGAAACACTGACAGAAATTCACTCCAACTTTCCAAAACCAAGGACCCGTGATCCAACAACAGAACCTTAAACATGACAACTACCAATCACCCAGGTTCCCCCATCACATATAGCAAACCACATCTTCACCGGGACATTCTTAAACTTAGCATATGGAAGTCAAAGTAAGCTTTATTTCATAGCGGTCGTTTTTTACAATAAACACTAGCTCTGGACAGCTATTTTCCGACGAAGGCCAAAAAGTCTCGGGGACCTTCTTGTTCATTCAGATATTAACACTACCAAACCCACATCAGGCAGTCGGCCATGCAAGGTTCCTTGTGTTACCTGTAACTAGTACATGGATAACACCACCACATTTAGGTCCAACATATCTAAAATTGTTTATCACATCCAGTACGACATCAGTTGCCAAGCGCACAATGTAATTTATTGGTTATATTGACATCTCTGCAACATTCAATATGTGAGACAAACCTAGCAATCTTGAAACAAAAGAATTCAGCAACACAGATCAGGAATTTCCATTAAAAAAGATACTATGGTAGGAAGCTATTTTAACGGTTACGACCATAAAGTTACCACCTATGCATAATAGGCATTCATAGAGTACGTGGCAACAATACCTCAGTATGCTTTATTGCGACAGAAAGCATGTGGATAATAGAGTTTAATACAGTCATTCCCCAAGGCCTAGACAACAGGGAGTAGGCATATTTTTGAAAGTTTCCTTCCAAAAATGGGAATCAGTTGCATCATTTGCAACAAGTCTTATCAATCTGCCTCGTCACTTTGGAGACATCTCCGTACGCATGCCCAGAATGCCTGGAAAATTTTGGCCGACTGGACAACTTTAGATACCATGTGTCAAAAAAATCCACAAAGCTCAAGTCTAAAACCAGTGTCATTCAACCCATGAGCGTTATCGTCTGCGCACATCACAAAACGTACATGGGAAGCCACCGGCAAAAAAGGGGGGAAAATATCTAAGCCAAAGAAGGTAAGAATTGACACAGTAAATGAGGAAATCTCATCAAAACAGAGAAGACACTATTCTTGGTAATCAGAATTTGGAAGGGCTCTCAAATATATATTTTTGTACATATCTCTTGAATCCCTTTAGTTGGACCCCCTTTTGGTGATTTGGAGTTTCTCTTAAGTTGGCCATCAGTTCAAATCCATCAGCATGCTCAAGTGATCGTGACAAATATGCGCAAGCTTAACTACACAGCTAGCATTTTATTCAACTTCACCAAAGATACAGTGGTACCTGCTCTAAAGACCACCTCTCGTGAAAGACTGCACTAGTTTTTAAGACTGCCATTTCAAGACAATGGCCTTTAATTTCTTTGTAAGCTTACCTGCAGTGAAAGACCACCTGCCATATGTGACCACTTTTGTCTGGCTATAAGGGTGGTCTTAAATAGCAGGTACCACTGTACCACACTGATGTAGCAGTGTTTCAATACTGTCAAAGATACCAAAATGGAATTTCAGCTAGCATTTGAACACTGACAATGCGAAGACAGTAGTGTTTCAACAATTTCAAAGTGAGGACACCACACTGGTTTATCAGTTAATGTTTGAAGACAGATGCCACACTGGCACATCAGCTGTTGGTGTTTCAACAATGTCATAGTGAAGATACCACATTGGCGTATCAGTGTTTCAACACCGTCACAGTGAAGACACCACACTGGCGTATCAGCTGTTAGCGTTTCAACTGTCGAAGTGAAGCCACCACACTGGTGTATCAGTGTTCCTAAACTGTCACAGTGAAGACACCATACTGGTGTATCAGTGTTTCTAAACTGTCACAATGAAGACACCACACTGGTGTATCAGTGTTTCTGGACTGTCACAGTGGTGTATCAGCTGTTAGTGTTTCAATACTGTCAAAGTGAAGACACCATACTGGTGTATCAGTTAGTGCTGCAATACTGCCACAGATACCTCACTGGTGTATTCTGTTAATGCAACTCTTCAAAGTTTCTGCTGAGGGCAAAATGGGTAAAACTTTGTGCCTAAAAATTTTTTGAGGGTGCTTTAGATCCCCTTAATTTTAAAATGTGCTTTGTAACAGGGTATCTGACTTCCCTGATAATATTAGAATTCAAATTGCATGTATTAGTGAAAGGTCAACGAGGTAAAAGGCCATGTGGATCTAAACTTGTTAATCAGTATAATATTCAATGTTATATGCCATTGAAAAAGACAATTTTTTTTTTATGCAATTGACTAATTTACTTTATTTCAGCAAGCTAATATCAATGAACTTTCTGCTCTTAGAAAACATCCACATCAAACCTTACATACTGAGTTCACAGATTCAACAGGATATCATCAGCTTCCGAATCCATGATTAACTCATTCCATACCATTTTTCATGAAAAGAGCTTTCGTTCAAGTACCAACATGCCTGTCGTCTTAAGTCACTGGTTCTGGCACTGCCTGGCAAGTCATGCTGCAGCTGCCGCAAGGGCAGCTGCAGCATGACTTGCCAGGCAGTGCCAGAACCACTACCCAAGGCCTGTGACCATAGTATAAAATGAGTTAACAACACATTTCTATAGTATATACGTATATGGTATCCTTTGTCCCTGCAAATTGGGCTATCTGAACCTACTCATAACAGGCTTTTCCAGTCCTGCAAAACTCCGTGATAAGGTCAAGATTTCAACCATCAAACTGAATCAATGAAGCTTGTGGTAAACTGGTGAAATATTGGCCCCTGATGACACTGGTTTATAGAGATATTTGATGGCTGTGATCTGGGAGTGTGGTCCACAGAAGTGTGTACTTTAACCCTTTCCCTCTTCAATTAAGAGAGTCAACAGCTTTCCTTGGCATGGGTTGGGCACTAGGTGGGCAACCCAAGCCAAGGAAAGCTGTTGACCTGGGGCATGTGAGCTTGACAGGTCTCGTCAATAATTCTCAGTCGAGCAGTTCTTCGCTACTGTTGAAATTAGTTGAAAACACTGAAGCAGACGACATTTGACCGGCAGCTGGTTTTTCGTCGGTTCAAGGGGGAAAGGGTTAAGACTGTACCATCAGGTGATTATAAGTACATTTTTTGGCCCAGTCTACTTGTAGAAGCATCTCTATGCCATTAACTCAGTCAGCAGACTAAAATCCAGCCTGTTGTGTAGATCTCATCTGAACTGACTGAGTGTTCACATGAACAATTTCTATGACGACACTGTATTTTCCTTCTACTCAGAAAATATTTTATTTTAACACACCTGATTCCCCTCATTCCCATGGTCTATTAATATACAGTAAGATCAAGTTGACTTCATCTGGACTTTTGGTTTGGCAGTCCTATTTACAACACTTTGACAAAGTAAAGCCTTTACTCCACCTCACTCAGTGTGCATCCGTGACAACATTTTGCTTGTTAACTCGAATGACGCATTTATGATGAGAATCCAAAGACTCATGGACTCATTTGTCAGCCATTTCTAATTTCAAATTTTCAGCTTTCACTGCATGGACTTCCAAATTATAAAATACTGAGCTGGATATGAAGATAAGTAAAATCTAGTTCAGTAAATGGCAAATATCATGTGCAATCACCAATTACACTAATAACTTATGAGCCGGTGTCATATTGGCCCCAGCTCACTCCCCAATCCTTTTTTAAACACAGTATCTTTAAGCAAATTGAGCAGGCCCAATCAGCAAACATTTAAATCTTATACGGACCACAACATTGTGCAAAAAGTTATTGACCTGTGCCTAGGAAGGCCCTTAACAAAATTCATCAAAAAAACAACAACAAACAAACGAGATACAAGTTTCATGCCACAACTAACAAACCAAACTGTTAGGTGACTAAAGTTTTTACTTACCTAAGACAAGAACATTGAAGGCTGCATTGAGTCGAATCTCTTGATAATACTGGTTAGCGCCCTTTTATGCCATATATATCCTGCAAAATCAGTAAAAAAATATATATATAGAGATGTTCCAAATGTTTTATGTCGTCACTGTATACATTCTTCAGCCTTCACATGTACCAGGAGTATGTCCACTTCAACTCACATTCACTCTGCTGAGAACCAACAAAACAATTTTTCATTCATTAAATTCCTCACGTTGGAAATCTGTGTTTTTTTAAGTAACAACAAGGCATTCACAAATTTCCAACATACACAGCACACCTCTCAAACTTGATTTGAAAAATAATAAGTGGCATAACGTACACGCAGGCCTCCCTTAATTGTTTCTTGCAGATGGTCTGCTTTGGTCCTACAAAACTGTGTTACTGTTTATTGTTTATTTCCACAGTAACAAATCCCCACAGCAACACTACACTGTGTCTGAAGAATGTTAAAAGGATATAATTAACTGAATGTCTCTGTTAAGCATCCAGTAAACATACATATTGTAGGGTTGTTATTTTTGTACTTCTTTATTGGTTGGAATTGCTGCACGATATATACATGTGTGACATACACTGCTCACAACTTAGTACATAACTGGTACAAGGTTTATGGAAATATTGAGTCTTTTTTTTGGGGGGGGGGGCGAGGGGGGGGGGGATTAAAGGAGATTTTATTCTTAGTAACATGTCTAGGAATTTCAGACAATAAGTAAAACCAATGCAAAATTACGAAATTATAGATGAAATCAGAACCAAGAACATACAAATTCTCTTCTCATGTAACTGTTTTTGGTCTTAGGCAATTTACATTTCTTGCTCTCAGGTTTTTGAATTTGACTTTGGGAAGTACATAAAATATTCATTATATTGACTGTTTTCACATTTCTCTGTTAACATTTGTCATTAAAAGTTCATGTAAAAACACTCTGTTTGGTTTTCCTGTGCTTTCCACTGGAAAATCTACAAAACAAACATATAAGGCTGACCTTTAAAATATGTTTGTTTGGGGTTACATGGTCAAACAAAATAAAGGGTCCAGGAACGCAGTTTTTGTTTTTGTTTTTGTTTTTTGGCACAATGAGGCACCTGGCCAAGTTTGAAGTGAATCTGGCTGACGGTTTTGGAAACGTGGTAGAAAATGTGAATTACCATTGGAATCCCCCAATATTGCAATCAGTGTGGAATGCATGCATTAACCAACAAGTGCCCAAACTGAAAAAAAAAAAAAAAAAAAAGTTAAAAATCAGGGATCTGGAATATTATCATCTAGTGAACAACTTTGTTTGACCCTTCCACAATGTACATTTGCACCACGTTTGAACACAATCTGTGCAACACTTTGGAGAAATAAAAAATATGGAAACAACCAAATACAATACAACACAACACAACACAACACAACACAACACAACACAATCATAGCGCCACTTAATTTTAAAACATAAGGTCTATGGGTCCCCAGAAGCATACCTATGCAATTCAGAGCAATTGACCATTATGTTTTGGAGAGGAAGATTTTTTTTCTTTAAATCCAAAAATCGACCCCCCCCAAAAAAATCTGATTGTAGTGTAACCATTTGAACAAACACTGTAAAGAGCCACCCAAGGTGCATCCCAACCACGTTTAATGATAATGTCCTATTACCTTTGTGTCGTTTTTACTATTATTAATGATAATCTAGCTGATGGTTTTGGCAAAGTTGAAAATGTGAATCATCATTGCAGTCCCCAATGACTTACACTGTAATCAGTAGGAACGTATGCATCAACTGATGAATACTTAAAGAATACATTTTCAAGTGTCGTCTTGAACACCCCTTGATGAAGGGTTTGCTCCCTTGCAAGATGTACCTTACAAACCCACTCCTCAGGCAAGCTATGGCGGTGCCATAACATTTACGATTTGTACCTGGATTTGGCCACCACATCATAAATTTCATTCATTATCGTCAATCTAAGCAGCGATCACCACTCTGTTTTTATACATGTACTCTGCTGTACCTATGCCAGTGCAGTACACAAATGCCAAGACAAACAGTAACAACTTTTCATCCCATGGGGTCCATGTAAAATATTAGTTGGTTTTTTTTTCTGTATCTAGCTCTAGAAAACATTTTCTTTAATGACCTGGCTTAATTGTAAATGAAAGTTCAGACTGTCAGTTTCCCATGAGATATAATTATGAAGCGAACAAAGACTGCCTGAAAGATATATGTTCCTGCCCCCACCTACAGGTTGGATCAGTGCCAGACACTGGAAGGTAGAAAGCTGGTTTTTGCGTTTCAAACTGGGTGATCTCTCATGGTCATGGAAATGTTGCCCTATAACCTTGGAAATTAGGTCAAAGGTCACCCATATACAATCCTAACCTGGCTCATACTTAGAGGACCACGCACCAGCATGCACACGCCACGTAATTTAAGCTCAGTGGCTCGATCAAATTGTTCTTTTAGGTTTGTATCATGTCATGAATCTGCAAGTTCATATAAGGTAGCCTGTGACCTTTAAAATTTGGCCATGGTGACTGCAATTCCAGACACCTCCAAAAAGGACCATGTGCAATAGGAGAGTCTTTGCTGAAACATGTCTCGACTTGTCATCTGGAAACTAAATTTAAAAAAAAAAAAAACCTTTAGACCTTGAGAATGTGGGCATGGTCAACCATGTAAATGCATTACGAACCTAGCCACTGTTGAGGACTGTAATGACCCCTAGGGGTACCTGCTGTATGCAATCACTTCTGTGACCAGTCGCACTGCTTTTTGTGGTCACTAGGCTCACACATCTAGGAGTCAATTTCTTTGTAAAATTTACCTGTAGTGACAGGTCACTTGCTGTACGTGGCCACTTCGTCTTGGCAGACGGGGTGACCACAAACAGCAGGTACCACTGTGTATGAAATACTAAACTCTTGGCTCAAATATGGTTCTTGTGTTATAGTTCCCTTGAAATATACTTAGTACCAGCAGTTCCTGCTACCCGAAACTGTAGTGCGATGATCGCACGCACAAGCACTGATGACCTTCGGCCCAGTTACTGTTGATGAGTGGGACATACTGTACAGCGGTGCTCTCATCACCGCGACCCATGGGTGGAAAGCTCCAGAAAGTTATGCCTTCCATCCATGAATATTTCTGAAGATTGTTCAATTTCCTTGAATCTGGGGTGCAGCCTGGTACTGTACAATGGTAAACAGGTATTTTTTTCCTTGTAGCGGCAATAAACAGCTGAAAACTTCAGAACCAATTTAGAGGTGTGTGCTGTTCTACGCTGTGGCAATGGCAACAATAGCGGCGCTGGAATAGATGTCCCACCTGCCGCTAAGGACACTCAGGGGTAACGATCGTTGTGCTGCAGCGACTAGCGCCAGTACTAAGTATTTTTCAAGGGAACTATTGTCCAGACATCAAAATCCACTATAAGCACTCTGTGAAATTCAGTTTATATAGATCACAGTGGCCTATCTAGGATCCCATGCTACAGTACCCTGGGGTTGTCCTTCTGGGGTACATGTTGTACAAGGGACTCCCACAGCCAGCACTGTTAGGAAGTTTGATGTTAGTTAATTACTCAGTGTGCTCCTTGTGGCCCCCAATGGCCCTAAACTGGCTATGGTTTCAGAACTATATTTGTTATTATACTTTGAAAAGGGGTAACTGCAAGTGGCTCCACTGGTGCGCTCCTCCCCCCCCCCCCCCCCCCCCCATCGAGTTTTGGAGCATTGCTGTCTAGCAGCGTACTGTGGTGCATATTTAGAACAGCAGTCGTGTACAAAATGACAAAGTCTTGGCTCAAAAGCTTCAGCTAATTAACACCCCCACCCCCAATCCCTAAAAAATCAAGTCAAAGTGCACTATGACCTTGGAAATTTGATCCAGTTCATCAATTTGTTCTCCCAATTACCTGGTCATTTAGGAGGACTATCAGCATGTACAACTGCAAATTCCCGGGTCATCTGCTCCCATATAGTTATCGCCCTGATGCCACAGACAGATGGAAAAATGATTGCTACCAGCATGTTAGCCTCATCCTGCTGGGGATTAATATATTGAGCAGAATATAATCAGAGTGGTACCAACAGTACAATTAAGGCCACTACCACATGGCCCATACTGCATTACCTTCTTGTGGTACGCCATGCTCCTGTACACAACTGTCAACTTCTTTGTAAATTTACCTGTAGTGAGAGGCCATCTGCTGTATATGGCCACTTTTTATTGGCAGAGGGGGCGTGAGCACAAGCAACAGCTATTGCTTTGTCCTTAATCAAGATACAAGTCTGATATGAGACTTTTTTTTTATTAAGATAGAGCTGCTGTCAGTGCCAATATGCCACAGTCTATTTGATGTACAGCATATGGCCAGACGAACATTCATTCTGGAGAACACTAAGCTTCTTTTTTTTTGGTTTCAATGCAAAATCAGAATATATACACAGTATTAATAAACTCCAGGTCCCATGCATGACTGCTTCACCCGATCCTACTCGGACATGTCAAAGGTGATTTGATGTCAAATGCTTTCAGTTTCATTTCTTTCGTCTTTTTTTAAACTTAATTTCATCATCAATAAAAAAATATTGACAAGCTCAGCCCAAAAATGCATGCTGCAGGTCTACATGGTCTACAGCTTTGCCTGGTGCAGGTTGAGCAACCCAAGGAAGGCTGCTGACTCGGTCAACAACTTCTACAAGGTCTGCGATTGTCAGTCAAGCTGTTTTTCATTACTCTTGAAAACAGTGAAGTAGACAACACTTAACCACCAGCCTATTTTGGCCAGTTTAAGGGGGAAAAGGGTTAACTGGACTTCGTAATCACTATAACCTGATCGGGGGGGGGGGGGGGGGGGGGGGGCGGAGAGCACTGCATGTATGGGTAGACTTGTTGGGAAAGACCCCCATTTTTTGACCACCTGTCGCTCTCAAAAACACCCCTTTTTTCAAACCATTAATCCTAAAGGCCCCATGTTTTTAACTGTCCCTCCTAAAGACCCCCATAAAATTGTATTCCAGCTCAATTATGCCCCCCCCCCCCCCCCATTTTCTTATTGATTCAGCTCCGATTGGGTCAGGGTTTCATACCCTCAGTGGAGCCTACCCACTCTAAAATACAGATACCCCCCCCCCCCCAGGCCTGCTCATCCTGACTATGACCACACCAGCCAGGTCAACTGTTCCCATATCAGATGCTCCCTGCTTCAATTCCAATGTTACAGGTTCTCAACATACAACATTTTGAACGAAAATTGGATGCGCAGAGATCAAGACAGCACACCGTCACCCGAGGTCAAGAGCCTTAAACCCTGGGTTGGGAAAACTGCTCTTTGACTGGATCCTAACAGTGCAAACAAATAGGCAAATTCAACCAGCTGACAGTCCAGGCTGTCTGGTATTGGCAGTGTCCCTTTTCAGTGCCAACTGATAATTTTGCCTGCATCATGACACCCTTGAATACATTCTTAACTATACAAACAGTCTGCAACTGATGTTAACCAAGTTATACATACAGCCTCAAAGTTTTTGGTAGTGGCCACGTGCAGTTAATTTCCATCAAACACTCATTTACTAAAGCAAGCTGGCACACACCATTCAAGTTACACTGTGTAAATCAGTGTCTCTGCAGGTGTACACCAAGCTGTCACAAGCGTATACATGTATATAGGCCTACCTTATGAACATGTCAGTAATATCACCAATTTAATGGCTGATCTAGTCCGAAGCACTCCGACAACTTTAGCTGATGGGTATTACAGCCATAAGAGCAACGTATAGGTAGACGATACACTTACGAACATGCTGAAGCAATCCAATAGAACGTACTCCCCCTCATGTGATAGACATATGGTCAGACTGGCAGCTGTTCTCAACATGAAGGTACCATTTAAGCAATGCAGAGGAGTATTCTCTGTTGCTGATTCCCCAACCAGATCCCTGTGTGGCAGCCTCAAGGCCAGGCATGAAATTACACGGCAAACCTTTTGCATTTGGGGCCAGCTATGTGGTTGTCTTTGGTGATGTGGCCAAAGTTAACCCATAATTCCCACTCAAAGCTACCCGCAGGCACCCAGATATGAGATGCCATCGGCATCAATGATATGCCTGAATTTGTGGTTAATAATCGCTTTTGCAGAATGGCAGGTGGGACTTACCTGGATAGCATATATACCATTGGTCAACAGATTTCCTTTGTGCAAGCAATCAGTGTTTCATTAACCCCTGGCCTGCACTCTATAAAGCTGCGATGCTATGCAGCACTGATCAAGAAGGAGTTAACTATGAAGATAATTACCAGGATTCATCCTATGAAGTTGTTCTGTGCAACCACAGTGCCAAAGATCAGACAATTGACAATGCTGTTAATTAGGCCACACTGCCTCAACCAGGATATTCCACTGTCATGATAGTGAATGCAGTGAAACCTGTATTGAGAGATCCCTGCCATTAAAAACCAACACCTCTCTTTAAACACTGCTAATTTCATGGTTTACAGTCTCAGTCCTCAGTTATTTTTCCTCAATTGCATGAAACGACCTGTCTTAGGAAACAAATGTTTTGTACGTGGAAGTAACATACAATAGCAACTATCCACGACAGTCATTCAGGACTGATAGAATTAGGTCTTCACAACAAAGTGGTCTTAAGACAAAATGTTGAATGAAAACATTTATGGGTGGTAAAAAGTGCTTATAATGGGAAGTACAGGGTCTCTCTATCTTTTTTTTTAAGATGTTTCAAGGGGACAGTTATATCATAATATATATATATATTTTTTTAAACATAATATACTATTTTTTTTTCTATCATAATATACTGATCGCTAGAATTAGGTCTTCACAACAAAGTGGTCTTAAGACAAAATGTTGAATGAAAACATTTATGGGTGGTAAAAAGTGCTTATAATGGGAAGTACAGGGTCTCTCTATATTTTTTTTGAAGATGTTTCAAGGGAACAGTTATATCATAATATATACACATTTTTTTAACATAATATACTATTTTTTTTCTATCATAATATACTGATCGCTGGGATAGCTGTACCCTTAGTTTGCACTAGCACACCCAAATATAAGGCAGATATCCAACCATCATTCCTTTTGAGCTGGATCTGATCACCGCATTGTTGCTTTACCTAATGTGGCATGACCTAGGTCCTTAAATATGGCAAATGATGCTAGAATTTTTGCAAAGTCCCAACTGATGTAAATCCATGTGTTCTTCACCCGGCCATCAGCTGATCTGTTAACCCTAGTGCTGCGGGGCCCGTGTTTATACGGTCCAAAACGCAGGTTAAAAAAAACAATTCAGCAGTACTAGGGTTAAGATTTTGACACTTTTTGTTCAACTTTGGCAACAAACTTAAATAACGAAACGTTCCCTCCATTTGTTCCATCTCACATTAACTGAAGATACAAATGCATAAGTCTATTGATCTAACAACTAATTTTCTGACTGCAGGTGCCCACTGTTTTTGGAGCAAATGGGGATCAGATTACACACCATTGACCAATCATAGTTTTGTGCCAGAATTACTTTATTTACACAAATCCTGGTATGTCTACAATTTTAGCTGCACTAAAGTAAAATATAATGTTTCAGAAGGACCTTAGAGACGTTCGGTACACTGGTCAAAAGAATTTAGAAATCTCTGGTTTTTGGTGTGAACCAAGATATTGGCATTTGAAACAAAATGCAAGCAAAAAATTGGCATGTTACGGTGCTACTTTTGTCGCTAGGTGGCGCTACATGTAAGGATTACAGAAATTTTATAGCAAACATTATATATGCGCGTAAAAGCAAAAAAATCAATTAAGGATGCAAAGATATGCATAAAATAACTCAATATGAATGTATGCAATGTATATCAAGCCTTTTAATAACAAATATGTGAACAAACATGCTGGAATGTGACTTTAAATTCATCTCGTCTTGCAAAAATGTTTAAGTGCTCACATTATTTTTCAAGTTTGAAGTAGAAAAAATATTTACAAATCCCCGAAAAATTGTAGGGGGTTTCCAAAATATGCACTGATTTCATTGATTAACAAAAAAAGATATCATACGGTGCTATTTTTTCCGCAATTGTACAAAGAATTCATGCATGTTGACTGAATTTGTTCTAAGTTCATAGGTACAAGGTATCCATTCATTGTCTAACTTCGATACCATATCAATATACATGTATGTAGGTTAAATAAACGGCAGTACGTCGTTAATTTTATATTCCAGTCATGATATATACTTTCATAGTTTTACTGAGAAGAGGCAAACATTGTAAGATTCTCTCCATAGTGCAATACAGCAATGTGGAAAAAGAGGTAAAAATAGGAATATCAAAATTATAGTTGCCTTAATACATTGTCGAATAGTAACACAGGCAGCACATTGTCAAATATGCCTGTGCCACCTTTTGACGCTGGGGAATTACTGCGGCCCTCCCCCCCCCCCCCCCCCCAAGTTGGGACAGCATTTATTGTACCACATTCACAAGAAATGTAAAGTACACTGGCCAAGCCATATCGTTTTTCTGATTCTGTACTTTTAGGGACAATGTTTTTTTTTTACATTCCTCGCATACAAGATTATCGGCTAGTACACTTAGTTCCACGAGCCTACGACCTTCGTCCCAGTTATAACTGTCAGTGTTTACATGTGCATGTGGCATTGGGGAAGTGGGCGTGGTACTTTCGACGGTGGCTTGGTCAGCGTTCGCTGATTGTGTACATGCGTTTTGGTCTACCACTGCCGTGTTTCGACGTATTCTGCCTTGTTTTAAAGAATTTAGTCCTTTGTTTTGGCACTTGTTAACAAACGGCCCATTCTTTTTCCTTTTCACTCTTCGTAAACAATCCATATTTCTCAAACGGAACTGTGCAAAATTGGAAAAGCGAACAGCAGCTAGTGCAGGTATCGACAAATACCAGCTCTAACTGCATAGAGGCATTGGACCATAAATGGTTGCGCATAACGCGGTGTACCGAACGTCTTTAAGACCCCCTAGGCCAGGCTTAAAATATGACCCTGGTGGCCTTGAAAATAGGTCAAGGTCACTACATGTCAGCAAAGCTTCCAATGAGATGCTGCTACAGTTACAAGTTTCATGGCAGTAGTTCAATTTGTTGAAAACTTATTGTGTCCCCAAGAGTAAAACTATGCATAATGACCTTTGGTGACCAGAAAATACGTCAAGGATGCTGAATGTTGGAGTTAGCCAAGCTTTCAATAAGATGCTTCTAAGTTTAAATTTTTATGACAGTAGCTTATTTTGTTCAAAAGTTATTGCACGTACAAGGGTGGATGTACACACCCATGGACATGATAATGACAATATACCCAGTCAGCTGATAAGGCTGAGGGACTAATCAAAATGCCAGAATCCTGCAACCCAGAATCACCAAAGTTTACATGCTAGTTCACCTTTGGATTACTCACGATAAGACTTGTACAATTTTTCAGGCTAAAACCATCATGAATGACAGAACTCCATTTTCAAACCAACCATGAAAATACATGGCTTGTTCGATATCAGCACTCTAATCAGCCTGGTGAAGTGCATATTAGTCCTCTCTATAGCTCATACTGATATGAACTTCCCCATGGCCCTCCTGACACTGGTACTGATATGGAAGAAGCAATTTAGTATTATCTAATTTACATTTAAACTTGGGATAAACAGAATCGCTGTTTTGTAACCATAACAGTGCTGAATGGTTAGAATTCTGAGAACAATGCTGTCGCAGCTGACACATCAGATCCGGTATTGTGTCCAACTGATTTACTGTGCAGTGTCTTGGTTAGCCTGACACACAACGACAAGCTGTGACAACACAGCATCACACAGCTTCCAGTGTGTCATTCCATGTTGCCAAAACAAAGCACATACATGAAATACACATAGGTGACCCATGCTAATACGTATATGTATTATTTTGCCTATATGGCTGGCCATGCATACATGAGATAGGGACAGCCTATGTTGACTAATCTGCTTTTCACATCTGTCCTGGTTTTGTTATTGATATCAGCTAAGCTTGTCTTCTTGTGAGCTACTGGCTTGTGTTTATCACCACTGGCAATGGAAAATTGTTTAGAGTTGTAGTAAATTGTTGTTACAGCTCTACATTGTATTTAGCATTAATGAAGCTAGCTGTATAGAACAATATATAGTGATCTCACATTGAACACTGCTCAACACATGTGTCAGTAGATTTGCCACGTAGAATTTCCACTTGCTGGCTTATAATGAAAATATAAAAGTTGAAATTATAAAGTGGAATAATAACCCTTTCAGTGCTAATCACTGCTATGGGACTTTTCCCATCTCCGTGAAACATATAATGGTTAAAAGATTCAAATTTCTCATGAAGATACGTTTCATTCAAATACCAGCAGGCCTAGTCTAAAGCAAAAAGTAGTCTTAGTTGCAATGCACACATAGTGTCCGGAGGAAAGCTGTTGACTCAATCTTTAATCAGCACTTTAAGGGTTAATTAACATATAAAACGACGAAAACCTGGACATGAAAATTTTCAGACTATTTGTTAAGCTGTGCCTATGCCACCTGCTAACAACTCAATACAGCTTCACAGATGACACGCAAAAGTTCCATTTGAATCATACAGCCCAGTCCCCCCCCCCCAAAAAAAAAAAAAAAAAGAAAAAAAACCCGCTGGTGGTCAAATACCATCAGAGTGAGTGTCTTTAACTAATTTCAATAGCAATGAACAACTTTGAGAACTATACATGAAACCTATCAACATAATATACTCCAGGTCAACAGCTTTCCTTGGAATGGGTTGGGCACTTTGTGTGTGCCCAGCCCATGACAATGAAAGCTGTTGACTCAGTCCTAATTCAATGGGGAAGGGTTAATACTCCGCCTTGAGCATTGTAATGTTTCAAACTCTTGTGCCATGAACTTGAGGTTTTGTAATTTCTCAGATGCCATGCATGAAAACGGCTGATATAGCCACCCACTGCGATAATATGAAGAGGAAGAGCATTTCTTTGCATTAATTAGTTAAAACTGCATGACTCCAGCTGAAAATTGATGCAGTCACAATGGTTTGTTGCTGAGATAACAACCATACAATGGTGGCTGACTATCGCCAATACAGTTAGTCTGCTTGCTAGGTCTCAGTCAGATACACATACCACTCTCTGCTGTGTATGTTTTATGCTTTAAAAGTATTGGTTTTTTTAATGTAGATCTGTGTCTCAAAGTTAGATATATTGGCTGTACCACTTTTATCTGGTTTGTATGTCTCGTGGTTTGAATAGATTGTCTGCACCATTTTTATCTGCTTTGTATGTACCATAGTTTGAAAACGATTTGCTGCACCATTTTTATCTGCTTGGTAGGTCTCATGGTTTGAATACATTGGCTGCACCATTTTTATCTGCTTGGTAGGTCTCATGGTTTGAATACATTGGCTGCACCATTTTGAACATCTTGCCAGCATTCATCAATATGTAATTGTATTCCCAAACATTACAATGATATTTAGGTTGTTGAATCTCATAAAAGTAAAAAAAAAGAAAAAAGAAAAATCAATATATTTACTGATGACATACTTTTTAACCACATATCTCCCCTAAACTAGTCAACTTGGGGGAGATATTGCCTGCCTACACTCTTGAAGTGTTCAATCAAGCACAACCTGATAAATGAAATGTGACAGCCACAGTACATGTCTCTTGTGGTGATTGCAATAAACCATATTACCTAATATGAAAGTCCTACCTGGTCTTGTATGGCAAAATGCCACTCCAAAGATGTTTTTGTCAACACTCATTCAAGCATATAGCATCATTAATGAAGAATGATGGCACATTGTATCTCTAGTGATGATTACTATAAACCATCCACTCAAGTACGCAAGCCTTGCTTACTCTAAGGAATGAAATAATGCCACTCCCAAGTTTTTAGTTGATAGATGGACGGACAGCCGGATAAACAGACCAAATGATGGATGCAAAGCACTCTTTCTTTCCAACAGCAAACCCTGGCCAGCTAAACACAAAGTGGCAATATGTACTGAGACAGTGAATAAACATGTGTCAAAGACAAGACTAGAGCACGGCAAGGTTCAGTCTAGTTGCATGGTAATCAATGTTGCTGTCATTAAGAATAAATAGACCTTGGATTGAAGTTGGATTTGCATACATGGTGCACAGATCGAAAACCACATGTGTTTGTCACAGGTTATGACATAAAAACTACTGAAGGAAAATGTCATATTTGGATCAGGTAATATTTTTCATTTAAAGATCTCAGTACCTTATCAAACCTGTCTTTAAAAAACTTAGAGGACTATGAAAATCCTGTGCTCATGCAGCTGCCTTTGCACACAGAGACTGATGTGGTTCCATGATCTTCAAAGTAATATCAAAGGTCACTTTTCTGTCAGACTTTCGTCACTGCCTGCAATACCAAAGTCTCAGCTCACTCCCAGTGTTAGAGTCATCATTTTGTAGATGAAAAGTGACAGGATCCAGCATTACCCAGCTAAAGGCCAGTATGTTTGTTTGACCTTTAAGTTTACTCAAGGTCAAAACTAACAAGAAACCCTATAGGTAATTTATATTAGCGTTTAATAGTAACTATGGGCCAAGGATCCACTATTACTGAGATACATGTATAAGCCAAAATGTCACTTTGACCTTTTCACGTTAAAATCAATGTACCAAAAGAAACCCAATAGGTACTTTCCTACTGGTGTTTAACAGTAAGGATGGGCATAGGATCCACCATTACGGAGACATAAATGTAAGCCAATAGGTCACAGTTGCTGATATTCCAATGGTAACAATGCCAATGTCTGCATGTACCCTTACCAATAATTCCTTATTTCAATAATCGTTAAAAATCGGGAAATGCCGGCAGCACCATGCATGCATGTACTACAAGTGAACACACATCACAGTACTGCAGACTGAGGCCAGGTGCATTCCCACCAAGTTTGAAGAAAGTCCATCATGCATTTTGGGAGAACTTCAAACCAGTCAAACATAAAATAACAAAAATTCATAAAAAGTACTAAATAGTTACAGTGGCACCTGTCAAAGAAGTTAAGGTCTAGGGGACCCTAGATAAGTGCCTGTGCAATTTTAAAGCAATTGGCTTGGCCAGACACTTTTGAAGAACATTTCCCCCCCCCCCCCCCAATTTTCCCCAAAGCTGAACATATAAAATTGTAAATGAAAAAGTAAAAAAAAAAAAAATCTCTGTGGGGTGTGACCATCTGAATCAACTCAAAAGGGACCCACCTAAAATACATCCCCACCATGTCTGACACACACACACACATACATACATGCACGCGCACACGCTTGCACACACACACACTCATAGACACAGACAGACACACATAGACACACTCTCACTTGTTGAACCAATACAGGTCTAAGATCCAGAGAAGTGTGCCCATGCACTTTCAAAACAATTGGCCAAGCACTTTCAGAGAATAATTTTTTTTAATATTTTGCCAGAAATTAACAGAACAATTCACTAAAAACACAAAAATAACAGGAGCATGACTATTTGAAAAATTTTCAGAGACCCACCAGAGGTACATCCCCACCAAGTTTGAAGTGGATCTGGTTAACAATTTTAGACAAGAAGTAAAAAATGTGAATTAGCATTGCGATCCCATATCACACATTGACTTACACAGTAATCAATAGGAATGTCTACATTGACCAACATGTACATGTACCAGAGTTAAATTTTTTTTAAAAATCATGGGTCAACAGCAACACCACCTGATGAACAATTTTGTTTGACCCTTCCACAAGCTACATTTCCACCAACTATCAGAATAATTTGAGTGATAGCTTTGGAGAAGTTGAAAATAGCAAGAACACACACAAACAAAAAAAAAACAAAACAAAACAAAACAAAAAAATCACAGGGCCAACCATTGAATAAATTAAATTTTAACATGGCAGCGACAATAATGGCCCCCTTTCCTCATAGTAACCAGGTCCATTATATTTGGATAATCTGCCCTGTGATGTAAACAATATAATTCACATGCATACACGCTTGCCCCAAAGGACCCAATTTCACTATCACAAATCTACAACGTCCAGACTCAGACACAAACCCATAGACTCCTGTTTCTTTGTATGTGAAACTGTCAAAAATGCACTCATCTCATTGCGTTTAGGACTACAACATAAAGATCATGTCTAACTTTTCCTTTGTAAATTGATGCTATTAAATAGAGAATAAATCCATTTTAACCAGCATAAATCCATGCTAATAGAAGCCACAGTCAGCATTGGAGTAATGATGCACGTGCATTATAACATGCGACAATCATCAGTTCCAGGCAAGAGTTTGGGGTGCAAAGAAACTTGGGAAATTTGACTTAATTGTTGCTTCCATTTAAAACCGTGTCTATACGCATATGGCTGATATATTTCTTAAAAGCTGCTACACTTCATGCAACTGTACTTAAAGGTTATAATAAAAGACATTAAAAATACAATGTATAAGAGTGTGGTTTTGTTAGTTTTCATTTTATTTGTTTGCTGGTTTGGTCCGTTCGTTCTTAAATTCCTTATGTTCCTCGACCAGCAAAATGATTACGTCACACATATCCATGCTGCTCGAAGTGTGTGCTGTGGTTTCTGCTCTAGGCCTACCCGCAAGGTAGTTCTGTTTGCGTTTTTATCAATCTAATTTGCCATGTTAGAATCAGATTAAACCAGCACGGGGCCATCAAATTCTTGATAATTCTGCCCTGTTGTGGTTTATTCTCTAAGTCTACAGGTTCCCAGAAGTGTTCTTTTGCAAGTTCAAAGTAATTAGCTGAGTGGTTTCGGAGAAAAAGTTTACGATGACTTGGCCACAAAATGAAGAAAAAATCATTGGAACATGATCATTTGACCAAATTTGGTAGAAGTTTGCCCACCATAGACCCACAAAAAGATTCAAGAGGATCTAACCCACAGGTTGGAAGAAGTTAAAAATGTGAAACATGAATGGACAATGATGACAATGGACAGATGACAGATGACTGATTATCTTTCAAGCTCAGCCGATTGACAATATCATCTGAGCTAAAAATTAGGAATCCACAGCAACAGCACATGGCGAACAATTTTGCTTGACCCTTCTGTAAGCTACATTTCCACCAAGTTTCAGAACAATCTGCGTGATGGTTTTGGAGAAGTTGAAAATAGCAAACAAACAATAATGCATAAAAAGACACACAAAAATAAAGAGTGCCACCTGGTAAATACATGAGGTCTAGGGGTCGACAAGTGTCCCAGTGCAATTTGAAACAATTAGCAGTGGTTTCAGAGAAGTAAATTTTTACGTTTTTTGCCAAAAATTTATTTTTTAAATCATATAAAATAATAAAAAAAACAAAAACACTGGAACAAAACTAATTTACCAAATTTGGTAGAGACCATCCTAAGGTAGATCCACACCAAGTTTGAAGAGGATTTGCCAAATGGTTTTGGAGAGGAAGTCACAAAATGTGAAATGTGAATGGATGACAACAATGGACAGACAGACGAACATAGGGATGGGCAGACAACTGACTAACCTATATGTTCAGCTGACTCATTAGCTGAGCTAAGAAAGGAAGTATATTGCACCACAAAAAAAAAATCGACATTAATCTACACCATATTCAATGGAACAAGGACAACACTACATTGTATTCAATAATCAATACTGATCTATTCTACTTATCTTTAAAAGAAAAAAGAAAACAAAACAATGATCAACTACTTTTCGTATCTGTGTCTTAGGGTTTGATACCCCTTGTTTTCCATATGCTTTAACTGACATGTAAGCTGAAGACCGCATACTTTTCACAGTGAGTACCAAATTTGTGCTTCCTTTGAGAGATACTCCCTGCAGCAGATCCCAAAGCAGTCACATAGAGCAGGTGGTCTCTTAATGGAGACCAAATAACATACGAAAGATTCCACTTAAAGGGCCTGACCAATGCTGCTCATTTTTCATTAGAGTAGTCTCTCAAAGGAAAAAGCATCTGAAATTATTTTATATTTTTTGTGGTTATACAGTGTCATGAATTTTTCCATCGTTTTATGATGTACAACATATTTCAGTTTTTATTACAGTATGTTTTAACACACTTTCAAAATCAGTTATCTTTACTGTGTTCAAACTGCTCACAAAAATAGCTTTTACTCAAGTGTCAATATGCCTCGCAGTCCACAGCAAGTACATGTAGTTTCAGTAAAGCCAGGCACATCATGCCATAGCTGCTGCAGAGGCAGCTGCACCATGACTTAAATGGCCTGGCAGGCAATGTTAAAAAAGCACCAATGAAGGACTTTGCAAATGCCTTATATGTGGTCAGACCATGAATAATTTTCTATTTACATGTATCTGTCCACCAGGTGTCACTGTTTACATCAAAGACTGATGCCACTACAGTTGTCTCTCCTTCGAGACACAACTCTAAGGGAAGGTCAAAAGTGGTCATATTAAAGAAGCAGGTGGTCTTTTAATGAAGGTAAAATAACATGGAAGAGACAGCACTAGGAACACAATAAAAGTGGTCTTAAAAACAGGTGGTCTCTCTCAAACGAGGGACCACTGTAACAAGGTTCTTTCAGGATTAGGACATTTTGTTGACACCCCCAAGGTCAGCCAATAATGGGCGACATGCACAACAAATGATGAAACACCCAAATTTCCCCATCTGCTCTACATATTGGTGACAGACAGTTGGGAGGTATTTGGGTTGCTTTCACAACAAACACTGAAAAACCTGGCACAAAAAGTCCTGAATTCCCACCCCACCCCCACGTCCCCCCATGCCACCAGTATAAAGCGGTCCCCAAACACAGTCAGGGCCTGCATAGGAGCTATAAATGGCGAAACAGTGGGTAAAGAAGCAAGCGCCCGGAGCCAAACTCTATCTCGCCAGGGCTTATAGAGTATATTTTGTAAATTGCAAAAAGTACAAAGTGCAGTCTTGTAGGACCAGCTCATCCAGACATGCTTTGTGTGAGTCCCTACGGGCATTCATAGATTAGTCTGCATTCCATCATGCTTTCTCCTTGCCAGTGGACATTTACAAGTACTGCTGTTGTTGACGATCATGCAGCCTCAAACTGCAGGTGTTCATTAACTCCTTTCGTGTCAGAATCTTGACTGGTCATATTTTCTCTTGGAGCATTAATTTCATCCTGGTCAATGCTTGGTCCATTTAGGTGTACACTCTGAGTTCATCTTTCACGTTCAGACATGATACTTTTTTATTTGGAAATCTCATTTAGAAAAAAAAAAAAAAAAAAATGGGAAAGTGTCCATAGGATGCAGATGCACCCACCTGTCAATATTTGCATGGTCACTTGGAAACAGTTGGGGATGTCATAGCAAAACAAAGCTGAAATAAACAAAAGTAAAATATCACACTAGCTACACGTGACTGCATGAAAGTAACAAACCCTGACTGGGTCTCTGTCCATTGTAGTTTCAAGGTTTCAAGGTTTTATTTGGCAATCCATAGTCAGAATACAATATTCTGTTTAGGCATGGAGGCCCAAAACATGTATGAATAACAAGTATAAAAGATACTTATATAAATACATAAAATATAAGAGTCACAGGGACATATGGCAAATGATTTAAAATTAACTATCAATATCCAGAATAAAAAGCAAATTAAACAGTAAGCATCAAGTAGAATGCTTTCAAACCTGAGGTTTAGAAGTGTTCAACACTACTGAAAATGTATGGAAGGATGCTCTTTCTTGACTGCAACTGCAACTGCTGCTTCTAACTTCTTTAACACTCCGTGGTGTACTGTCTCACTATTGTAAAGAGAACTAGATGTGGTGGAAAATTGTCGTTTCCACTAAATCAAGGGTGTTGTACAGACACAGAGACACAGACAAACAAAACCTCAGGTGAACATCTTCATTTATACTGATTAATAATTGTGTGAAGTTTCCTAACTGTAGGTCAAAAAGGTTTGGAGATATGCATGACACAAGTTTTATGTTGCACGTGGGGTGGACCATGGTCATGAACACTAAATTAAGGGTGTCATACAAGCACACTGACAACCAAAACCTGAGTGGCAAATTTTCATATACTGATAAATAACCCTGTAAAGTTTTATGACTATAGGTGAAATAGTTTTGGAGGCATGCACACCACAAGTTTCATGTTGGATGTGAGACAGATGAACGGACAGACAGACAAGTGCAAATCTATTTGCTCCTCACCCTCCCACCCCCACCCCACTCACCCCCATAGTGGAATAAACCATGCCAAGGTACATCCCCACGAAGCTTGCAGTGGATCTGACTGACAGTTTTGAAGAAGTGAAAATGTGTATTAACCATTGCAATCCCTCTTGGCTTACACATAGTAATGATCGGGAGCATATGTACTAACCGACAGGTAACCGAATCTAAAAATTTAAAAAAAAAAAAAAAAATCTAAAAATTCATTCAAAGTCCTGGATAAGGAACATCATCACTTAGTTTAAAGCACGTTTGTATGACCCTTCAAAAGGTACATTTCAATAAAGTTTCAGCATCATTTGATTGATGGTTTTGACCATAACAGAAAAAATCATTTCCTGAAATGTATTCCCTCTGTGATCTTAAGAAAGTAGGTCAAGGTTATATATATTATGCAATATTTATAAAACCTCAACATACACATCTGTGGTACATTTGGTATCATGAGCCTATTCTGTCTCAGCTTCAACACATTTTGGTCCATATCTTTTGTATATTGCAGGTGGTACCAGCAAATTCCAACTCGTTTTCGTCTTGTAGTCTGATTGACATTCTTGCCAAGTTCTGTGATGATTAATTAAAAAAATCTTAGAAAAAATAGCATGCTCAAAATTTTCACATCTTTGCCCATATCAGTATATACCATAAGTGGCCCCACCAGTATCAGACATGACCTAGATTTTAATACTCTTGATAAGTCCTGAAAGAAAAAATGGGGCTAACTTGAAAACTGTGGACTGTCTGTATCAAGTCCACAAGCAAATTTAAAAGTTTGAAGATAGGTAATCTGGTGGACGGACATTAGTGATCACACAGGCTGTGTGACTGAAAGTCAGCAGAGCTAAAAAAGCTGTTGACACAAGTTTTATCGATGATGATGCTGTTAAAAGCTGGTTGACTGCAGACAATGCATGGCACGCCGCCATATGTATCATCTAAGAAGATACGCGCACAACAGTACTGTACAAGATATTTACTTGCAATCAAAATAACAGACTAGTTAATATGATCCCATAACAGTGTAGCCCAACATCAAATAGGAGGGGGGGGGGGGGGAGAAGGAGGACATACAGATTTTTTACTTTAAACATTTTTCTGAAGCAGCAACCAGCCTCACATTTCGCAGTGCAAGTGTCACAGAGACCCTTAGGCACATGAATATGTTGCATGTATCTCGTGCATAGCTGCGCCCAGTCATAGGTGTATTTCGTGTGAGGAGAATCTTCAGGCAATACAGCAGTGCCAACAGTTGATCTGATGAACTATATCCTTGTCTAGCTGGCTATATAACATACGACAATACCTTTTTGGGTGGGTGAGTGTAATGGTCATGTTATCCTGCCCTTTAAAAGGCCGACGTATCTAACACAGTTTCTGTTGAATCACAGAACAAAGAGTTGAAACAGAGACCAACTCCCTCCAACCAGTAAGCATAAACATTTATGTGTTTACCCTGGGGTTAAACAGAACTCACTCGCCTCTGATGAGTCTAGCTATGGACTAAACCAAATCACACATTTTGACAAATTGTGTATCTACTTTCATCAACACTTGTCTTGTCTTTCTATTGCAATACAGTGAAACCTGTTTTGAGAGACCATCCCTAGAGCAGGCCAAATAGTGGTCACATAAGGCAGGTGGTCTCTCAATGGAGGTGCAATAACATGGGAGAGATAGCAAAAGGGACTTTGGAAATATGGTCTTAAAAGGCAGGGGTCTTTCATTACAGTGGTCTCTTAAAACAGGTTTCACTGTACTTCCAATATCTGTTGCCAAACAGCTTATGCTGGTAGTGAACCTGCATTGAATCAATGGGAAGAATATAGTGGCACAACCTGTGATCATACAGTGCTCATACACGTGTTGCAACTAGAGGGGCTTAGTTTTTCTTTGACTCTATGGTCAAGAGATGTCAACAGAACTGGAAACAAGGGGTGCCCGTTGAGAAGCAGGCAAATGGGCATAAATGACTGTGCACACGAGAGACCAGTAAAAAAAATCTTGAGCACTTACATACATACGTCAGTAAGTACACACATACATGCATTAAAATTGTATCAAAAGGCTGAGAATCAATGTCTGCATGCTACAGATACCAGGACTGATGCCCACTCAAATCATCTGTCATCAATACTGCAGCGATATTTGTGACATACAAGAAGTCTGAGTCATTGTTCCACCTCCACGCATACAATCCTAGACCACTTTTTGGATATCATTTTCCTAACTTCCACCGCAGACCTAGCTGTCACAAAGGATCAGTTGTCAATTACATCTATGTTAATCTGGCAGAAGAGCTGGTCTTAAAAGACGGGGCTCGGTGTACATTTGTATCCATGCATGCAATATCATGGGAATGAATACTTCTTCCATAAATACTTTTTCAAATGATTAAATAGGATGCAGATATCATTATTCAAGGACTTTTATAGACACATACCTTTCACAGTATTAACAACAATCTAATCTGCACAACATGAAAATATTGTACACCCTACATACAGGCATTCAGCCAAAACTGCTTGGCTAATTCACCCTAAAGGCACCCACTGCTGTTCTTGGCACTGACCCAAAGCTTGCCCTTGTTTTGGAGGCTATGTTGCAGAGCATGCAGATGCGGGCTGGCGTTCTATGTGCATTGCTTGCTCCCTCTTAGCAGGCTGTTGCTTCTTTGGAGTCCGCTTTGAATAAATCAGCTAAGCGTAGGTTGCAGTTGTTTAGATCTCTGTCCTCCGGGTCCAAGCGCTTGGCATATCAGCCATGCAAACCGGTGTGTCCTGAGTTGAAACCTTTGGGTTCCCATCCGGGTATTCTGGAATGTTGGCCAGTCCTAGCACTCGGATTGTAAGCCTGAGAAGTAGGGAAAGCCAGTAATACCTCACCAGTCCAAGAGCTTGGATCATAAGTCGGGAGTGCCCGGCAAACCACCAATGCCTAAGTCTACTTCCCAAGCTCCCAGGTCTGAGAGATCAGTTCGTAAAAAAAGGCAAAGGGGCAGTAAAGGGGGGAAGACATCCAGGCCTGGAGGGGCGCCTTCTGCCGTTAGTGGGTCTTTGGCCCCAGTGGTGTCAGCACCTACGGCAGTCTAGGTGACACCTTCTGTTCCCCACCCACCAGCAGAAACGGCAGTCCCTCCTGCATGTTAGGCAGCTTTGCCCCAGAGCGAGCAGCTTATGATCCCGTTTGTTCCTGCATTTCAGCCACGTAGGCTGCTACTCTCTCTCGAGCGGCAAGCTGAACTTGAGCACCACGAGGAACAGTGGTGTGGCCAGAGACTTTCTTTTCTTCCCCATTGGCCACCACTGCTGTCGCCAAGTCTGAAAAGACTCTGTAAGCAGAGCAGCTTGCTGATTCTGCTTTTAGCCAGCTCTCACTTAGCACTGAGGCTCGGGAGTTCTCCGAACTCCCTCCAGACCCCTCCTGCCTGCAGACTTCTCAGTCTCCGGCAGCTGAGGTCCTGGATAGTAGCCTCCCAGAGATCCAGCATAACCCTCTGCTCATCAGACACCTTTGTCAGTGGCTGCCAAGATCTGTATGCACATGTCTCCATTGCCTCCCATGTCTAGCCCCTCATGGGCCGAACAGGTGGAGGCCACGTCTGTGGCTGCGACAACTTCCACGTAAGTCCTTATGACCCCAATGTTAGGCATGGTAACAGATCCCCTGCTGTCACAGGCGACCACTACATCGCCCTCAGACAACTTGTTGTTCGATAATGCCTTGGGTATTCCCGCCCCCCTCACACGTCCGGAGTCTTAGGACCTGGACAGTGAGCAGGAGGAGGAGCTTTTGCTTTTGGACGTGTCTTTTAGCAGATCTTAACCTCTGTCGAGGGCTCGTTGATCACGCCGCACATGCTCTGAGAGGTATAGAGAGCCAGTAACCACTGGTTCTGTAGAGGCTTTGGCGCCTGCTCCCGCTGACACTGTGCCTGCTCCCTCGAAGGGCTTTGACTATGTCAAAGCTCTTATTCAGAGACTGGTTGGTGACCAAGCTGTGATCCCACCAACGGAGGAGAGGCAGGGTGCTGTTGCGCTGTCCTATCAGGGTGTGTCCTTAGAGAACACACGGCAACACACACCTATACCTTTTTTGCCCTTTAGTAGCTGAGTTTTATGACCAGCTCACAGCCAAGACTCGCAGCACACGGGTTCCCATGGAGTCTCCAAAGTCTGACTACCTTAGGCAAGGGTGACATCTCCCTAAGCCAGACATCCAGGGGAAGTGGTACTCTGCACCTGAGTAGATCTTCCCATCGGGTCCACTGCCGGTGGACTTATAGACTGCCAGAAGTTTGATGCTCAGTAGCCAAGGTCCATTACGGTGTCTGCCCAGGCTTTCTGACAGTTGGAGGAGGATGCAAGGGGATCTGTCTTTATGACTTGTCATTAGCCACTCTGGGGTCTTTTCTTGATGACCTCAAGGACTCCATACAAATTAAGGAGGCACTGCGTGACTGGTTAGACCAGGCACCACTCCTCGTGACTTCGTTGTCACGAGCTATTGATCACCAGGTGTGGACAGCTTGCACGCTGGAGGCGACCCTTCATTTGTTGCAGAGGGATGCCTACCTCCAGGATCAGAAGTTGCCTGACCCTGTGTACCATCAAGCTCGCACAGGGGCTGCTCTTCTCCAGAACTTTGTTTGGAGGAGAGATGGTGGAGGTTGTTTGCTGAACACCACCTTCCGGACCACTCGGGTAACCCGGCCCGTTCCAAGGAGCAGGCCGACTCTGCCCAGTTGTTGTCATCCTTGGCAGCCTCAGCCCTAAAACGTGGTACTTCCCAGACCGCGTCCACTCGCCCCTCGACAAGTGCTCTGTCTGGGATGCGATGACCTGGGAAGAGTTGAGAGCGATCTGGGAAGGGCCAGCCTTCTGGTAGAGGTAAGAAGACAGGAAAGCCTTGCCTTGGCTTTCCTGACTCTTGCATACCAGATTGCACTGTCTCAGGATTTCCTGCTGCCACACAGTTGGACTCTGCGCGGTGCCCAGTCGGTGGCTGCCTTACTGCATATTGGGCCCACTGGGAGTCTATCACAGACGATTTGTTCGTCCTCAACATCCTGAGTCACAGCTACAAGCTGCCTTTCGGCAAAGACAGCCCTCCATTAAGCTGAGGACCCCAGTGGTTCCAACGGCCTGCCACAGAACCCAAAGCATCGGCATTCCAAGAGGCGGTTCAGACACTTTGGAGCAAGTGTGCCATAAAGCCAGTTGAGGATCAAGGTACTCCCAGCTTTTACAACTTACTCTTTCTAGTCCCCAAGAGGGACAGAGGATGGGGCCAAGTCATAGACCTGTCAAAGCTGAACACCTTCCTGGAAGTCCTGTCTTTTTGGATGGAGACCCCCCAGTTGGTGGCAGCAACCTTAAGCCCGTAGAGTGGACCACATTCCTGGATCTCATGGATGTGTTCTTCCAAGTGCCAATCGCAGAGACTTCACGGAAGTATCTGCGGTTCACATGTGGGTCAAGTCTACCAGTTCAGGGCTCTTCCGTTTAGCCTTGCTACTGAACCGCTGGTGTTTATCAAGTTCACACAGACAGTTGATGCTTACCTTCACCGCGCAGCCATTCCTATTTATGTGTATTTGGATGATTGGCTTATCTGAGCGCTTCAGCGCCGGGATTCGCAGCATCACACACAGACCATTCTGGAACCCTACCAATGCTTGGGCCAGATAGTGAACCGACCTAAGTCCAGTCTTCTGCCAGAGCACACTTCAGTCCCTGCTCAGAGCCTTCCTGACTGGCATTAGGTCCCCTTGGCCAAACAATGGCTCACCCTGTTGGGCTCCCTGTCCTGGATGGACTTCCACATCCCAATCGGTCATCTCCACAGTCACCCCTTGCAGCACACTCTACGAGGCAGATGGACAAAACACCAGGGCTATCAGGCCCCAGTGCAGATTCTCAACAAGGATCATCTGCACCTTCTGTAATGGAATGTGAGGGAGAACATCATGCGGGGACAAAAAGTGGAACCTATTCAGGCCCAGCTCACCATTTACACACTCTTCTTGATCCGGGTGGGGAACTCACGTGGAGAGCTGGACAGCGTGCAACAACAGGACTGTGGTAGCCTTTCTCAATGGGCAGGGCGGGACACGGTCCAAGAAGCTCTGAGCACAACGTCCACACACATGCGAGGCATGGCTAACCTACTCTCGAAAAAGGGTTAGCCAGTAGGGACAGAGTGGTTGCTGACCACCCCAAGGTTGTTCAGGCCAGGTGGGCCAGATGGGGAACTCCATACGTGGATCTGTTGGGAACTCGCGAGAATGCAAAACTGCCAGTTTATGTTTTGTCTGTCCCAGACCCCCAGGCCCTAGTGGTGGACACTCTAGCCATGGTCTGGAGCAACCAATGGGTGTACACCTTTCCACTTTGCCAGACCCTTCCAAAGGTACTGCGCAAGGTTCAGTCCCACAATTGCAATCTGATCCTGGTCACCCCCTGGCCGCCACAGGGTGAAAGCTCAGTAGACCTGTTGGAACTGTGTGTGGAGCCTCTGCTACAATTACCAGCATGGCTGAAGCTTCTGGTGCAGCTGCTGATGAGCGTGTTCCACATGAATTGTCAAGTGCTCAACCTCTATGCTTGGCGTTTATCTCACAGCACATCCATGACACAGGCTTCTATGAATCAGTTTTGGATGGAATTGCCAGAGGAAGGCTTCGAACTCTCTGTTTACTCGCTTCGGTGGAACATGTTTTCTGACTGGTGTGACAGTCGTGGAATTCACCCCTGGTCTCCGCGTATTGCTGACATCGCCAACTTCCTGTGCATGAGTGGGAAATCTTAGGCAAAAGCTCAAGAACAGTGGAAGGTTTCCGATCAGCCATCTATCTCCTCAACCCTTGTGAACGTCCTGGACATTTGCACAACGAGCGATCCTTATCTGTCTGCACTCATTGCGTCCTTCTACACTGATAAACCAGTGACGTGATAGGTCCTGCCCCGGTGGGACTTACCGCTGGTCTTAGTCGTGTTGAAGAAGTGGCAATTTGAGTGCCTTGAGGAACCCAAGCAGGTTTTCCAGAAGTCCTGGATGTGGAAAACTAGTTTTCTATTAGCACTTGCTTCGGAGGCTAGAAGCGAGATCCATGCTCTGGCTTATGACCGACTCCAATGGTTGCCTGACCACTCCCAGGTGACTCTGAGGCCTCACTTGGGCTTCCTTGCAAAGAACCAAGTGGCTCGAGATCTGGCTATGGCCTTCAAGGGTTTTACCCTCTGTGCTATGGATGCTGCTCTTTCTCTCGAGGAAAGAGTACTGTGTCCAGTGAGAGCTCTTTGCTGGTACCTTTCTCACATGCACGGACGCAGAGGACTGAGGTCTGCCCACCTTCTACCACTGAGTAACCCGCATAAGGAGCAAGTTTGCAGAAACACAATTACTTCATGGATTCAGCAGACTATCCTCAAGGCCTATGAGGTCTCGCTGGAAAAGCCTGGTGCCTTGCAGCTTGTCTCAGCCAGAGCTCACAAGGTAAGAGCCTTTAATGTGCACCTGCGCGGTTGTAAACATTCTGCAGGCCTGCCGATAGCGATCGTCCACAACCTTCAACAAGCACTACTTGTGTGACATGATAGTGCTAGAGGAAGGCATATAGGCCTTTGCAGGCATAACAGGCTCCTTTGCTTAGGTTCCGATACAAGTTTGTTAGGCCTTCCAGATCCCATCAGAGCAGCCACTGTGTTCCAGTTTATGGCACTCTTGTGCTTTAGATTTGATGCAGGCCTATAGGTCGGCTCACTTATAAGTGGGCCTTGCAGGGCTTTATGCCTAGTAGACCTAATCTCTAATCTCCAACAGTATCAGTTTAGTTCAGTCCCATGTTGCTTGGTAAAGATGGTTTCCCGTTTCGGCTGGATTCAGCTGTCGGCTGAACTCCACGTAGCTCTGAGGTTTTCCCTTCAGATGTCACCTCCTCACTCGAACCAAAGGTTACCCCCAGGTCCCGATGGTCAAATGAGGTCAGTGTGCCAGTTGTGTTACACCCTCCATCTATATATGCTTGTAGATCGGCAAATGGTAGTCAAAAGGAAATGCTACGTAACTACGAGATATTTGGAGTAGTATCAGTATTACTATGTACACTTACCTCTGGACCACCAGAGAAGCCCACCTGACCAACCCTAGCTGCTTCCCCTTAAAGTTGACCTCAATTGACCAATCTCTGTAAGAGGAAGGACGATCTAGGGAGCATGCGCACCGGTGGTCACCACCAGTTCCACTTAAAATGAGAGACGGCGTCACAGGACTGCCAGGTTTTCAGAATCAAGTGAGTGAAACTCAACTCAATTTCATGGGTGTTTGAGTGTACTTACTAATACTGATATTACTCAAAATATCCTGTTACTTGTTTGTAACAGAGCTCCCATTAAAGACTTTATGACAATGGGCTTTTAAATATAAAGTACAGAGTTTAAGATTCTTTAATTAAAAAAAACCAAGTTGACGCTGACGCTGTCCATATCTCCCGCCCACATAATTTTAAAACAAAGATAACTGTATATTTGGCAGACCCTGGGTGACCTTGAATGGGGTCAAGGTCACTTTCCTTTGAACTCGATGTGACTACTAATAAGGGTGACCTACTGTAAAAAATTCATGATCCTAGCTTTACTGGTTCTTGAGATATCGCACGCAAGAAATGTGGGATGGATGAACTGCCTCTGGTGACCTTGAAATTAGGTCAAGGTCAAGGTCCTTCAAGCATGACATAAAACCTTACAAGGTTGATCAACTGTAAAAGTTAAGTGATCCTAGCTCACTTGTTTCTTCAGATATTGCATACAACAAATTCAAAGAAAATTGAATTGCCGCTGGTGACCTTGGAATTAGGTCAAGGTCACACACCTTCGAACTCGATGTAGACCCTAACAAGAGTGATCGACTGTGAAAATTTCATCATCCTATCATATCCGGTTCTTAAGATAGCGCGCGCAAGAAGTTCAGAGATAAATGACCCTGGTGACCTTGAAATGGGGTCAAGGTCACTCTCCTTCGAACTCGACGTGAACACTTATAAGGGTGACCAACTGTAAAAAATTCATGATCCTAGCTTAATCTGTTCTTGAGATATAGCGCGCAAGAAATGTGGGACGGACGCACGGACGCACGGACGGTCGTCATTACTATATCTCCCCCCACTTCGTGGGTGGGAGATAAAAATAGATAAAAAGAGGACTGTGACAGTCCTGTGCTCTTGAAAGTGACCTTCAAAATAATATCAATGTCACCTATCATCACTTTCTGTGATGCCAGTCTTCACTCATACAGTTCAGGAGTCATCATTTTTTAATGTAAAGTGACAGGATCCATCATGATAAAGATAGAACCTAATACATCAGTTTGACCTTTCAAGGTCACTCATGGTCAAATTAACAACACCAAATGAAAGAAACCCTCCAGTTATAGTCCTGTTGAAAATGTGAATTACCATTGTAATGTCATTATGCATTAACTGATGAGTACCTAAATTGAAAAATTCCCTAAAAATCGGAAATAAAGAGCATAAACGTCTCGTGAACAACTTTTTTGACTCATCAACAAAGTACACTTGCCCCAAGTTTCTGTACAATCTGAGTTTTGGAGAAAATATTAAAAATACCAAAAAACACAAGAAGATTGTGAAAAAACTCTGGTTACATGAAAACACACAATGTAACACCACATAAGGTCTACCTTTGCACACCTGAGACAATATATTGACTTCATATTATTATTTTTGTATTTTTGTCCATGCCAAAAAAAAAAAAGCTCAAAAATAGAAATGCATTGAAAAGTACTTTGAGGTCTGATATTTATTTATTCCATGTTTTCTTCTTTCATTTGTCAGAATCCAAACTGACGATTGAATGTAAATGCCATGAAAATGCTTTTTAAACAATCCAGAAAGTTAAACATACATGTATATGTAAGCCGATTGACAAGCATACAACAGATGTATTGACATGAAGCCTATGCCTCATATTGATCTTACTTTGTATGAACACTTATCATGTCTCAGTGAGACTATAGACCATTACAATTACATAGAACTGCACGACATTTTCCACATATCACATGATATAGCCAGCCTTTGCGTTGTGCTGTAGGTGAGTCAGAATACGGGCTGGTCCACAATATATCTTGCAGCTCGCAGCTACTTTTTGTAGACTTAACCAGGATGAATTTTCCATTGATTTTCCTATCTGTTAGCTCCTTAATCCAGTTGTTCAACCCTTTGAATTCCCATCACATCAGTGGGGCTGAAGTGACAGAGTGAAGAACACAGACTCGGAGTATGTATAACCATTAACAGCTTACACTGAAAGCAGACTGGCTTCACAAGTCAATCCACTGTATTATAGTACCCTATACATAATCCATCCAATTACATATCACAACAACATCCTCTCCGTTCCTTCATGAACTGCCATTGAAAAAATAGCAGCATAATAGTAGCAATAACTATCAAAACAGGAGAAGTTATTCTTGGTGGAGGATGGTTTGAATTATGGATAAGACTTGTTTTGATGAACATTTCAATCCCGAAAGAATACATACATGGACCCCGATTTGGTGATAATATGGCTTGTGCATGTACATACAGTATGTCATCAACTCATGTATTTACACAAAATTGCTGCTTATCCACTAATGTGATTTGCCTTTAGGCCTATATATAAAACTGCATATGTGTGATGACAGATATAATTTCATAGTTCAGTATGCATAATCCTACTAATGGTTTTGACAAAATGTTTCAAATCAATCAACAAAATTGATATAACAAGTATCATGACTATGACAAACTGAATCTTCCATTCACATTCACAAATGAAATTTTACTTTCACATTGAAAAAAAAAAGGTTCCATGAGTACAGGGGCATACTTTATTTTCCCTTTCTATCTTTACTAAATGCTGCCTGTATATGTGGCATGCTTTCTTTTCCCATGTTACTTCCATTTGCAGCTTCTATTTTCATGTTTACTCTTACTTTCAAATTTATGCTACATTTTTTGGCAATGGTGTCAGAAAAAAAACAAACAAATAAAACTCCAGGAATAAAAAAAAAACAAAAACAAACACACACACACACACACACACACACACACACAAACAAAAACTGAAACAAAAATTCCACCATTAGCACCCTAATGGTGCAATCCAATAAATTTTTCCATGCACTTTCACTTTGAAAATAAAATGTGTGATGCTGTCAGGTTATATCTAATTACTTTCACTTTTTACAAAATGCAACATGTCATGACAGGATCTACTGTTTTTTCACTTTCACTTGCACTTTACAAAATTACGATTCAATAAGAAATGGTGGCAAAGGCTTTTGGGGTTTTTTTGATTTCTTCTTCTTTTTTTCCCCCTTTAAAAAAAAAAAACAATTCCAAACAGACTATCAGCAATGGTGTCAAGGCACAGTCTATCATTCATTTTCACTTCTTACAATGTAACATGCAGTGGCAGCATACTTATCTTATGTTCCCTTTTACCAATTGCTTTCATTTTTCAAAGTCCTTAGAGAACTGCAATGGTTGTAGGCTGTACTATCCCATGTTATTGTCACTGGCCCACCTGACTCAAAATGTTACATGTATCTCTGGTACCAGCACACTTTGTCTTTTTTTTTGGAAAAATTTTTCCCTTTCATACTTTCACCACTAAAATGCCACTGGCAACAGTGCTAAGCCTTGTTTGTTTATTTACTTCACTTTTTCTAATGCTATCCATAATGGTGACAGCCTTTGATTAAACCTTTCAAATTGCTTTCTCCAATGATGTACTTTGCACTGCTAAATCCTTTGGCTTTTCCAAACGAATATTTACAGTATGCGCAATGGTGGTTAGCTATGTATTTTTCCCAAAGTATCGTCTACTTGTGAAAATACTGCCTTCAATAGTAACGTGCTATACTTTCCCCTTAAGTTTCACTTTTAAATGTGACAGGCACCACAGTGACAGGCTATATTTGTTCCCTAACTTTCACTTTAAAATGTGACGTGTTGTATCTGTCACTTGAGTTCCACTTTTGAATGTGAACGGATTATTACAGTGACAGGCTGTTTTGTTTCTTAACTTTTGAACGTGAAAGGCTTCATAGTGACAGGCTGCATTAATTATATCACTCTAACTTTTTCAGTGCCAATAAGGCCTAAAGTTGATCTACTTTAGTCACAAAAGTCTGAATTATCATAAGGATCCCAGATTCGTATTCCTTGTAAAAAGACCTTTCATTCAAGTACCAGTATGCCTATAGCTCCAGAGAGAATACCCCAGGTCAACAGCTTTTCTCGGCGCGCATTGGGCACGTTGCACCCAATGTGCGCTAGGAAAAGCTGGTAACTCAGTCCAAAATTTGGCTCTGAAAGGGTTCAGTTTCATTTGAATGTTGCAGGCTTTATCTTTCCTTTTTCTTTCTTGTGATTTTCAAAATGGTATGAGATTGTGCCTAGCTGTATTTCTTCATTTACCTTTGCTCACTTCCATGTTTAAATACCACTAGAAGTACATACTACAACAAAGCTGTTTTTCTTCCACTTTCACTTTCCTATGTCCTATCTGTAGGACAGACAGGCCAGTGTTTTCAATGTCATTACTTGTACACAAGATTACATTATTTTCAATCCATCGACAGTATAAGCTATCATTTTCTAAATAGTTTTAAACCTATGTTATTCCAAGAAAACTCTCGAGAAGACCACATTGGAGTCAAATATTTATATTAGATTGCACTAGCTGGCATGATCACTCAAAGTCCAGTTTTTCATAAGTTTAGTACATAGGGGAGATACCATCATCCCCTCACCTGTGGACTCAGCCCTGTTGCTTCATTCCAGAAGAAAATCTCATCTTTTTTTTTATCTTGAATGTTGGCAACCCTGGCATTTTCCCATCCAGTTTCATGTTTATTTTATGCCCCTTTATTCTATGATGGGCTCTGTTTAAAGTGAGCAGAAATGCATGCCTGTTTCTGTTCAGATCAATGTTCCCCAAACTTAAAAGATCAGTTACGTTTAAGCACACACAGTAGTCCACTCTGATGAGAGAATCAATACGCATGGCATTTAAGACCACATTTATAAGGTCCTTAGATGCCATCTCCTCTGTGTTATTTGATCCCTTCAGAGAGAGCACCTGTTTTATCTGACCAATGGGCTGTACTCTGTTGGAAAAACAACAGTCCCTCTTTGATGGATCATCCCCCAGGCAGGTCCAAAAGTGGTCCCACAAAGTTGGTAGTCTCTCCATGATGGTCAATAATGTTTTTTTTTATGGCACCACAATTGGATTTGCCCTGGGGGTGGTCTCTAAAAAGCAGGGTCAGAGACAGCTCAAGTGCTTTCATAATCGTATCCTTCGCATCTCCCTGACCGAACCACTAGCCTCGGTGTTTTCTAGATATTGTTTGTTTACAATGTGAATGGAAGCTTTGAATTCTCTTCACATCAAGAAGAGTGTGGGAAGTTAGATCTACATTAAGGGGGTGGATATATCTAAAATTTTGCTGCACAGTAGCTTCATACAAGTGGAATGTCATCACTTTTACATTATAGCAAATTGATCTGTCACACTTTGTTCACATTGTTGTAGCTTTGCAGCAAATTCACGTCACACTTCTACTTTGTTTCAATTTTCTAGGAAATTGGACTGTCATAATTTTCATGATTGTAGTCTTGTAGCAAATCAATCTGTCACAATTGCCCCCGCAATTTCCAACATGATGCCTTTTCTTGTCTTTTGCATTTCCTTTTTGAGAGAGAAAAATATTGCACCAGGTCCTCACTCCTATGTAATAACAAAAGATTCATTAAGTGGAAACTTTTTCTCAACAACTATGGCTTGTAAAAGTGCACTCAATTTTCATTATCCTAATGCACATATCTCTACAAGTCTCAATGCAGTGGCCTATGTATGTTCATTGGTATAATTGCAAATGTACAAGTTCTCAAGAAAATACAATGAAACGTGAATTTTTGGTAAGCAGATCATGCAAACTTTAACATTTAGCTTAAGAAAACAAGTTGACACCGAAGCTAACCATATCTCCTGTCCAGGTAACTATAAGACAATGGTTTCTGTCCTAAGAGAGCACCCAAAGGAGATATGCCAGGCTTAAAAGGTCATATTTGACAGGCTCTGTACTTTTACACTGCTTAATTTTTGGTAAGGACCAAGTATCTTAGTATAGCCCCATATCTTTTACATGGATTGCAAAGCAGGCCAAGCCTATATTAATCACTCCCCATGGCACAGATGTTGGCCTATACTTTCCTACCAATTGTTTGGTGGAGGAAACCGAAGGACTCGGGAGAAAACCATTGTGCTCAGTCAGAGTGGTAGGAACTCTTTCCACTTGCATCCCCGGCCGTGAATCAAGCCTGGGCCGCAGAAGTGAAAGGCGAGCTAGTTGCCCCTCCGCCAGCCTTGCACCAAGTATCTTGAGAGGGCATATTTCCGTCATCATTACCATATCTTAATTAGCCCCACAAAACCACCAAAAGGCACATCCGCTCAGTAAGAACTCCCAGACACAAAAAATTCAGATTGCTAAGTGTTATAATTTTGCAGAAATGGCCTGGAAACCATTCTGAGACCTGTAACCCTTCACACTCTGCCAGTATTTGGTAGCACACTCAGTGTGCCTGCCACACAGCAGCCTTTTATTCATTTGCGCAACAAGCCCCTCACCGTAGAATAGCGTTAAAATAGTGTTGGAGAAGTAACAAAATAGTGGATATGGATAGTGGTCATACCACTAATGGAAGTATGCTTATAGTAACAATAAGGTAGTACTACCACTTGCCATAGTGGTGCACTACTACCACTGAAGTACTGGCATAGTGCCTCTGAAGCAGTCCTCATTTAAATAATTCACAATCGCTATTTTGACACTTTAACGCCGCCATGGCGGAAGTGGTATACCACTATTCTGGAAGTAGGCTACTTCAATAAAGTAACCATATAGTAGGGAAATAGCGGTGCATTCCTGGGCCTCCTTTTGCCACACCGCTACATGGAAGCGATAGTACCACTACACAAAGCGATATCTTGCATCACATACTGCATGCCTTTTGGCACACATACCACTTGGCATAGTGGTTGTATCGCTATCATTGAAGCGACAGTTAAGTGCCATGAAGCGGCACCCTTCTTCACTTCCACTACTGAGGAAGCGGTTACAGTAGTCCCCCTCCTTTGAGAGACCACATTTGTCAGGTCTATTTAGTACTTTTCATGTTATTAATACCTCCTTTGAGAGACCACCTGTTCTGTGTGACTGCTTTTGGATGGCACTAGGGGTGGTCTCTCAAAGGAGGGACTACTGTATGCCACTATTCTGGAAGTTATTTACTTCACAGAAGTTTCAGGGCTTGACATTCATATAAGGCTAGCACTATTGCCTGGGACACTTAAAAATTTTGAGTTGAATAGGAATTTAGCCCACTACTTGTCTTAATTTTACACAAAAAGTGTGATTCGACAAATATTCTTAATGTCAAGCCCTGAAGTTACCTCATAGTAGGAAAGAAGAGCTCGGTGGATCTGGTTGTAGTAGTAAGAATGGGAACTGAACAACCCAAGCTGCTTCGATCATTGAAAACCTTTTCTGCTAATTGTCCTTAATGAAAACTCCACAACACTGTTTAGCTATTCTCTGCAGCACTGTCATCTTCCACGAGGCACTGTATACATTGGTACACAGTGAAACTACTGCATGAAGAAAAAAGAAAAAAAAATAACATATAACATTCAGGTTACCAACAACTGTAAACATATAACATACCAAGTGTACATAAGTTTGCACAATTTATCATTTATTACATAATTTCACAATTCAATGCTGAATTGTGAAATTTTGTATATGCATTCTATATCCTTTTTCACACAATTTGTAACATTGCCATAATAATTGACAAAACATTCATCATACAGTTTACTTGTAATGGCATCTATGAAGGTACTATGGAAGTATTATGGTTAGGTTCCATGGAAGTACTATGCCGTTCTATGGGAGTACATGTAGCATCGTTCCATGGAAATCAGTACTGTGGAGAGTGCATTGAAAAACTATGAAGCTACTATGGAAGTATTATGGTTAGGTTCCATGGAAGTATCATGCTATTCTATGGAAGTACTATGGAGGTTCCAGAGAAGCACTATGGAGGTCCCATGGTAGCCAGGACAAAAATCTGTGGTTTCTAAAAAAAGCCAAATGAACAAGAGTAGAACAATGCACACAATGTAAAAGGTTTTTTTTTTTAAATAACCAAATGACCAATAAAAAAAATGTTGGAGAGAGCCTCCATTTCACCATTACTTTTCATCTAAAATAATAATGAATAAAAAACAAGAAGACAAAACTACTGTATAATAATTCAAATGTATTTTGGTAAAATACACAGTTTGAAAATTATTTAAGAAAAAGTGTATGCAATATGCCCCCTTTCAACAGGGGGCATAAATATCATACAGTCTGGAGTTTAAGATCCAGATTCGATATCATTATCTTTGGTTGCAGCTGCTTGCGGTTGGGGGGATGGTCTCGCAACTTCTCTCAGCTTGCTCTTGATGTCCCCATTTGTGGTGTTAGGATATGCTTCATGTACCAGTTCTGGAAAATGGAAAACAAATTTGCAAGGGCACAGGAAAATAAAATGTTTAAAGTGTAACATTTACATATTGTCAAAAAGTTTGGTTTAAATATGTCGCTAAAGGTTCCTCCCTTTACCTCACTATGTGCAGAATGGTTAATGATTTTTCAAAGTTCATTGTATATATGGGATTTTATTAACATTTTAGAACACATTTCACTGCTCCAGTGCTTATAAAATAAATTGGCTATTCATGGATGTGCAGACTTTTCCATGCTTCAGCATTTCACATGTTTTAAAGTCTTACAGTAACTTGACTGACACAATATGCAATGACGCTGGTCCTGCACTATATATATTTTTTTAAAAGAAAATTATCCCAACAAACTTACATTTTTCAAATTAAAAACTTGTCATTTGCCAGATAGTCTTTTTATATGTTTCTATAAGGAAAATTGCTGCCCCAGATTACATGTTATAAATATCTTTATGTAAGCAGTCATACAATAAAAGTGAGAAACAGTAACTTGATTTAAAGAAATAAAAAAGAATACAATGAAAAACTTTATTGTTTGTAATTTCCACAAGGTTCAAAATTGCATTTTAACCTTGGCCTTTGGCAACTTCAACTGGCTAGATGTAAAGCCTGGACAATAATATCATGTCATATTTTCACAACAAAGACCACATCAGATGGACTGGGTATAAGCCAGGAAAACGTCGATGGTGAGAATGACATCTCTTTTGGAAAAGCTGGACTAAGAGGCTGAATCTACAATCAGCTGCTATGTATCTGTTACAGTTCAGGACCTGCTTTCAAATGAAGCTTTACTTACCAAATATAATATTCGATTTGGATAGATATCATCCAAACCACTTCTTTTGTGGAAGCCCCCCTTTTTTTTATTTCCTTCCATTTGTTGTGGAATTCCCCACAAAAATGTACACTGGTATTCCAGTGGAATTCTACTGGAATACCAGTGGGATTTTCAGTGAAATGCAAGTGGAATACCACTGTGTTTTCACTGGAATAAAACATAGGAGTCAATTTCTTAGTAAAAGTTACCTGTGGTGACAGGTCACCTGCTGTATGTGGCCACTTTTTCTTGGCAGAAAGGGTGGCCACATACTGCAGGTACCACGGTATTTCCATTGGGATACTAGTGACATTTCACTGGAGTACCAGTGGCATTCCACTACAATACCAATGGCATTCGACTGGAATACCAGTGGCATACTTGGACACTGAAATACCAATGGTATTTCACTTGAACGGACATTCATTGGACTGTCAGTGGAAATGCTTTGAACACATTACATTGTTTATAATTTTAATGGCAAGTTGCCCTTTCTATATAATACCAATATTCAAGTAAAATTTTGCCTGCTCAATTGATATTCACAGCAATGTTTGACTTCTTCAATCCTGGAAGTGAAACATGTTGATGTATATCTTCCAGCTCAGTACAATCATCCAATAATGTTTATCAACACAGCTTTGTATATTTGCTGGGCTCTAATTAGTTACAGCCAGGTCCAGGCTGTGTGCTAAATATGGCTGACCATGCAGAGGATTTTAGAGACTGCACAGATCCCAGCCTCACAATGGAGGGTCATATGCTGTGAAATGTGAATTCTTTGTAACCTACTCCCCAGAAACTGAATAAAATTCACGAGCATTACAGAGTCAGCTAAAATTTATACTTACTTGGGTGTCTTGTGCCATTAATGATGCCAAAGTAGTCCTTTGTGTTAGTTATCACCACAGCCAATGTGAGTCTGTCTCTTTGTATAATAGTCCTGCATTCAGTTGCTTTTGGTAGCTGGACAAGTTTCACGCTACACCATGTATACTACTTGGAGCTGAAGTTTTATCCACATGCCTGCCAGCATGCTATAATGTCCATGTAGCCATCATAATCTCCAAAAGATGCTGCCTTTTAATACGTGTACTTGACCATGAGCCCGCCATAGCTATTTTAAATCTGCAGCTGACCAGCCAGGCAGCCTCCCGATAGGCCCTCTTCAGCCAATCAACTACCAGTATTAAGTGGAGGAGTCAGGGTGAATGGTAGTGGCAGTTGAAACTTGATCCATGTGCTCTTACTGGGTGAAGCTACATATATATTTAGGCACAATGAGCATGATCAAACATAATCCACATGATCACCAAAACTCCTGGGAATGGATGTGATTAATGGGTTTGTGTATTTCTTGTCATGTATATTGGAGAGAAAAAAATGTCTGGTAAAACTGCTAAAATTCCAAGTATATGTTTTTTTTAGAATATCCCATATGCATGAAGTGACAATATTTATGTCTGGGTGTGAACCCAGACATATTCTCTCTCTCTCTCTCTCTCTCTCTCTCTCTCTCTCTCTCTCTCTCTCTCTCTCTCTCTCTCTCTCTCTCTCTCTCTCTCTCTCTCTCTCTCTCCCCCTTCCCCCCCCCTCCTTTGCGACCAAATTTTTGTTCGGAGTTTTTCTTGGACACTATTATTCTGAAAACCACCAAACTTGCCATGGTGACTGACCTACCAGTAAAATTGTGCACCTGGTTTGGAATCGAAAATCTTGTGACAGTAGCACTTAATTCTCAGGGGTTGACATATAAGGATTTTTGTTCAGAAGTCGTGGAAGTCAAATAAATAAATAAATAAATATATATATATATGTATATATATATATATATATATATATATATATATACACATACATACATGTAGATAAATTTTTCCTAAGTCCTGGAAATGATAATCTAGCTAGGATAGGATATATGGAGCTCTGTAATTTTTGCAAGTCCTGGAAGTGGAATGAAGTGGTGCTATGGTAGTAGTAACAAAGTGCTCCAGCTGGAGATTATAAGCTCGAGTAGCCATACTACTTCCAAGGTAGTGGTGAATGCTACTTCAAATTTAGTAGTACACTTCCTATGAAGTAGTGAATGCCACTTCAAATTTAGTAGTGTGGTGTTGTTGAGTAGTAGTAGTACTTCCATCTTGGTAGGCTACTTCAAGGGAAGTAGTGAATACTACTTCAGGGAAGCGACAGGTACCACTCTATCATTAGTAGGCCACTATAAGTAATGTAGTATTAACCACTATATGGAAAGTAATAATAAAGCACTTGTGTAGTGACCATTTCAGTAGAAGTGGGCCACTATTCTATGGTGAGGGCGCAACATGCAGGATTGAATATGCGAGGGTTTTTTTTATTATTGTAAAAAATAGGTCCAAGACCAAATAATTTGTATTTTCGCGTGTTGTGTTCATCCCCTGAATTGGGGACATGCTGGGAGCACATAGAATTAGATGCATTTGATTGGATGGTGCATGTCATGTGATTAAATCCACCAATGACAGGCTTTGAAACTTCCATTGACTACAAAAGTGATGTACTTTACGCTATTTTGAAGAGAAATCCCAAGAATTGTTTATTTTTAACCAATTAGAGAGCTTGCTACACAAAGAGACAAAATCCTGATCTTTCCAGCAGTATAAAACATTGTGGCAATCAAACATAAACATTAAAGCTGCAAATGGGCAAATTTACCTTAGTTTGTGTGTAAAATTCCGACTTTATCATTCAAATTGCCGCAAAAACGTGGTTCTCAGATTTTTATCCTTTTGACAGGGAAATACTCCTTTTAAACACAAAATGGAAATAGACAGTCGCAAGTATTGTAGTTTGTCTAAAAATGTACACGCTCACAGGTAATAAACAATACAGGCAAACGGTGAGCTGATGAATGTTGGCTTGTCATGGGGGCGAGTACACTCACAAACGGTGGCAAATGATATGTACTATGTTCAAGTGTACTCGCTGACAGCATGCTAAGGGTTAACAAGCATCACTAATTAACAAATGAAGGAGTTTAACTAGCCACACAAATCCATCAAACGGCACATCCAGCAGGCAAGGTCTACAAGCCATCAAGCCATAAAAATTTCAGATTGCTAAGTGTAATAGTTTTGGAGAAATCACTGGCCCGTAAACACTTCTCAGACCTTTAACGAACATCGCTAATTAACTAAAGGAGAATAATTAGCCACACAAAACCATCAAAAGGCACCTCTATCAGGTAAGGTCAAGCCATAAATACTACAGATTGCTACACGTAAGTGTAATAGTTTTGGAGAAACAGCCTCGAAACCATTATGAGACCTTTAACAAACATCACTTATTAATTAACGAAGAAGAATTAGCCACACAAAACAATCAAAAGGCATAACTGGCAGGTAAGAACTAAAAGCCATAAAAATTTCAGATTGACAAGTGTAATACTTTTGGAGAAATGGGAGAGAAACTATTCTGAGACCTTCATACTATCCCAGCCACATGCCCAAGGCAAATTTATACTTTTTGTTTCCAGGCATAAATTTGTAACAAATCCCACACACTAAGCCCTCACTTTCATCAGATGTTCATTGCTGACATTGGTTTGTTACGTCAGCAGCCAGCGCATTGTGTTTCATCAACCTTGCTTTCATAAACAAAGCATAATGTGAAGTCTACTGTTGGCACGACACGCACCACACGCACTGCATGACTCCCCAAGTGGCAAAGCTGATTTCTGTTAAAATTAAGGGAAGATGGGTGTGTCAATTGAGGCATTTTTCATATATAAGTTGATCACTTTCCATGTTTTTTCTCTCGCAACATAACTTCTTGGTCGGAAACGGGACAGAATCGAGTTTAACTACTTCTGGGGAGGATTGAATGTTCAACCAAGCCCTTCCATGCAGGCTTGGTAGCCATAAATGCCCTCCTTCATTGCGCAGGGACTAAACCTGCCAAGCCTTCATGGAGTGGGCTCAGTTGAATGTCCAATCCTCCCCAGACGCACTTAAATCCCTAAACGAACATCACTAGTTATGGAGAGAGGACCCCGAAACCATTCTGAGACCTTTACCGAAACATCACTAACTGACTAACAAAGAGGAATAATTAGCAGCACAACACCATCAAAAGGCACCTTTAGCAGGTGAGGACTACAAGCCATAAAAATTTCAGATTGCAAAGTGTAAAACTTTTGGAGAAATAGGCTGGAAACACTTCTCAGACCTTTAATGAACATCACTAACTAACTAACAAATGGGAATAATTAGGCACACAAAACCACCAAAAGGCACATCTAGCAGGTAAGGACTACAAGCCATGAGAATTTCACATTGCTAAGTATAACAGTTTTGGAGAAATGGCCCAGAAACAATGCTGGGACAGACACAGGGACGGATGGACAGATGGCCGTCATTACCCTATGTCCCCACCCCGAACTTCATGCGTGGGAGATAAAAAGATGATGATCTTAAAATGGCATCTCTGGCACAAAATTAAGTGTATCAGTGGACTTATCCCAAATGCAATGGTGCAGGCCTTAGTCATTGACTTCTGCCCTATTGTCTGGCTATCGTGCTATACATGTAGTTTCAGGCAATGCAGAAACCACTGGGTCAACAAGGTACACTGTTGCTGCAATGAAAGCTCTTTTTTAGGGCTTTCTCTTTTTATTTCTTATATTTTTTTTGGCACCTGTGTGCAACCTCTGTTTGGAATCTCAGTAAACATATTGTCAATGTGGGACAGATATACAGTTAACCTTCCCTAAGTTGGTCCCATCCTTAAGCTGAACACTTTCTCCCAGTTCCAATATTTTCCCCCATAATATTTCCATCACATGTATAACCAACCTCCCAACGCATGCTAAAACAAATATCTGTCTACGTTGAACACGAACACCCCCAAGTAGATACCAAACACAGGGGAAAATGCTTTATTTAACAGAGCTATTTCTGTTGTTTAATGACAATGAAAGAATTGGGCTCATGGAGCATGTATGGAAGATAATTACAACTTTGGCATGCTGCAGCACGGTAGGGGACAAAGTGATTTGTTTGAAATTTTATTCTCAGCATTAAACGATCACAAATTACTAGATCCACGCATAGTTTATTACATGTACATTAACACCTTCCTGCTCGGATCACATAAAAAAATGCCCAGGTGTTAACTGCCATCAGCGAGAGTGATTTTACTTACATTTCATGTTCACAGAAAACATTTTTGTCTGAGAATTGTTGATAAGACAGGTCTATCATGATGTCTTGCCGCTGATCAATGGATTTTTTGTGATGGGGGTTGGGTGCATTGCACCCAATCAGCACCAAGCAAAGCTACTGTCTTAGTCATATTCTGGCCAGGAAGGGGTTAATCCAATGATCGAAGCCTGTAGGCGTGTCCAATCAAAATCCTTATGTGTGAACAGCAACAGTTACTGTCTGCATTTCAATAAGTATCAATAGAATACCACATTGTGCATTACTTCTTTCGTTATGTGACAAGTAATTTTTTTGTCTCAGTTATGACAGCAATTTAGTTTTATAATTCAGTTCCCAGCTATCATTTGAAGAGAAAAGAACCCGCACAAGGCGTCCAAAACCTGGCAAGATTAACTGCCTTCAAAGCAGACCAAATTCCATGTTACATGTATTTCTACTACCCAGCGGAAAACATGCAGCTTGGGCCTGCTTTGAAGGCAACAAGATTGAAAACTTATCTCTGAATGAAAAATGTCATGTTATACTGGCTTGAACCTCAGGGCAAAGTCAACGCAGTGTGGCACAGAAGTTTGGAATCTCCGTTGTTTAGCAGAAGTTGAATAACTACATGCAATAATAATTATTGAGCAGTTGATTTCCAAGACTTTCATTGTTTTTAATGTCTTCAATGACACTCTAAAAAAGTTATGTCCCACTAGACACTGTCCCTGTACAGGTATGACTTGAAGGGGCCTGAAGAGGTTGACACATCAGGATAAAGTTGTGGCAGGAAAGCACAATTGGGGCAATGGAAAAGATGGCTGGAAGAGAATGAGCACAATGTCATACTGAAAGCCTACCAAGCACTAGCAAAGATAGTGAAGGGAAGGCGTTGGGACAGTAGTAACGGTCCGAGCAGTAGAAGCAGAAGTGGACAGAAGGGAGTGATGGGCATTGGAAAGTATGTAGCGATGATGAGGATAAGATTAGGACTGTAACCATTCACCCTAATATTTGGTGTACCAGATTTTGTTGGGTCAGGAACTGGATTCATTATTCACCAATTTCAAAACTGAAATATGGACTGTATTCACCTTCAAACTAACAATACTTCCTTATATCAGCAATAAACCAAAAATTTCACGCAAGTCAGTGGCAAAATTATGTAAAATGTGAAAAAAGTTCCAAATAATTTGATCATTTGCAATCACAGTGTCATTTTGCTCATGTAAATCGGCCACATGGAAACATTTTTTGTTTTCAAAGTACCAGGTGAAAGATACTTTAATTCCTCGTAATAATGTGTACACATAGCTGATTAGAGCCAAATTTATCTGCATAGAGTCTTGATGCATGTTTTTCAGAGGCAAAGCAATCAAAGCTTAGTAATTTTGACTGGTTGTGGTTGCTGGTTTTCAAGCGTTGCTGAACCTGGAACAAGAGGCCCATGGCCCCTATGCTCTACTGATCACCATCACCAAAAAATCACTTTCTGAAATGTATTCAATCCAGCAACTTGAAAAATTAATCAAGGTTAGGGATATCATGCAAAAACTCCCATATGACCCATATTTGTGGTAACATTTGGCATCATTCGCCTTATTCTTGATCAAGATATTGAATTAAATGTCCGTTTCTTAAGTGCTTAATGACCTTGAAAAACAGGCTAAAGTCACACAATCATGAAGAAAAACAATAAATTTGGACAAGCATCAAACTTCATAATTACTGGGTCACCGTGACCCAAAAAGTAGGTCACCACGTACAGTTTTATGTACAATGTAATCAAGTGCAATTTTGATCTGGAGGCTCAATTCTTTTTGCCATAGATGTCCAAGCTACACCCTGCCATTACAAAATTACCTTTTTCAACTTTACAGGCATGCATGGTGACCTCACAAAAAAGGTCAGGGTAAAGATGTATACATATATAATAACATTTTAGCATTGGAAATTGTCTGTATATATATCCATTAAATTTGGCACGTCTAATTCAATTACTTTTTCAGATATGGAATTTTATATCTTAAAACATATTTTGGCTCAAATTTCTGTTAAATTATAGGTGGTGCAACTAGTATCACAAGCAACTGAAACTCTGACCTCATCCATAGTCCCAAGACATTTCATGAAGATCTGTCAAAAATTAAACATGCCAGACCGTTTACAAGATTTTACCAGTTCGACCCATATATTACATAATACTGTAGGTGGCACCACCAAAATTACCTAGATTTCCATATATCCTAGAAGTCCTGAAAGTTAAACTGGCTTAACTTGAAACCTGTGAACAGTTTACGGACAGACATGAGCGGCCGCATAAGCTCTGCGACCTTAGGTAAGCAGAACTAAAATGGGTAGGCCTACTTGAGTGATATCAAGAACTCACCAAGACAGTCTTCAGAAGTATATCAAAATGCCACATTTCGTCAAATAACATGTTTACCTATTTTGCTTACACTCTTTGAACAAATCAGCACATAAACAACTTTACTCCATCGTATTTTGTTCAGATATGCAACATCTGGCCAGCAGATTTCATTTCATGGCAACTTGCTTCCGTAGTTCACATTTTGTACACCAGACCGCAAAATATCAAAACTGGCAAGAAAAAACACATAAGCATTTTTATTTCATTGTCAGTTAGTGGTAAGTCTTGGGACAGCGTCAAGATGGAGACTGTCATCAAGTCGTTCAAGAAGACAGGTATTTCCAATCAGCAGGACGGAACCTAAGATGACATCCTCTGGGAGGCCAGCCCGCCGACGATTCATCAGACAATGAATCAGAAGCAGATTCGTCGTTTGAGGATGTCTGCTGGCATTTTGCCAATGAAGAAAGAAGGCGCATGTTTTGTCAAGAGTATCTGAACTCCTCTGATCTGATGACAGTGACTGTCCGAGATCGCCCGCTTCTAAATACTGATGAATCAACATCTACAGTTTGAACCCCAACAGTCTTTTTCAAGGCTACCATTTCCTCCCAAAAGAGCTGGTTACATGCATATTGGTATGTTTTAGGTTTGATAAATTTTACGCTAATGGTGAATCTATACAAGTTTACTTATATTATCACTCACCACCATTTTGTACCAATCAGGTCTGATGTCTGCCGGAACATACTGGGGAGTGAAATACTGTTCCTTGGCATTTTGACTTTATTTTATTGATCAGGGGGTGTGACTTTTATGCCAGGTTTGGACTGGGGATCAAATTTTTGGTCTCAAAATATACCCTGCGACTTTTATGTTGGGGCAATTTTTACATGAGTAAATACAGTAGGTGGGGTTGAAGGGGAAAATATCACGTACTGGGGTACGCTTAGTGAAGGGCTTACTGGTGATGTGCTCAGAAAGGAGATATAGTGTGCTGGATTTTAGGGAGACTGAGTCCAGAGTGTGTAACTGTCGGGCGGGAAGGGAGAAGATAGCCATTTTAAAGGCTCCCATATAACTCTGGCTGTGGTAACACAGGCAATGGCTGTGGGTACGCCAAGTGCGAGAGGTGATTGTGGGAAAGGATTATTTTTTTTGTACTGACTTGCTGTACTTTGTAGGACTGCGACAGAAAGGCAGCATACCACAGACTATTATTATCATGTACATTGGCTGTGATCCATGCAAATGGCCATACTAAAAACCTCCTTAAGCCAAACACTTTTCTCTGGTTCCAAAGGTGTTCTGCTTTGGGAGATTTTGCTGTATATATGATGGCAATTTGGCATCTGCCTGAAACAAACCATGCACTGATATAGATTGACATATAGATTGTGCCGTGTGCCACCTGTGCACTGCAATCCATCGAAGACATAATACACTGCTGTATTGGGTCCATATACTTCAGAATTTCAATGATACAGTACCAGGAAAGTATCACTCAAGGAACACGACTCGATCTGTCAATCATCAAGCTATCATACCCTGATACACAAGGACATATTGTGACAGCAAAGTCGCAATGGACCTCCTCTGTTAGTTTGTAACCCTTTCCCCCGAGTTAAGACTGACTCAACAGCTTTCCTTAGCATGGGTTGGGCATTACTTGCCAAACCCATGCCAAGGAAAGCTGTTGACCTGGGTTACGTTATCTTGACAGGTCTCATCTACAATTCCCAGTTGTTTTTCACTACTGTTGAAATTAGTGAAAAAACACTGAAGCGGACCACATTTGACCATCAGCTGACTTTGGGCAGTTTAAGGGGGGAAAGGGCTAACCCTTTTCCAGCAGAAGTGAGATGGAGTCACCAGCATTGACTGGTGTGCATCAAGTGGGTGGCTACTTTCTGATTTGTCATCATAACTTGATGACCTTTAAAAGTTATGATGACCTTTAATTACCAGACACATACCAGACAGCAGCTCCTTCAAGTTGTAGCGCGACATCTAAGTATGGAAACTATAACTTACAGGATTTAATAATGTGATTTAATCTTTCAAAAACCATTAATATGTTGTTTTTTCTTTGCCTGAGTTACCTTTCCACTCAACTACAGTACAGTGTACTGATAAACATCATTTACCAGATAAAAAAGTGCTGCAAAAATGGGATCAGTTTTTTAATTTTGAACCCCTGGTGCCACGTGCAAGCTTTGTGAATCAGAATTTGAAATTCACTCTGTGTTCCTCATCATTCTCCAATGGTACATGCACGCCAATGCAGTCAATAGTTTCTGGAACCTATAATGAATAGACTACAGTTTACAAGGAAATAATACAAGGTGGAGTGATCTTTTGCTTCCTTTATTCATGATATGGCAATTCAAGTGTGGTTGATGCTGTACATAATGTCAATTTTTTTGCTACCTCGCCATATAATATAATAAATAAACAAAGGCACTGAAGCAGTGACTTGACAGTTCCCGGTTAAACAGCACATCAGCTGTTTAGGGTATAGATTCTTTACAATTAATAGACTCTAAGCTCTGCTTGTAGCCACCTACCTACAACCAGTCACAAAATACCATCCACTTCCATAGTAATAAGGTACTGAAGGTCTTAGGGATTGTTCAATATTTTCATTTTTCAAGCAGTACTTTGAGTCCCAAATTTCGTAACCCCTTCCATTGTAAAATTTGTAATGTGTGTGTGTTTCTGTTTTGGTTTTTGTTTTTTTTGTTTTTGTTTTTCTAAAATTTTTAATACCAAAATACCATTAAACAAGTTAGAAATTACCATAAATATTTTTACTGAAATTAAACGGACGTCTAAGAGTACAGGTAAAGTTAGCCTCTCCCTACCAACTTCCTGTAAGTGACCAATTCCATTTAATAATGAAAATGTTGAACCAGCCTTTAGTGGCTTTTGAACTCAATGAGAAGGCATGCTCCAAAATGATGAAAATGTTCAACCAGCCTTTTATTGCACTGCCTCAGAAGGCAAGCTCCAGCCCCCTTTGAAGCATTTACAGCATGACATGCCTGATAATACAAAAGTCACTGACTTCAGACAGGCACATTGATATATTCGAGCAAGTGATTTTCACATTTAAATACAAAATGCAATTCTTCTATTACTTCAACATTCGTAACTCAAAACCTATCTCATTTCATGAATTATATAAAATGCATTTTCTATCTCATTTTACCAGTTATAACTTGAACCTCACTTCATCATTTATGACCTACCCCACCCCCCCCACCCCACCCCAACCGAACCCCAATCTATCTGCACGAAAACTTTTTCCCATCAGAAAATACAGGCAAGCATCTAATGCACATGTAAATGTTAGGCTTCCTTTTTTCTCTGAAATAACATAACATCAGTCAGCAGCTTTCCTTGTATCCAGAATGTGCTCGTGAAAACTGTTGACACAGCCCTAACAGGATTAAATCTTCAGAGCGCTAAAGAAATCAGACTCTTACTTATACATGGAATGATTCACTACACTTTTCACTGAGTTGCAGACAACCCCCTAGGAATATTTTACCACAGGCCACTCAATTTATTGATAATTGTGGAATTATAAATGCAGGACAAAGAAAGTTGTGGAGCAAATCTTATGACTCAACTGAAAAGATCAAATCAATCCTAATTCTAGAAATAAAACACAAGCACAGATCTAAGTTAACTCTGAGTGAAAAGTTGCTGGCTCTTTTATTCAGTTAAAATTACAAGGGCTTATTGACTAACTACTTTTTGAACAAACCACCCAAAATTCTGACCGACATCTATAATTAGCATGAACCAAAAAAAAAATGTTTAAATTACCTGGACCACAAAAATGTACCCCTGCACCAGCAAAACACATAGTTGGCTGGCCCGGATACCCAGTAAGAAATACAAAGGCTTGGAGAGGACTGCTTCCTCAAAAATAATGTGGTAAAATGCTGGCTTCAATGATTGCATATCGTCAAGGCATGCTCTGCAGGCAAATTATTCACACTCAGGAGCAAATCTTACTGCCACAGTTGGTTCCTTTGGCACTCAGTCCCTATTATTAGCTGTACAAAGCTTTTGACCTTATACAAGTCCTCCATCCTTACGAGCGGCAACAAAAATCCACCAGGCCTGTTGTGTATAGAGTACTCCAACACTTGTGTGTGTTTTTCATCTACATGTGCAATGTGCACAAGTAACAGTAAAACCTGAGGCCTAGGGTCCCCTCTCTCTCTCTCTCTCTCTCTCTCTCTCTCTCTCTCTCTCTCTCTCTCTCTCTCTCATATATTTGGAACTTATAAATGAACTATATCCAAATAAAATATGAGATATTACTAATGACACATAACTGTCTTAGCATGAATGGTACACATGAGAAATGAATTCTGCAACTATCACTACAAAACTTTCAATACAGTTGAAGCATATCATTTGGATACTTGTTGGGTTTTTTTTGGTTTTTTTTTCTATGTTGGCTAAGTAAATTTCAACTAGAAGCCGATCAGTAAATGAAAACCCCTCCGCCAGGACAGACGGACATCTCTAGTATGATACACTTATGCAGAAAAACATGACCCATATTCATAAATATCAAACCCAACAATGACAGCAAAGAGATTCCAGAGTTACCAAAGCATCAACATACATCTTCCAATACCAAAGTGAATAAACAAATTTCACTCCTGACTTGAGACAGGCAGTCACCAACAAAAGGAGAGAGGACCGGTTTAAAACCTCCTCTCAACCTTTGAAATATTCTTCATTAAATACAGACTATAGGATTTCCAATATGTATAGGCCCAACCACTCAAAATCCAAATTTCATTACTTCTGCAAAAAATAAAAAGAGAATTGGTAGTACTGTGACCTAAATATGTGACCTAGTGACCTACTTTTCAATAGGTGCTTGAAACACCTTAATGGCCCTCTGTGATAAAAATTTGGTCTCTGTAAAGTGAGTATTTTTGGAGATATGGCATGGCAAGGCCATTTTTCTTCAATGCAGCACTATGACCTAAATATGTAACCCAGTGACCTAATTTCCACTAGTTGTCTGAGGCATCCTTAGGACCAACTGTCATAAATAATTGGATTTGTGCAGCTACAATGGGTTATTTGATATTTGAAGATATCATGGAATGGCTATTTTTCTTCAATGCAGCACTGTGACCTGAATATGTGACCCAGTGACCTAGTTTTCAATAGGCATCTGGGGGCATTCTTAGGACCAACTGTCATAAATAATTGATGAAGCTACATTCAATATTTTTTTAGATATTGTGTTAATGCCTTTTTTTTTTTTTTTTTGCAATGTAGTACTGTGACCTAAAAATGAGACCTGGTGACCTTTTTTTTAATAGGCACCTGAAGCACCTCAATGACTCCTTGTGATAAAAATTTGGTCTCTCTAAAGAGCATTTTTGGAGACATGGCATTTACAAGGCATGGACGGACGAACAATACCCCCCGTCTTTTGGGCCTGGGGGTAAAAAACGTATTATCCGATTATGTCATCCCCTTGTATTTTAAAGGCATGTTCCCTGAGTGACTTTGCCTGTGACAGGTTAACAGTGTATGTGTCAGACATTAAAAACAAAAAGCCAATAAAACCTTGCTATCAGTGCTATATTTGGCCATTTGAAGCAGCTATCATCAAAGCTTGTACTATGATGCAACTGCCACATGTTTTGTTTCACAAAATTTACCCCAAATTTGATCCAACTAATAGTGACTATGACATTATGAGCAAGAAGCTTAAGTGATGACCCTCCAGCCATGAATTCATCATATGTCCATACCTGTCAGTCACTTGGTGTATACAGCCTTCACACAAGCAGGCACAAGCACCAACCATCAGGTGTATGGTTTTATGTATGCCTGGAATGAGTATATATGTGTGTGTTTATACATACATACAATACAATACAATACAATCTCCAATTAGGACCACCACTTCTCTAAAGAGACCATTTCTATATATTAAGACCACCAATTTAATATGACCTTAATTCAATCAATTACATGTATGTCTCACATTAAGACCATACTTTTCAGTCCCTTCAGTGGCCCGAACTGAAAGATTCCATTGTGCATGTATGTGTGTGCGTGCGTGCGTGCGTGCGTCCATGTGTGTGTTTAACTCTGACACCATCAAAAGGTGGTCTTGTATACATATACAGTGGTACCTCTTTTGAGAGACCACCCCTATGGCAGGTCAAAATGTGGTCTCTTAAAACAGGTAGTCTTTCATTAGAGGTACAACATGGAAAAGATAGTGCAGTGTTCTGAGAGAGTGGTCTTAAAAAGATATGCGGTCTCTCATTAGAGGGGTCTCTCAAGAGAGGTACCACTGTAGCCGGTATTAGGTACACATAATTCTCATAATGGTATCCCCTCACAGGTTTTCCTGTCTGTAACTGACTCACCTATGGCATATATGAAAGTTCCAACCACTTACACGTATTTTCCTCCACATCCTCTCCAGCTTGCAATATTTATAAACAAAGGATAAGCTTGCACTTTTCCGTAACTCTTTCCAAAGGTGCAGAATGACCCAGCCACGGAAACCTCCACAAGCCGCAGTATTTCATCCAAATGATTGAGTCTGTTGGAGCCTGTTAGTTCTACATTGTAGGCACAATAACTGAACCCTATTCACATGCAGAGTACATATCTTTTGGTGTGGTTTCCTTAATTTGTATCAACCTGACAGTAAATTGTACCAATGTGGAGCTGGCTGGCTGTACAAACAGATTTGGCCATTAGCCACAATTTACTGTAATTGATCAAAGTTTACGCAAAACCTGACACAAACCACATGACTTCGCCACAAGTTGACTTCTTAAACATGTTGCCATGATCATACTTCCAATGAACTGGGACTATATTGATAGTGGAGGCATGTTCTGAATGGCCTTGCGTGGTATACTGATAAACGATACCAACAGACTGACTATGTTAAATTGTCACTTGTTGAATACATGCATGATGAATGGATGGTATTCGACCAATATACATACAGCATACAATGCAGAAATTATGCACAAATATGCTATGTATTGTGACATGTATATTGATTTCCCACCAGTCCCTGACAATCTCACTAGCTTTAGGCAGCAGCGACACACAGTTGCCATGATATAGACATACTAATGCAAAACCAGGCTGAAAAGGAAGGGACAAGGAAAAAAGAATCCAGACATACGACACGTACACATTTATTTCCTTCTTACCTATAAGCTCAGTGTGTGTTTGGATTATTGGTTTGTGACTTTTAAGCAAATAATTTTATCCAAGTTGTTGGTTTGGAAGGAGCAACAAGTTTTACCATATGTTTGATACAGGGACCCCCCAAGTTTTACCATATGTTTGATACAGGGACCCCCCATATACACACATGGACCTTGTAATAAATATTATTGTTCAATGACATAGACCAAAGTAGCAGTACAGCTGATATGAATGCCCCGAACGCCTGATCATAACAATGGATATACATCAAATTTTAAACTGGAATGTCAATTGCAACATTTGCCTGAACTCTGCAGACTACTTCCAATGTTTTCTCACTCCCAGGTTATCTAGGCCAAGGGTGAAGTTTATGTCCAAAGTAACTACGGGGATAGAGGCCTATATACCAATAAAACTGAACTGGCCCCGACTATCAAAGCATGCAGGCTTTGGTAATTGCCTGAAAATAATAAAGAAAAAGATAGGCATTAATTATGAACATGGCAGTACAGACTGGAATTACTGTTCAGGCAAGTCTGTGCAGGCAGAGTGTCGGACGTACATTTCCTTGTCCTTAATCTTCACTATGCTTTTCCATCAAAAGAGAAAAAAACTACGCAGGGCCAGAATTTCGCAAAATTTTGCACGAATCTATTTGGATTTTTGCAATAAGTTTTCTTTTTAAAGAAAGACAAGTTTAGGAGAATCTTTACAAGAATGGATTCTCGCCAAAATTCTGGCCCTGCTAAGTATATTTGTAACTGAAATAAGTTACACTGTACCTCATCTTTACAAAACTGAATCATTACACATTCTTTGATAAATTTAAGGTATTTATAAATTGCATTAGTAGTTTAAATGGGTTAACACTTTGGAACTTTGTCAAGTCAGTGTCTTCACTTAAAATAACGCCCAGTATGACCACAGATTTTCATTTCTGATTGAACCACATAACTGTCGAGTTCAAAGATTTCAACTCTCTGTACTGCTGGGCATGAGATTATAGTTGTGCTCAACCTGTGGTCAATCATTACTCCATAGCCTCTGATGAGTCCAGTAAAGGACAAAATGTGTCAGGCTTATTTGGCACACCATGTATCTGTTCATATCAACACTTGCCAAGTCTTCTCATTTATAAATTGCACTGGAATTTATTCCTATTTTACCTGAAAAATGTGAGTTTCACATCACCTCTTTTCAGACACAATTTTAAATACTAATTGGCAGTTTAAATGGGTTAATACTTTCAAATTTTGTAAATTCAGTGTCTTAACTTAAAAGTAACACCCAGTGTGACAACACATTTTCATTTTGAAAATTTGACCCTTGGTTTGACCTTTTCACGGAATGGCCCATTTAACATGCCACCATATCCTCTTACTAATCATTATGTAATTTCAAAAATTTCTCTCACAATTAAAAAATATTAGTGTCATCATGCATTGAATAATTTTGGTGGAGATGAGGTCAAGCAACATAATCACCTAGTTTTAATGGCATCCAGCATGAGGTTTGGTAGACGTCAATGATTACAAAAACACACAAAGAATTCATCCCCCCCCCCCCAAATTAAAAATTAAAAAATAAAAATAAAAAATGCAGCACACATGCCGATCTAATAGAGGTCTATCAATACCCAGCAGTGTTCAAATGAAATTTGAAAAGCAGTTTCAGATAAGATTTTTGAAGATTTTCCCCCTAACTATACCTCCAATGCAAAAGCATTGACTGAAGGCTCCACCATCTGTTCAAATTGGGTCATGGTGACACCAAAATTGAATCAGTTCATATTGTAATGTGAGATAATTATACTGTAAAATGTGATCAAAATACAAGGAAGCATTCAGGAGATATCGTGATAATGAGCCCTAAGGGACATGCAATTAGGCTGCCATTTGCTCACATTAGGTAATGATGACACCAAAATCTAGTCAGATCATCCTGGCATGCAAGATAATAATACTATAGAATTTGAGCAAGATACATGGAAGCATTCTGGAGATATTGCAGTAAAGAGCCCTAACAAACATAATATTAGGCTGCCATTTGTTCAAATTAGGTCACGGTGACACCAAAATCTAATCTATTCATCTTAGCATGCTAGATAACTACACTGCCAACCTTGAGCAAAATACATTAGAGCATTCTGGAGATATTGCGGTGACGAGCCCTAACGAGCATGTAATTCAGCTGCCATTTGCTCCAATTAGGTTATGGTGACACCAAAATCTAAACAGTTTATCTTACCAGGTAAGGTAAGCATGTTGCCAAATTTGAGCAAAATGCATGATGGCATTCTGTAGATATCGCGGTAACGTGAATGTGCACATCTGGACGGACGGACAACCCCAAAACAGAAAGGGTGCCCCCATGGGGCTGACCGTTAAGAAATTCACAGAAAATCCAAACATCATCAGAATATAACCATTTGAAGATATTTGGCAGAGATCCACTTAACTTATAAGTTCCTCAAGAGCATGTGCATCATTAAGGAAAGTAACACATCATTCGCATACATGTGTTCATTGGGCCCCAAGCATGAGTCTGAAACAACATGCAATTAAGTATTTTACTGGTCATGTGTTTTGTGATTTTGAGAATGTATGTGGAGAAGTAATAGTATCATGAATATGTACAGCACACAGTAGAGGTAATCATTAACCCTTTCCCCCTCTAACCGGCCAAAACCGGCTGGTGGTAAAATGTCGTCTGCTTCAGGGTTTTCAACTAATTTCAACAGTTTTGAAAAACAATTTGACTGAGAAATGTACATGAGACTTGTCAAGATCACATGCCCCAGGTCAACAGCTTTCCTTGGCATGGGTTGGGTACTTTGTGCCCAACCCATGCCAAGGAAAGCTGTTGACTCAGTCTTAATTCAAGGGGAAAAGGGTTAAATCATAGGCATGTGAGATTCACTTAGAACGTGCGCAATATGGACAAGAGTACTTCCATATGTACATAGGTCAGACAGTGACACATTAGCTTATGGAGAGTAAAGAGTTCGGACAGCGGAATAGGGTAATGACTACTTGGAACTGGTTCTGGACAAAAAGACACAAATACAATGTATTGTATTTGTGTCTTTTTGCCCAGAACCACTTCCTAGTAGTCAATATCCTATTCCGCAGTTCGAACTCTTTACTCTCCATAAGCTAACCTGTCCCTGTCTAACCTGTATATATATGGAATTACTATTGTCTATATTGCACACCTTCCTCTATAAAATTTTGACATAGGCTGTATCAGCCCAAATAAATTAAAGGGTCTTCAGCGGGTAACTACTCAACATGTTTCTGGCCAAAATGGCATTTTTGTCTTATTTTCGAGTTGTGATGTGGCTGCTGTGTGAATGTGTGCATACATAAAGATATGTGTATATTAGTATTTCAATAATCACATTGCTATGCTCAACTTTATTCTTATCGATTATCCTTAAGTATTGAAAATCAGAAAAAGTTTGTGGCATTACTAAATGTATGTGTCTGGGACAGATTGAGTCAAGCTACACTCCCACTAAGTTTGATGAGATTACTGCATGTAAATTAACAGTTTGAAAAAACATGAAAACAAGGAAATAGCATTCACAGAAAGGATTACCCTAGGCACCCACAATCCTTTTTTCCTCAATTGGGTCAATTCTGCACTTTTTTTTTTTTGTTGAGACTTTACAGGTCCCATAATATGGTGTAACTGCACCAAAAATTTGATGGGTCTGCAATGCATCCTTGTTGAGATATTATGATAATGTTGTCCACTTGTGTGCCACTCAGACAGCCTTCAAATAAATACAGTGGTCTGCCTCTTAAGGCCACCCCAAATGCAGCCAAAAGTGGCCTCATAAGAGGGGTGGCCTCTCTTGAGGGGGAGAATATAATGGAAATACCATATTTTCTGCACAACAATGCTAACCTTTCAAGAGGGGTGCATGGCCTCTGGTGAGAGGGGCCTTATAAGAGGGGGACCACTGTACTTCAAAAGTTTCATAACAAGTTTGAAAAGATTAAGAGGAAACTGGTTTTCAATAGGATGTGGTCCATTATAATGTGCATCTCTGATCAAAATTTGAGGCTGCAATGCATCCTTGTTGAGATATTATGATAATGTCGTCCCCTTGTGTGCCAATCAGACAGCCTTCAAACAAATGCTTTAAAATTTCATAATAAATTTATAAATACAAAGAGGAATCTGGTTTTGAATAGGTACCTGGTCCATAATAAGATACATCTCTGACAAAAATTTGGTAAAGCTGCGGTCAATATTTTTTGAGATACCGCGGTAACATTGTCAGGGTTGACGCCACTAAGATGGCCTTCAAATAAATACAGTAAAAGTTTCATAAAAAGTTTTAAAATAATCACAGGGAGCTGGTTTTCAATGAGACGCTGGTTCATTTTAAGGTGCACCTCTCGTAAAAATTTGGTAAAGCTACGCTGAATATTTTTTGAGATATTCTGGTAATGTCGACAGGATGGACGGACAGATGTACGACACAGGGGACAATAATATACTCTCTGGCACTTCATATGCCGAGGGTGAAAATCACTGAAACAGGGAGATCTGAAGATACTTAATAGAGACCTACCAAAGAAATATCCCCAGCATATTTGATTTAGACCTGGTCAGTGGTTTTGGACAAAACTCATATACCCGACACATATCTGCACTATAGTATTACCAGCAACTATGCCACTGTGTACAGTGTCTCTTACCGATTATAACATTTCAAAAATTCTTTACAAATCAGCAAACAACAGTATGCTCATCTAATGAACGACCTTGATGGGTCAAGTCAGGCTGCATATACATTTCTATACTGTTCGCATAGAATCCAGCTTGTGATTTGGGACAGGTCATCAAATTTTATTTTTTGGGGGGGGGGGGGGGGGGGGGACAGAGTCAAGAAATTCACATCAAGTTTGAAGAGTATCCAGCAAAATGTTGGCTCATTTGATATGGATGATAAATTAAACTAACTGCAGACACGTGCAAACGTGCAATGCAAACGTTTCCGTATGTCACTGTCTAGCACTGGCCATTTAATTGACATGTGTTCTGAGGGAAGTTAGTATTGATGGGAAACATATTGACTTGTTTACGAACAGTTTGGCCTCTTAACCCTTTGCACCTAAACTAGACCGGAAATGCTCAAAGTTTGTTATGGGTGCATGTTGTCCAAAATGAAGTGATTTCTTTTACAAGAAGGAAAACAACAGAAATATGCAGGGCTTTGTGCAGGAAAGTGGCAACTAGCCGCACCCTGTCATGTGTGAAAGAACACCCTGTCATGTGTGAAAGAACACCCTGTCATATGTGTGAAAGAACACCTGCATGACATGGACACTGGACTGCCATGGATCGTACAAAGACAATCACACGAAATACTTTTTTTTCTTCTGATTTCTAACAGCTATTTATTGATCAGTTATTTTTTCTTTTTTTTAATCGCATATGTACATGTAAAATAGTGTTCAGAGAATGGATTACCCTCAGCGCCCACAATCTTTTTTCTTCAATTGTGCAATTTTCTTTCTTTCTTTCTTTCTTTTTTTTTTTTTGAGACTTCACAGTAGAGCACTTTTCATATAATTTCCATTTTGTTGCCTATGAAATAAAAGAGCCATTTTGGATGTGTTCTTGAGGTAAGTTCTGGTGACAGAGACCACTGTACCGTGCGTCACTTAGACAGCCATCAAATAAATACTTCACAAGTTTCACAAATTTAAAAATAAAAGAGGACGCTGGTTTTCAATAGGAATGTGGTCCACTATAACGTGCATCTCTGATAAAAATTTTGGCAAAGCTGCATTGGATCCTTGTTGAGATATTATGGTAACATCATGCCCTTGTGCACCACTCAGATGGCCTTGAAGATAATTACCTTAAAGTTTCATAAAAAGTTTATATATGCAAAGAGGAAGCTGGGTTTACATGGGAACTTGGTCCATCATAAGATGCATCTGTGACAAAAATTTGGACCAGCTGCAGTCAGTATTTTTTTGAGATATCGGGTCAACATCATCAGGGGTGACACCACTCAGACAGCTAGCCTTCAAATAAATACATTAAAAGTTTCATTAAAAAGATAAAAAAAATAATCAGAGGAAGCTGGTTTTCAATAGGAACTTGGTCCACCAGAAGGTCCTTCTGTGGCATAAATTTTGTACACCATTGATGGATATTTTATGAGATATTGCAGTAACGTCGACAAGACAGACCGACACATGGAATTATGGACGGACAATGCAGGGGACGACAATACTCTCCCGCACTTTTCGTGCCGAGGGTATATAATCCTCTGAAGAACCATGCTGAAATGACCCCTGTGCAGAATCAGAAAATGTCTGTCCAGGGGTTCCATCATACACAACACAAGATCTGTCCATTCTTTTGCACGTCTTTGTCCACCGGTGGGGCCAGAGAAAGGCCTCTGTGTTTTTGTTATATGTATACTGCCTTCTTAGATCATTAACATACATAATACACCTACAAACTAAACATAAAGCAATCTACTCCTCGGGTTTTTCAGGGTTCAAGGTGTTCTGCACATCTAAATGGATTGCTGGCAAATGTTCAAGTCTTTGAGATGTTTTCTACTCACCCACTTGTATCTCTCCTTTCAGGTTTTAACCCTTATCATTTTGCATACAATGGACAATTTTCACAGGAAAAATGTTGTCTGCTTTCATCGTTTTTTTTCCCACAAAACTTAAAACACTGCTGATAAATTTTGTTTAATGACAGTTGCAGGAACCCAGTCCACCCTACATTCCCAGCAGCAACTCATTTCTTGATGTTTTGGGCCCAAAAACATCATCAAAAGCAATAAAGAGAAAAAAGTTTTCCCTTGAACAAGCCTTGAAGGGTTAAATGGTTAAAAATCCAGTGTAATAATCGATGTATTTAGATCCAATGTAACAGAAAAATTAATGATAATGTTCACCAGATTTGTGTCATTATGAATTGGCTGCCCAGAAAATTGAAGCAAATTCTATACACATATTGTTACAGTACATACCAACAACAGACGATGTGTAAACATCAACAATTGGTCATAATTTGGTGCGGGTTGAACAATGATTGGCACCTGTAAGCTGCTTTTACTGCAGAACTGGTGCACGGATGCCCAGTGTTGGATATTATGTGACCTGTTAGCTGGGAACGATTGCCAGCTGTCCAGGCTCAAATCTGTTTTAAAATGCTGGTTGATAAAATATACATTGGGGATTAGCTGTACAATCAAAACAAATCTTTATTCATTCATAGACATTTGCTCCACATTGCTGTTTTCATGCTTTTATTATTCGTAAGTTGGCCTGTTTTAATATGTGGAACTAAGTGTGCTATATATATACCACAAAGACATGTCAAGCACAGCAACGATTTGTTTTTGTTTGTACCTTTACATGTACTTTATTCTTCCTAATCAACAAACCCCTGACATTCCAGAGGCTCCAACTTAGCCCTGTTCAAAGTGGGAGATCTCCCTCCTGTGGGTACTGAGAGGTGCCACATCAAGTGCTGCAGGAGCAAAGTGTAGCTTGGGGGGGGGGGAGGGAGGATCTGGTAGTATGAACTCACCTGGGGAAATTTTGAAATTTGCCTCTTCACCTCCTACATTTTGAGCCATTTTAAACATTATCAGAAACCTTCTCAGCCCATTAAAATAATCACTCAACAGCTATAATACATGTAGCTAACAAGGTTAAACTGAAAGAACATTATTTTTGTCAATTTTGAGAAAAGCAGGAGATTTTTTTAAATAAAAAGTGGGATAGCAGGAGACTTTAAGAAAAAAATAAGAAAAAGTGGGAGTCTCCTGCCAAGGGGCTGACTTGAGCCTCTGAAGTTCCCATTATAATCCTGACTCAAATTGAACATATTAGGCCTCTGTGTGTGTGTGTGTGTGTGTGTGTGTGTGTGTGTGTGTGTAAATATATAAATAGAGAGAGAGGAGATCCAGCATCACGTGATACCAAGCGACTGACATCACATCTCCTTGAGTGATAAGAATGATCTGCATGACCACAGGGGCTTGTTTTGTGACTACAAACACCAAGCGGAGCGAGGTGGCGCCCAGTCTGTGTTTAGGGATAGAAGGAATTAAGGCAACTAGCATAATATACATAACAGTGGTTATTGCAGTTCAAGGTCTCTACAGAGTTTAATATTGCACTCGCCTCAATAAAACTTGATAAATCTCTGCAAAAATAATTTTCTACTGATCGATATTATGAATTTATCCCTGTGTTGCACATATATTGGATCCTCATGCAATAAAGCCTTGAATCGTATCAAGAATCCAAAGTCACATTTTGCCCTCCACAACAATAGCACCATTCCATGGCATAGATTCGTTGTTGAAGTTCATAATTCCACTTTGTCAACACATACAATTTCATCGATCCATGTCCCATGCATAGTTTCAACATTCAAAAACAGAAAACTGTTTTCTGAATCTTCTAAACACATATAATCCCTATACTGAATATCCAGTATCTATATACACACACATACCAGTCTGACTGGTTGAGAGATGCTATCAAATGCCTTTGCAGTTAATTAATCACTTCGAAAGTATATTCTTGTTCCAAGCAAAACTATGGACAAAACTAGGTAAACATACATGTAATATAATCATACCCCTTCAATAATAATGCTAACATGTACTCTTTGGCCACAGCAATATTATTACTTTATTCACTGGCTATGCCAATTAAGTTTTCTGAAATTTGAAAACATATATTTTTATTTTAATTGATTGGATTGATTGGTTAATCACTCCTTTAACTCAGCTGACACAGAATGTTGATTGGCCATCAATTTAGATCATTTTTATCGGTATTAAGCCTGGATAAAGTAGCACAAAGTTTTATTGGCGGAATCAGCAGAAAGCCAAATGGCTCAGCGATTCACAACCACTCTAGTAAATTTTTGGTCTAGACAAATAGCAAACGTGGCGCAGGTTACTGGGGATGTATGGCTTGCATGTTGGGTGAAAACTGCAGGAAATTCGACAGAGCAGAAGAGTTTTGTTTCATCTCAACCTTCCCAAACTGTTTCCAATTTGATTTGAAAGCTTGATATACCGGAACTTTAAAAAAAAGACTTGCCTGCGAAGGTGTACAGTGTCGAAAAAGATGAGAAAAACTTACTCCATATAATTGTAAGACTTACAAATCTGCATACACCTATCTCCTTACTACAACTGTTTCAAACTAAATATATCACTGTCGTGAAACCAGATGAAGATAAGGATCATACAGAAATGTTCAAAGGGAAGGATGCCTTTTTGATCTTCATGAATTCTTCCAGATAAAATGATATTTTACCAAAAAGAAAGCCTGACAATAGGGGATATTACCGGCTGTACAATCAAGTAATTCAAATACATGTACTCAGGGATATGGGGATAGGATTTTCCCCTGCCAGTGTCAACATGGTGGGATAGAAAATCGTCAATACAATCACAGATTGTTTCTGGTGTCTGGATTTACATTAGGGTTAGGGTTGTATTTAAATATATACCACAAAATTACTTCTAGGAATCCTTTAACCCAATATTGAAATGTACCTGAAATTTGGCTTGTGTGACTAAATAAAATAGACTGTCATTTTGGGCCAAAAAATCCGTAAAACAAGTAATAACATTGCTGTGGCCTTGCCAATCACAATGTATTTTTTTTTAAATGCTTAAATATCAGCAAATGACAGTACTCTTTCTCAGCCAACAATCTTGGTGAAGATTGAGTCAAACCATACATCTGTACCCTATTCGAAGAGAAGCCAGCTTTCGGTTTGGGATGTCATAAAAAAAAAATTGAAAAATCGCACAAAAATTCATGAAAAAAAAATGCAGTACTATCTGTCGAACAAATTGTGGGTTAGGTGTTTCTGTAGGTGTCCCTAGCTTTCCACCACATGAAGTCACTGTGTGCAGTTGCCTTCTCACTCTCATTGCCAAGAGAAATCCCTTTGCTGGAACAACTTGACTAGACTGTAAATACACATTCAGGCAACCACTGAATGCCCTACAAAGCGAAATAACATGATTTACAGCTCAGCTGAACTAATCTGGAAAAGGAAAACTGAACACTTCATTAGCTTAATTACAACTGACAGTTAAGACAACTTGGGGAAGTTAAATATACTTACTGCAGAAAGTCTAAAATTCAAACCTCCGTCTTTTGTTTTTAGTCCAAATTGTACATATGTATAAATGGCTGTGCTCCACACTCTCTGCCCATCAAACAAAATTTCACGTTGTAGAAATATACTCAGTTTAGAAATGTCACCGACTTCTCAAATGACTGCCCTTACAAATATAATAACCAAATTACTGCCTTGTCATGCATGACCAGTGCAACAAAGCTACTGTTCGAAGTTATATTCCTTTGCACAAGTATTTCTGCCCCAGGTTTAGCAGTCTGCATTGTATGTATACTGAACACCTCAGAGCTTTTTGTCCCGTAAATTGGAAATGATACATTGTTGCTTACTTATTACCAAGGAAGCTTTTGAAAAAGGGCCACAACATTAATGAACCTAACCTTGAATACTGCATATCACTTCCTGGTAACATTTAACTCTTTCAGTGCCAACTGCCAGTAAAGTTGAACTACAAAGAAGGAACTGCTCTTAACTATGATAAACCTTGTATTGACCAAAATCAGCTACGTATACATGTATTAAAAAATAGGTCCCCCTATTTGGGATATCAAAGTAGAGGTTCCCTTGTATCTCAAAATCAACGTAATATCTCGTTAGGGTTGGTGAGAGTTAACAATACAAAAATAAATAAATAAATAAATAAAAAAATATATGTGACATAATGGTTACATGTGACGTCATAATACACGATGAGGCCTTAACTTGGCAGCTCATTCATTCCATGTTAAGTTTTTGATGGGAGAACATCTCTTAAAGAAGAATTATATGGAAAAACAATGCATTATTATCAATAAAGTACTGACATTAGACAAATTTTTACATTTGCATTAAATTCCGTTTACTGATGAAATGATATCTTCAAACTTTTCGTTCTACGTTGACTCATATATCTGTTGAAACCTCTAATAAACAGTTCTTTTCCATCCTGCTTTTGGCGATGCAAAGTCACTCATCATGAAGATGTGTATGTCACTTTTACCACTAATTTTTACTTTCATCTTTTACTTCTTTATAAATAAAAAAAAAAAAATTGAAAGACAGCATTCTCAAAATTTTCCTATTTTGGCCCAAATATTGCATTTATAGGTACAGTGTAGTAGCACCAATGTTGAACTCCACCTAGATTTTCATACACTTGACAAGTACTGAAAGTTATATGGAGCTAACATGAAACTGTTGACCGTACATGTATCATGCTCACAAGCAAAAGTTTACAAATGGACCACCTGGCAGAGTGAGCTCTGCAACCTATGGTCAGCAGAGCTAAAAAAAGAAAAAAAATTTATATATAAAATAGACAGACTCTATTTTAAGTTTGTGTTTTCCAGACCATGTCCATGTTTATCAAAGCGAATATATCCGACCATATACATTGTGCTAGTGATAAGCTTGTAAACATGTATCTCTCTATACTGATCATGTGACTGTAAAACAAACAAAAAAAAACCAAATATTTATTTCTTTTCTTTTGATCTGCTCCAGATTTTGGTCAAAAATATCCACAGAATCATTTATCTAACTGATGTGACCTTACAGTAGTTCACTGCAAACCCTTAAAACAAATGAACTGTACAGAGAGTATAGCCATGACACATCTGTAAAGGCCATCTAGCCATCCTGGGCTTCAATATTGCTCTGCAGGTACATATATGCTGTGATTTATACTGAGCTACCAGACACCATGGTCCCAATATATATACAGCCAGCACTGTAGACTGTTTTTGTTATACCATCAAACCTTTCATTTCTGCTGGACTCATGGCTTCACTTTGCATCGCGGGATAGTTAATTAGCAATGCTATCATATGTCATGGGGATTCTCATTTTCAAAAACCCATTCATTTGCAGGGAGTTCAACAGAGAAAACAAAAGAGCTCCCCTCTATGAACGACTGTCCTTTCAAGACACTTCATGTGTAGGTCACATGAGAGACCACTGTTTTGAAAGACTACAAGAGGTGACTACCTGGTACATGTATTTAACTCATAGCTATTGTAAAATCTGATGAAAAACTGTAAAAAATCATCCTCGAGACAATAACTAATAATAATAACAACAACAACAATAATAATCTTTATACGGACAACCATTTTAAGGCACTTTGAGCGACCCAAAGTGATAATCCAATAACAATCTTTACTGACAACCATTTTAAATGTAACGGCTAATGCCATCATACCCTTCGGCCGCCCACAAAGGGGCTCTGGTTCTTCTGATCAATCATGCGCAAGAATTTCAAAGTAAATTGACCTGCGTGACCTTAAAATTGAGTGAAGGTCATTGTCCTTCAAACCTGAATTCACCTTTCGAAAGGGAGAACCAGTGTTTCTGTTTTGTGATCCTAGCTTATCTGATTCTTCTGATATTCCTTGCAATTTAAAAAAAAAAATGATTGACCCTGATGACCTTGAAATCAGATCAAGGTCACTGTCCTTGAAACCTGAGCTAGACTCTCACAATGGTGATTAACTGTAAAAGTCTTATCATCTTATCTGATCCAGTTCTTATGATCTCATGTACAAGACATTTATTAAAGAGAAAAATTGCCTTCGGTAACCTTCAAATTAGGTCAAGATCACTGTCCTTCGAAGTTAATGAAGACTTTTACAAGGGTGATTATCTGTACTTCATGTTTCATAATAATAGTGTTTCTGTTTCTCCTGATACTGCGCGCAGGAAATTCATAGATAATGAACCCAGGTGACCTTAAAATTGGGTCAAGGTCATTGTTCTCAAACTTGACATAAACTTCAACTAGAAGCTGATCAGTGACAGAAAACCCCTTGGCCAGGACAGACAAACAGACGGACTGGCGCACAGGTGACGACAATACCCCTCCAGTAGGTCAACGTTACTTCTGTTTGACCTAATGACAAAGCTTTGGTGCCAATGCAATGAGCAGAGATATCATGGCAAGACCATTAGTCTTCAAGGCAGCACTGTGACCTAAATAAGTGACCCAGTGACCTAGTTTTCACTAGATGTCTGAGGCATCCTTAGGACCAACTGTCATGAATAGTTGGTGCAGGTACAATGAGTAGCTTAAGATTTAGAGATATCATGGTAACGCCATTTTTCTTCAATGCTACACTGTGACCTAAATATGTGACCCAGTGACCTAGTTTATAATAGGCATCCAAGGCATCCTTAGGACCAACAGTCATAGATAATTGATGTGAAGCTACATTCAATATATTTTTAAATATTGTGTTAACGCCATTTTTTTCTTTAATGTAGTACTGTGACCTAAATATGTGATCCAGTGACCTACTTTTTGATAGGCACCTGAAGCACCTCAATGGCCCCCTGTGATAAAAAGTTGGTTTCTGTAAAGTGAGTGTTTTTGGAGATATGGCGTTAACAAGGCATGGACCGACACCCAGGTGACAACAGTACCCCTCCGGCCTAAAGACCAAGGGGTAAAAAGGCTCATCAACTAAAAAAGTTTCATGATCCCAGCTTATCAGGTTCTTTTGAAATTATGTGCAAGACGGGACACACAGATTCACGCATAGATTGAGGCTTCCCTCAAAAATGAGCTAGAATCTTACAAGGGTGATTAACTGTAAAGTCTTGTGATCCTATCTTACGCAGTTTTTAAGATATCATGTACAAGACATTATAAAAAAAATAGCCTCTGGTGACCTTCAAATTAGGTCAAAGTCACTGTACTCCAAACCTGAGGAAGACCCTCACAAGCATGATTACCTGTAAATGTTTCATGATCCTAGCAATTCTGGTTCTACCTGATATTGCGTGCAAGAAATTCACAGACAATTTATCTAGGTGACCTTAAAATTGGGTCAAGGTCATTATCCTTCGTACTTGACATAAACTTCAAAAAGGGTGATCAACTAAAAAGGTTTAATGATCCCAATTTATCTGCTTCTTTTGAAAGCACATGCAAGAAGAAGGGACACGTGGATGAATGCACAGACGCCGGAGATAGCAATACACTCCTGGCCTACATGGGCTGAGGGGTCAAAACAGCTGATCTAATGGCAATCTTTACTGACAACTGACAACCATTTTAAAACACTTTAAGAGATCCCCCAAGTAATAATCCAATGACAATCTTGACTGACAACCACTTTAGAACACTTTGAGAAACAACAAATCATAATCCAGTAATAATCTTTACTGAAACAACATATTAATCCGACAAGTCCTTGGAGACAACAAGTTCAACACTATGAGACCACAAACGTTGATTCAAAGGCAGTTTTTACAGATGTCAATTTTCATAACATTGAGTGACCACAAAATGATGGATCATGAAAAGATGACCAACAATTTAAACAATCTGTAAAGACCATGAAACGATGATCCCAGGACAGCATACAAAGTCACCTTAGAACATTTTAAGCGACAACAAAAATATAATCCATGTACAGTCCTTAAAGACAGTCTTCAATATTGGTCTGTCTTTTTCATGCATTTTCTCCCGTTAAGTTTACATTTATGTTTTTTTTTTTTTACCAAATGTAACATAAAGGCAGCAGCTGCCATAACAAAAAAGCAAGTCTAGGAATTCAAGGCTGCAAAACATGCTTCACGCTTTCCCACAAATGACCTATTTATGAATACAGTTTGCTATTGAAGCTTTGAATTTTCAAAATTTTGCATCAAAGTTGATGATAAAAATTAATTAATGTATAGCTTTAGACATACACAGTGACTGGATTGGCTATGGTGAGTAGACAGATCGGCTCATGCTTTTTTTGGGGGGGGGGGGGAGAGGGGGAACTACACTGAAGATGTGGCACTGTTGCTTGTTTGTATACAAACACATAAAGTATCATCCAAACTTGTGTAAGCTTGAGTTTTAACTTCAAAGCACTCAGCCACTCTTGGTGTACAAGAGTATCATGATAGTACTTATTCTGTGAATGCTTGAAAACAATGACAAAAATAACTGGTGATCCTCATTAAGAACTCCACGCTGCTGTCATTAATTCCATCCACAGAATTCAGTGGTTTACTCAAATTAATGCAATGTTCCAAGGTTCCTTATTTAAATCTTTGATTACATACTGCTCTTGCCATTCAATTAATATGGCTCAATGCTATATGTATATGTTTCACCTGACTTTAAACAAAGCATTTCTAGGTGCAAATTGATATTTGTTATTAAGGACTGCATCTTCCTGTCATGTCCACTAATTGGTTGCAGCTGTGTATTGGAAATAGGTTCTAATTCATAGTGTAAAATGCTTCATTGAAATTCATTAATATTCAAGCATAAGTAATGTGCTCTATAAATGTAACAAATAATCTTAATTGGTTGGTGGTTTACAATCACAGTCCTAATTCATTTGTGTGCAATGTATTGTATATTCAACATACTAGACAACCAAAGCCCATTTATTCTTTGTAAATGTGAACAACTAATTGTCATTTGCCTGTTCATGTTGGATTCAATTTCCACAAAATGGCTCGGGGAAATAGTTCCCACAAAATTATTTACATGTTTAAGCTCCTGCGTACAAGACCAAAAGCTAAGCCGCTGGAATTACTGGTACCTAAGTCCCATAAGAATTCCGCGGTGCATTTTACGTGCAACCTTCACAAGGTTTAACCCATTATGCCCTTCATAAAGTTGGTACGCACTTTGGACAGGATTTTTTGCATTGAAGCCATGATGCAGCCGCCCCTGTAACAGCCGCAGCATGACTTTCTAAGTAAAGTAAAAACAACTGGGGTTTAAACTGGGCATGCAGGTACTTGAAAGCTCAGGAGTTTGAATATATGATGTATTCCAGCTGCGCATCAAGGCAAATAAGGCAGGAAAGGGTTAAAGATATAATGGTGAAGACTACAGTAGCAAGGACCAGCTTCTGTCAGGGTGTCATAATCAGCTGTTCATCAAGCGAGGGAAAAACGTTTCATCATTTGATGCCTTTCACCTCCACAAACAAGAATTGAAGAGTGACTTGCCTTGGGTGAGACCATACATTGTATCACCAACAATGTATACTCTGGCGTTTCGGGTCAGCCTTTATCTTGCTGGGAAGACAGAAGTGCACCATGTGGCCTTTCACCAAAAAATTAGCAACATCATTAAAAATGTTAAAAAGCAAGAAGAGAAAAAAAAAAGCCCCATGGCCTTAACGCTCGGCTGACATGTAATCAGATGACCATCCAAAAAATAAAATCCCTTTGAATTTGAGAAATTAGTTCATGGTCAGCCACATTGTGCAATGTCAAACTTCCACAAGATACACATAGATCTGTGGTACATTTCGTATCATTAGCCTTTATCTTTCTAAACATGTTGAATTACCTTGAAAACTTATTACGTCACAGCACATTTGCCGCTGTGTATCCTGGGGGATTGCCGGGGACAAGGTCAAAGCAGCGCACATAGTATAACAGGGCCTCTTGGCAGATGGTGTGCCGCTGTTTGCAACAAAGTTGCACAAAGTTCTGATTGAACAGCTCTATGGTGCTTTCCCATTCCTTGGTCCATGGAAATGTGCATGGGGTCTGGGACAAAGTAGTTCACGCATAATATGAAATATTAAGCTTCCACTCATGATATAAATTTGTTGTACACTTGGTGAAATTAGCTTTATTTTTCTGAGGATAATAAATTTCATAAATCTCACCACATATCACCTCATATTTCCATAGGTGGCACCACTACTGTTCTGATTTGACATAGTTCTCAAGAGTGCTTCCACCCAATTTCACAATGATCCATAGACAATCAAACACACCAGATCTAGAATATTTACAATTTTTTTTCTGCACACTTTGGTCCCTGTATTACATAATCCAATACGCAGCACCATCGAGAAAAAAGAGAAATCAGGTTATCATTTCATGGAGCATGTCAAAAAAACTCAAGAGGCTACCACAAAAATTGTAGACGCTATCAAACAGACATTACTATAGTCATTACATAAACTCTGCAACCTATAGCATACCTGCCAACCTCAACAATTCCAAAATCAGCGTATCTTTCATGAATCACTCGAAAAATTTAAAATAGCTGGTATTCTTACAAAGAGTATTAAAGGAAACCTGCTTTGAAAAATCAGAATATTCTCCTATTTTCATCAACTTTTGACACCTTTTGGTGGAAACAGCAACCACAAAATCAGAATGGTTGGCAGCTATGCTATAGTTAGCAGCACTAAAGATCAGGGACCCATAGCAACACCATCTAGTGAGCAAACTCACCCATGCACAAAGTACATGTATTTTTCACAAAGTTTTAGCATAATATGAGTAACTTTTGGAGTGGGTAAAAATAGTGAAAACACAAAAGTGCTGAAGTAAACAGCAAAAAATTTGCTAAAGCTCCTGGGGCCGTATTCACAGAGTTTAATCTGATCCTGAATTTAATCCTAAAATAAAAGTCAATGTGCCTTTGGGCATTGAACTGCTGAATTGTTGGCGGAATGTTTGATCTAAACTTGCAGGATTAATTAATCTACGTTCTCTGCTGTAATATGAACTTTGGAATTAACTTTTTAATTTTAATAGAACAATCTGGATTTAATCCAGATTTTAATTCTGAATCAAAAGATTAAACTATAAGATTGATTTAATTAAATGAGCCTGTAAATCTTTAAGTTAATGTTGTAACCAAGAGCATATATTGGCTAATCCTCAAAGTTTTGATCAAACATTAAGCCATGGATTAAGTAGTTTAGGGCACAAACCACATTGATTTTAATTTGGGGATTAAAGTTAGAATCAGATCAAATTCTTTGTGAATACGGCCCCTGGTGAACAAATTAAAATCTTGGGCACCAAAAAGTACCTCTATGCAATTTTTAAGCAATTGGCCGTGGGGTTTCAGAGAAAATTTTTAAGATTTTCTTAAGATCTCTAAATTTGTGGACTTTTACATCAATCCTCTGGCTCGAAAAACGAGGTCCTAAATCAAAGATGCTACTGATTTCTTAAACAAAATTAACGCTCTCGACATCGATCCTACGGATATCATGGTCACACTAGACGTCAGCTCTCTATACACTAATATCCCACACAGAGAAGGTATTATTGCATGTAGAGAGGTACTTAATAACAATGACGACCAAACACCTCACACCTGGCTTCTGTTAAGACTGTTACACTTTATCCTCACCAAAAATGCATTCACTTTCGATGATAGGCCTTACCTATAGATAAAAGGGACTGCCATGGGAACGGCATGTGCACCCAACTTTGCCAATATCTTCATGGCTAAACTAGAAGAAGGGCTCATACACAACTCACCTGACAAACCAAAGGTATGGCTTCGTTTCATTGACGACATATGGATGCTGTGGCCGCATGGTCAGGAACAACTATTTACCTTCATTGAATACATCAACAACGCGCACCCCACCATCAAATTCACGGCCGAATATTCTGACCAAGAAATACATTTTCTTGATGTCACTGTGATAAAAGAAGGTCGTTTACTTCATACCAAGGTATACAGTAAAGATACAGACGCACATACTTACCTCCACTACACTTCTTGTCATCCTAAATCTTGCCGACAAGCAATACCTTATGGACAATTCCTTAGAATTAGACGTATCTGTTCAAGAGATTTAGACTTCCACTCACAAGCTAAAGAACTTAGACAGTTTTTTCTAAAACGGGGTTATCCAAATAGATTACTTAATCAAGCCATAGAAAAGGCCAGCAAACAAAACAGAAGGTCTCTACTCAATGCCCCTGACAAAACGTCACACACAGACACACTGAACTTTATCACTTTATTCAATCCCAAAATACAAACCACACGGGAACTTATTAAACGAAATTGGAACATACTCAGGCACCACCAAGACACTACCGTCATTCATAATAAGCCATTAAGTATTATTTACCACAAAGGAAAAAATCTACAGAACTTATTGGTACGCTCAAATCTGACGAACATAATACTTCCACGAGGTTGTTTTAAGTGTAATAATAATTGTCCTACGAGCCCATATATTAGCACACGTACTGATTTTACCTGCATGGCAACCAAACGATCTTATCAGATAAAACAACACATCGCATGCCAGTCGAACAATATTATTTATGTAATTGAATGCAAGAAATGCCACATCCAATATGTCGGCCAGACATCAAAGACACTTAACATCAGATTCCATGGACACTGCTTTGACATTAGAAACAAGTCAATTAAGAGCGTATCTAATCACTTCAACAACACATGCCAATTCTCCTATCTTTCCATATTTGGAATCCAGAGAATCCACCAAAATGACAATGCATTACGTCACAATGTGGAAGCGGCTTGGATCAATGAACTCAACACAATAAAACTCTTAGGCCTAAACCGACGGGAAAAGACGTACTAATAATGTTTACGTGCGACCTCTACAGATCCGAGAAAAAATTTAAGCACTGGCATACCCTTAAACGGCATATCGTCAGCTGCCATAAATATCCAGAAAGAAGATATAAATGCCCGATGTGCAAATCAGCCTTCAAGAGGACGGACAACTTTAATGCTCACGCCCGGAAAAAGCATCCAGGTCGAAGCCTTAAACCGATACCTACCAATGCCTTTCAGCTGGTCAAAGTAGAGAAAAAAGCACCGGCAATAAAAATCCTTGACATCAAAAGGACACCAACGGCAATATTCAGGATGATTCAGAAATGTGAGAATACTAAATCAGGGATACCTATCAAAGTTCTACCTACCGACGGCACCGGGAAACTCATCTTGCCGATAATTAGGATCCCAACAAAAGAAGACATTGAAAAACATTTGAGAAGAAAAAAATGGATTAAAGATATGGACTAGAGCTGAGTGATTCCGAAAGTAAAATGCCAACTCCGTGCACCAGTGAATATGATATTAAACCAGAACAATTTTTAAAAGAACATAAGAATTTTATCCCAAACAAGACGAACAGTCATCCCAAATTGTTGCCTAATAATGACATCCCCGAAGAGCAATTTTATAGGAAATACAATAGATGCAAATCTGCTTTCCTTCTCCTGCAGAATCCCAGGATGACGAAGAAGATATGCCCGGCAGATAAAGACACAAAAGAAGAACAGATCTATTATGATCCCATCCCCGAATACCTGAGGCAGCTCCACAAAAAAAAATATATTTCTTTAAATAAACACACCTTTTAATACCAGCGATTCTCAATAATAATATTTTACAATTACGTACTTCGTCACTATCACCGAACTGACACTGAACATTTCATAATAATAATTTTTTCAAGGATCGTTTGACATATCCGTTTAAACAAGATCGTCATAAATTTAATACTAGAAGCTATATGGACATTTATCATCAAACAAGTAAGAAAACAACGCAAGTACTATATTTATTTCATATAACTTTTATTAATACACAATATTCTCAATGTGACAATGATACTGATTGTGACGTCCCTTCGGTTATAAACCAGAAGTCAGATGCAACCTGAAAAAAGTATACTTAAGCAACAATTTCATTAAAATATTTGACTCCCGTCCTCCCCTGATGAAGGCATAACAATGCCGAAACCGGTTGGGAGGGAGTCCATATACATGAATATAAGGTGTCGCAGTTTTTTATTTCAGTTATACACTTATGGTTTTCCTGTTGGTATTGTTGCTACGCACCCTATACCTTAAGATTTTGTCAAAAAATGACCCACTAAAATCCAAAAATCACTGGAACATGACCACTTGTACAAACTGGTAGGGACCTACCCAAGTTCGGACAGGATACAGCCAATGGTTTTGGAGAAATTGCAGATGTCACCTATAGACAACAAACGGCGAGATGAATGGACACTGGATGGACAGACAACAGACAACGAGTCACCACACCTCAACCACCTGACAAGTCACCTCAGGTAAAACTGGAGAAGACTGAAGATCACTTAACCTGTTTGACATTTATACAAGTTTCCTCCATATATGCTATTGCTAATAAAACCAAAACGAGTCATTTTTCCAGTGAATGTATTTTTACACAAAATAAAATTTTAACTACAATATATTTCAGCAATGTTCAGCACATCAAACTACTGTGTTGTTGTTCAAGTTATCAATATACCACAGTTCACTTTACGAAACATGACAACCACTGTTTTTTTTTTTCCACTATTAAACTTGTGCCCATGACAACCTATTCAACATTCACAGTTTATTTTTAGCTGTGTATGCCAGCGATCAAGCATGGACCATAAATGATTCTCCAAAGTTGGAAATGTCATGTACAAAACAGATGGGTTTCTGTTTTATTTAAAAACAAAAACAAAATCTCACTACTGAAGTCGCACACGATCAGCAAACTCATGTTATATACCTGAATCCCAAAAATTACAGCCACAAAGACCTGGCTTACAGCTAAAAGGTTTACTGTACACAGACGAAAGCAAGATGGCTATAAGATGTTCATAATCTGCCAATCTCATCTGGGTTCCTATAAAGCCCATTCTGGTGCCCAGAAGAGTGTAGACCTTCACGAAAGGTAAAAGCATAGGTCAAATTTCTGAAAAATTAAGCCTGTGGATTATTGGGGATTGGCCCCTGATCTGTCAAGTTGGCAGAGACTGGTGGATTACTGTCTAGGATTCGCACTGTGACAGCATGCACCCACGGTGTTCATATCTCACAGTCTCTGATAAAATGATGGAAACACATTTCCCATGATATCTTAATTGTAGCTCACAGTCATAGGCATTCCCATTACATACAACTAACCTGTGGCATTTTTTCTTAATCATGGCCAAATGAGCTGGTTGCATTTTGACCGATCAGGGGCAATCATAGCAGCATGAGCACAAAATGAAATGCAATCAGCTGCTCCTATCCCAAAACTTGGTAAATATCATGCATATTCATGATTAATATGTAAAAATAAATAAATGCTGTGGCACTATAGCCATGCCAGGCACAAAGCTTTTATGGAATTTAGGAGAGCATGCATGCAGTGACATTTTTTCCTGTACTAAAATAGTTTAGGGATGCATGTAATAATATGTACTAGGCCCAGGTCTTTCGAGATCACCTAGCTTGCATGTATTTGTGATTCTGCTCGTAACAATAAGATTACTGTCATACTTGTCATGAAAGATTGTCTGAATGTGTACCAATGGATGATCACTTTTAAGTTATCAAACACTTAGTTCAATTTCATTATAAGATGCAAATCATAGATGACCTTTTCACAAAGATCATATTTATGTTTTTGAACAGTAGTCTCATATGAGACAGGTTTCACAAAAAAATATGATGCAGAGTTTCAGTATTATCTAGCATTGGGTGGCATTTGCACGCAATTTAATGTAGCTTGACTGACAAGATTTGTGGCTTTTGTACGGCTTGCTAAGCAAAAACGAAACAAGGGGACTGTGATAATCATGTGCTCAGCTGACCTTACATACACAGACTATTTTTCTAAATTTTGATCAATTTAAAAAATCAGAAAATGGCAGCACCACTGTGTAGTGAAGCGCATGTACATTTCCAATAAGTTTGAAGAATATCTAACTTTATTTGGGAAAAAAGTTAAGAAAAGTCAAAACACAAAAAAAATCTTTAACAAGAAGTCCATGTGTCTTTTGCTCTGCTGACAGGTATTTGAATAGCAATCATAAAAAATCATTTCCTAAAATGCATTCTTTCCACGACCTTGAGAAAGTAGGTCAAGGTCATCCATATTATATATCAAACTTCCACATGATACCCATTTGTGGTACATTTGGTATTGTTGGCCTTATTCTTTCTCAACATACTGAGTTTAGTGCTCTTCACATAAGCACTTTACGGCCTTGAACAATAGGTCAAGGCCATACAGCATACTGCAAAATCGACATCTGTGCCTGAAACAATCTTTGGTGTAAATTTTGTACAGGTGTAGTACTATCTCAAATTTTCTTTGGTTCGCTGTTTATTTTAGTGTATCTTTCCCTCTGATGGTGGCGCTCAATGCTGAAATCAGTCTTGCTTTTCCTTGTTTTTTTTTTTTTTTTTTTTTTGATGTCTAATTAACACCAACACTATGAATATCATTACGACCGGTGGAAATAAAAAAGGTATGATTTTACAACTATATTTATTTTTAATTTCCAGAATTTTAGGGTCTGCAATTTTGTAAAGCAAGTAATAAAACAATGCTGGCCATAGTGTTTAATAGTAACCATGGGCTAAGGATCCACCCATCATTACCAAGCTATACATGCAAGATGTCAGTTTCACCTTTCATCAAAGTCAAAATAAAAAACAACACAAGAAACCCTACAGGTACTTTCCTATTAGTGTTTAACAGAAAGCATGAGCCTGGAATTCACCATTACAGAGACACAAGCCAATATGTCAGAGTTGCTCATACTCCTTTAGTAGCCATGCTAACATATACATACATACGCTTACTAGTAATTCCTAATTACTTCAATAATTCAATAACAAAAAGCACATGGGTCTTATGCTCTGCTGACCACTATCACCAAAAAAATCATTTTCTGAAATGTATGCAATCTATGACCTAGAAAAATTAATCAAGCTTAGCCATATTATGAAGTATCGAACTTCCACATGACACACATTTGTGAGATATTTGGCATCACTCACCTTACTCTTTATCAGATATTGAATTAAATGTCCTTTTCTTAAGTGCTTAATGACCTTGCAAATTAGGTTAAGGTCACACAATCATTGGTTCTTGGTGACCTAAAAAGTAGGTACCCAAGCACAGTTTTATATACAATGTCCTCAAATGCAATTTTGATCTGGAGGCTCAATTCTCTTTGCCATAGATGTCCAAACTACACCCTACTATTACAAAATCATCTCTTCCACATTAACAGGTCAAAAATACATGAAGCTCACTGATTTTACATAACTTATGAGCATTGGACATGATCTAGATATATCTTATAAATTTGGCAAGTATAATCCACATTTCGAGATATGAAATTTTATACCTTAAAACACATTTTGGCCATAATTTCAGCAAATTATAGGTGGCAACACTAGTATCATAAGCAACTTAGATTTTCACCTCTTCCATAATCTCACTAAATTTCATGAAGATCTATCAAACATTAAGGATGCTAGAGTGGTCACAACATTTTCCCATTTTGACGCAAATATTACATAATACTACAGATGTTGCACCATATCGAACTTGATCTAGATTTTTATACTCTTGACAAGTGCCTCAGGCTGTGCCTGGGAAACAAATTAAACTGACATCAATGGAGGTAATGTATAAAAGGGGAAAGAACATCCATTCTAAACATATTTCAACAAATGTTCAAGTCACCAAAGGCCTAATTAACAAAACTATATGTGTGGTTCTGCATGGTAACCTGACTGCACCCTACTGAACAGGCCCACACCCGAAAAATTTTTATGACACATTTAAAAAAAAAAAGCAGTTTCAAGCAGCCCTTCTCTAATAAAAATTGATCGACCCTGGCAGACAGATTTTTTTTAGAGCATAATTTACTATCTTAAATTAACTTCAACCTCCCCGCTTGGTTGTGTCTGAAGCAGTTACCATCATTAGTTACAAATCCAAATGTGACACGATACCATGAGCTGGCATGCACATTGGTGAGCACTATATTGAATTTGGTGCAATGCATTGTGGGACAGTTGCACAAAAATTGTTTAAGACCATCATCACTTTTGTAACACCAACATATCCAAACTTAGATAATTTGATTAAAATATCACAAAATGATAGCACCATCATATAGTGAACAAATCTGGTGGAGCACCAAGTTCACATACATTCCCAGTATGTCTGAAGAGAATCCAGTTAATGGTTTGGGATAACAGTCAAGAAAAATGAAAACACACAAAAATTCTTTAAAAAGCAAATAATAATCACAGCAGCACTTGTTGCCAAGAGATCCCCAGAAGTGGCCCTATGTAATTTCAAAGCCATTAGCTCAGCAGTTACATGGAGCACGCACACTTTTGAAGAGTTTCCCAAACACGAGGGCTGTGTGACCAGCTTGTCCTCAGATGACCTTGACATTCCATCCATATTGAGTCTCACTCTGGTCTCAGCTGACCTGAGCTTGTCGCAGAAAATCAAGGTTGCAACTGAAAAGACCTGTGATGAGCTTTAGCTGAGTGCACATGACATTTGGCAGTATTTCTAAGACTGATGACTGAGCCTCCTAAAAGGCAGCCCCACCTGGTGAACAAATCAAGAACTCTGAGACCTAGGAGTGTTACTGTGTGATATCAACAAATTGGGTGAGCGGTTTCAGACAAGATTTTTTTAAGTTTTACCCCAAAAAACAAAAAATTCATAAAAACATCCAAATATCACTGAAGCATAACTTGGTAGAGACCCCCCCCCCCTCCCCCCCCCCCCCACACACACCCAGTATACTGCTACTAAGCTTGAAGTGAATCAAGATGACGGTTTCAGGGAAGATGTTTAACATGTGAATTAGCATTAGAATGTCCACTCACTTATATATAGTAATATATACGAAAGGTGCATTTGCTGATAAGTACACGAATTGAAAAAAATGTTAAAAATCAGTGATCCATAACAGTGCCACCCAGTGAACAACTTTGTTTGACTATTTCACAAAAAATATATCCACCAAGTTTCAGCTTAATCTGAGTGACGTTTCTGGAGAAGAAGTCAAAAACAGCAAAAACAGCAAAAATACACACACAAAAATCATAAAAAAAAAAATAGAAAAAAATTGCAGTGCCACATGGTGAACAAATTAAGAACTAGGAGTCCCTAGGAGAGTTCCTCCTGTGTGATATCAAAGCAATTGGGTGAGAGTTTTGGAGAAAAAGATTTTTTTAAGATTTGTCCCCCCCCCCCCCCAAAAAAAAATACTGGAGAGTGACCATTTGAACACACTTGGAAGAGACCCATCCAAGGTACATTCCCACCATGTTTAAAGTGAATTTGGCTGATGGTTTTGGAGTAGGAGTCAAAAATGTGAATTGTGAACGGACGGAGGGACGATGGACAGATGGATGATGGGTGGACACACGGACAGACGACGGATGACGGACAACTCAGCCCCCTAAAAGCTCAGCCTGACTAACAAGTCAGCTGAGCCAAAAATTGTAGCACCACCTGGTGCACAAATTAAGGTCTAGGGGTCGCCAGAAGTGTTCCTGTGCAATTTCTAAGCAATCAGCTTTGGGATTTTTTAATATTTTGTCAAAAAATGAGCAACAAAACTCATAAACAAATCCCTCAAATCACTGGGCAGAGACCATTTGAATAAGCTTAGTAGAGACTTGCCCAAGGTGTATCCCCACCAATTTTCAAGTGACTCCAGCTAATAGTTTTTGAGAAGTTGAAAATGTGAGTAAATATTATTGTTGACAGATGGACCCTGACAACGCCAAGGAGGCCAACACAGACGACAGAGGAAGGACCATAAGATAAGCTTGGCTGACTAACAAGTCAGCTGAACTGAATTTTTTTTAAAGTTTGGTAGAAGTCCATTTTTGGGGCACAGATAGATGCCCCATGAGAGATTGAGTTTGGGTGCATCATCAAATGTGGTACTGCACAATACTCACACAAAATGGAAGGAGGTGGACAGTGATAACTGGAGATTTATCCCATCTGGTCTTGTTCCTTTTTCTTCACCTTGTTTTGCCCCACATAGCATATATATCGATTGTGCCAACCTATTCCAATAAAAGATCATCCCATATCAAGGCACGGTGTCCCACTCACCCTCTGTTAACCCTTTCCTGCTCAAATTTCCAAAAAGTGCCCAGATGTAAATTGTTGTCTTTTAATTTTCTTTTTTTAACTTAAATTTTACATATTTATAAACAGAAAACGTTTTTGCTGAGAATTATAGCTGAGGTCTTGCTGTGATGGCACACCCAAGTAAAGCTACTGACTCAGTCTTATTCTGACCGGGAAAGGGTTAATTCTCCTTTTCTTTGGGAGAGGAATTTGTAACAGTGCCGCCTTTCTATCCAATTAGAATGATACATGCTTAAATCAAATTCCATCTGTGCAGCTTGAATATTGCTGTTCTGAACAATATCCAAGAAGCAACCTACCCCTACAATGGCAATATATTGCCATATGTCAAATGTAAAAATCTGACTGTCAAATGGCTGCCACCTCGCTCAAATTGCCAGGAAAATTTTCACCCTAATCAAATTTGATGCAGTTCAGAACCACACGCTTGATCTTTTTTTCTCCTTTTTATTTCACCAAACTTGGAAACGTTTGTTCCAGTACTTGTGTTCAAAAATGGTGTGCAGCGTAGCGTGTCTGTTACGACTGCAAATGTGACAACTCCCCAAAAACAATTTACAAATGGATGACACATTTCAAAAGGTGCAAACTTCAACAAGTGAAGCCCTGTTGAAGTGTGAAGACCCACAGCCACCTGCACTTTAACCCTTTGGTCTAACAATAACAAAGAGAAGCATTGACTGAATATGGCCACAAAGAAAAACCAGTTGCTTTGTTCATATGCACAGCAGTCATCATCTACTGGGACTACCATCAAATGAGTTATATTTTCGAATGGGAGAACTCGTTACCGAACACTAAACTGGCCAGCCAATTGGGGATATGATTGATGCAGACCTGCACGCCCCACAAACATAAAAAGGTCCTGTAGCCCTGTAAATTATTATCACTGTGAATTGCTCCAAATGTAGTTGTGTTTGGTTTGTAAATCTCCATGGTATCGTCCTGACTCTCATCTTCTTAGTTCTGCTACCGGCAATGTTTACTTTTCCAATTATTGCATTCTATTGGATTGGTTGCTGCAACACTCGCATGCCAATCAGTTAAGAAGCTTGATGAGCCCTTTCCCATCTCTGTATTCACTGTGTGCTTTCCCCTCATGCTTCAGCAATATTTCCATAATGTACTCTGCTGGACATGTCTGATTGTCAACTGCCCTTATCCATCTTAACTCTGGGTCAGTTGACAGGCAAGCTCACCTGCAATCTTACAGCCGGCAATATGCTCTCGTATAATCACTTCAATATTTTTCCAGTGTAAACAAGATTTTAAATATAACGGTTGGAATGACCTTGAGACCCTCCTTGGCCAGGGACAACCCCTGGTGATCCTGTAAATAGGTCAAGATCACTGAATGTCAAACTCAGGCAACTTTCCAATGAAATGCTTCCAGTGTTTTATGACAGTAGCTCAATGTGTTCAAAAGAAATTGTGGCTGCAAGGACAAAAATATGATGTCCTGGTGACTTGAAAATACATGTACCCAGCAGGTCAAGGTTATTGAATGTCAAACTCAGCCAAGTGCCCAATGAGATGTTTCTACACTACAAGTTTCAGCTCAATTTATTCAGAAGTTATTCATTCTGCAAGGGTCACAGACGGAAAGACAAACACATTCATACACACGCAGACATGATGACAGTACCCTATCAGTAGATAACGCTGAGGAGGTAAAACTGAATCACCGATAGGACCTATCACCATAGCATGATATAGGTCAATAGTTTAGGATGGGGCAAGCAGCAGGTTCCAAGTATCACAACCAACACTAAGTACAGCTGTTCACTGAAGTGTTTAGGTGGAAATGGGCTGTAGTGAAATCTTTTTGGCTTTCGCACAGCAGGAGGTCTTACATTCTTGTCTTTAATTCTCTGTATAACACAGACTTGTTTGATCTAATAAATTTGCATGCTTCTAAATTCCAAGCCTTACTGGGCAAAGAGAAGGCTAATTAATTTCAAATTCAGGCACTTACCAGGACAAAAATATGGTAATCTTTCAAAGCTGTGTTGATATTCTTACTTACAAATTTGAAGGTGGTGAGCCTGAAATATTGTCTATGCTGTCAAAATGGGCCATTATCCGATATGATTGATTTAACCAGAACAAGATCTCGGGTGACAAGGATGACAACTACTGCGGGTTGATGTTAAAGCTTCCTTCCCACACTACTGCACTGTAAGCCCTAGCAAACACCACATATTGATGACTTGATGATGAGCATCTTGAGCCTATTGGCACAAAAGAGAAATAGATAGGAGCTGAGGGTCACTGGCAAGGTGACCCTTTGTCTGCTAGGATCTTGATTTCACCATTCAAAAGATCACCTGCTTTCAGTGTTTAGTGCTTTCTTTACATATAAAGTTGCAAAGGCAATCCCAGAGCACAGTTACAACACGTCCCACGATCACTCCCTTATGGTCATTATCTACATGTTATTAAAATCTGCTCCACAACTGAAGACAGAGACAGCCACTTCGACCTAATGACAATACACTCCGTCAAATGAGGGTACACAGAGTTCATCCGATCAACTAACAGACATAAAGCTATCCTCAAAACTAGAGAACTCCTCCATCCCGTGACCACTAGCGTAACACAGACCCACCCACTTTTGCTCCTGCATGATTTTAACCCAATGTACCCTGACACCAAAAAAATTCATTTTTCATTATTCCTGCATTCTACAACTTTCACCTGAATACAGGCACACCTTCATGGAACATCCTGTTTTTGGCTTCCGCAGATGCCGGAACCTTATAAAGACAAACTTGTCAGAGCCAAACTTACTTACCCCCCACCCAACACGCTGACACAAGGCAACAACCAAACCAACCCACACTATCCCTGCATACACCCAAACTGCGCTATCTGCAGAGTGATTAATAAAAGAAAACTTTTCAAATCTACATCCACAGGCGCCACCTGCCCAACGGCACTGGATCTATATGGTTAACACTTTAGAACCCACGGGCCTCAATGCCCTGGGATAAGGTGCCTTAGCCTCCATCTCATTTGTATTATACTTTTCGGTCCCCCACCCCAGGAACCGTCCATTTGATGTGACAAAACTTTCCCCTGTCAATGGTTGTCCACCCCTGTGACGTTACACAATAGGTTTACTGGTGATGGTCAACCACCACAACCAAAAACGGCACACACACACAAGCTATAGAGAACTACACTTGCACCTCTACAAGATTAGAACAAAAGATCGAGTCAACACTGATAACTGGGACTATATATGGATCCAAGAGGATGCTAGGGAGGGGAGAGCACAAGAGATTGAAACAAAGTGTAAAAGTTCCCTTCCAACATATATAAAATAAATTATAGAGAGACAAAATATCAATTGATGTGTTTTATTCCCGACCGGTTTAGGCGGGAAGTAGCCTTCTTCAGGGGAACATCAATAAAGGTGCGATATACACACATACAATTGTGAGTTTGTGATTTATACATTCGTGACTCATTGATGTTGTACCAAAGTTTGATCCATAACATCGTAAAATTTTATATGAACCAGCTGGACCAAGGTGAACCAACAGTACCCCAAATGCTGATGGACATACAATTCCAAACATATTCGAAGATGGCAGGGGCACCAACTTTTTGTGTGTTGGACTCCTTAACCAAGGTCTACTTCTCCAGTTGGCCCAACAATTTTTTGGTTACCGAATGGGGACTATCAATTACTACCACCACTGGCCTACCTGCCACCCCACATTGAAGCTCGGTGGGACAATGACCATCGGCCACCAAGACTGAACTGCAGATTCCTCCACCAAATTTTCCAACGAAGCCCCATAATGCCACCAATAGATTGGAGCCCACCCAACAACCCCGTCATTGAACTCAACGCCCTGTACAGGGACCTAAAAAACAATGCAGACTCCACCATTCCAACTGACTATGGCCACTGAAACGACACCAGCTGAAAATTTTATCAAAATGCTGAACACAGCATATGCTCAGGAATCCAGGCCCATGATTTTTCCGCATGGGCGGAAATGCGGCTGTTTTTGCGGAAATGAAAAAGAAATGCGGAATTACAGAAACCTAGCAGATTCGGGCGGATTCACAAAAAAAATCATCTTTATTCATGTTTAAAACATAGAGAACCATTGCCTCAGGTCAACAACCAGGTAACCATTAAAGTGTTATGTTGTACCAACGATGTACCAAGTGCTCTGCGTAATAATTTGTACGGCAATATACATGGCGGTAGATTAATATGTACCGCCCTGTACAGTACGATACAAGTAACAATATTATGCAGATAATAATAAAAGTTATAGGCTAGTATAATGTCAAGTGTATCATGATGCATGAATGAAGATCGAGAAAAAAAACACAGCCTCTGGGCTCGCAAAGTCACAGGCTAAACTCTTATAAAGCGGTGTCTGAAAAAAAAAAAAAAAGAAGAAAAATCTGATAATCTGAATCTGTCCGTGTTTCACGGTCACCAAGTCCGAGCAGAGCTTCAATGCATGGAGATGTCAATACCCTGCAAATCTACCCTCTACATCTCCATTGAAGTACAGCATGACCAGATCACGCGTGTTTTTATCTGTTAAGTTACGTCTCTTGTCCCCAAAAACATTCCCATAAGCACTGAAGCTCTGCTCCACTTCCAATGACAACCATGGAAAATAGATATATTTCAAGGCCAAGGCCGTCATAATGGGCATGCGCTCTGCCTGAGCTTGCCACCACGTGGCAATACATTGGCGGTCATTTGCATGCTGAGGCTGTCCTCATCGGAGTCATTGTCTGTCTCCATGGTGACGTCAATCGCTTCCTCGGCTCTGATTGGTTCAGCAAACTGTAGCTCATTTGCCCGCATATTTCTGTAGACTGACCATTCCCTGACAATCTCAAGGGAAAGTGTGGCAAAGGTGGGAATAGCTTTGTGTGTCTGAATATCTCTTGGCATGGAAGCCACGTGTCGTGGGTCAAAGATGCGGCAGGCTTTGTATGTATCGCGGGCTGGATGATTGGGCCAGTGAACGTTGACTTTTTTTAGTGCATAGTCAAAGGCTGCAGTGAAATTTTTCAGGGCTTCACGGCGCTCAGCCACAGTTAGCAAGTTTGTTAGCAAGTTTTCTGTGGTGTCACTGAATTCATCAGAAGCATTGCGCAATGTGCCCTGTTGCAAGAACACGCACAGGTCCTCCATCAGAGTAAATACATTTGGCGCCATGGGATCATTCGTGCTTTGCAGTTCCACAATTAGACCCGTTACCCTGCTTCCTACTTCAGTTAGAAACGCCAGGTTTATATGCAGCATTTTCTTTCATTTAGCATCCTTTAGAATGCGTAGGATTTTCTCCACTCCGGAGTGATGGATTGTATGCGACTCAGCCTCTAGAAACTCCGCGTAATACTCTACATGCTGGCTGTGATATTCAACAGCTGCAAAGAAAGTACCCCAGCGCGTTTCGACCAGCTCAGGAGCAAGCTTGGGCTTGTCAATAGCATTGTGCTGTAGGAAAGCTATGGATCTGCGACGGCAAGCCTAGCAGTAGCAGAACAGTGATTTCCAAAAGTAAACAAGAGTTGAAACATTATCCAAGTAGTCCCCATTTTTTAGGGCAGAGCATACCAAATGAAGCACGTGGCACAAGCACAGTGCATGTTTTGCATTCGGCAAAACATGTTGCAGCATGTCGTTGAAGGACTATTTGCAGTACCCAGCATTGTCTGTTGTAAAGGCGAAAACATTGTTATAGTTAATGCCAGCTTCATTTATAGCAGCTAGTGTTTCCTGAGCAACAGTTGTGAAATTCGCAGAAACAATGAACTTGGTGTTAATAAGCATGGGTCTGGAACCAGGCTCAAGAACTTTGGCGATAATATTTAGCGCAGACCTTCCCGCATCATCACTGGTCTCATCCACAGCAATAAGCACATCTTTCCCGGCAAGACTGGCATGCATAGCCCGCTTGTGCTCCTCAGCTACCTGGGGCACATACAGCTTCCGGATTGTGTTAGCCGCTGGTAGAGTGCCGCCCTGTTTACAACTTTTTTTTTTTTTTTTTTGTGAAGGGCATTATTTTGTGGGCCTTCTCCAAAGGAATGTCTGCTAATGTGCACATTTTCGTGAAATCCATGACAATATCTTGTCTAAGATTGTGGGCTTCGGAGAAGGAAGTCACCATTGTCTGCAGTGGCGGGGGTCTACTTCCCTGTGCCAATCGCTCGCTGTACCGGCGTTTGTGATCGACATGTTTCTTGGACTTGATATGGTCACTGACCGTGTCCTTTTTAGTCCACTCAACGGCATGTTGGCAGTATTTGCAGAACAAAATACCACCATCAACATAGGTATCCTCAGGGAACTGCTTTTGCCGTTCAAACACAGTCAGTTTTCGCTTGCGACTTGCCATCTTGACGCACAGATGATAGACCACCAAAAATCAATGTGTATTAGAAAAAAATGAGGCGCGTGGCAATGACTGACAACTAACACATGGGCGCACGTGGACCGCTTCCTGGACATGAATTCTGAAATATATAAGTGGTGTACGTGCGCCCATGTGTCAGTTGTCAGTCATTGGCACGCGCCTCATTTTTCAACGATGCCTACTTGTTAGTATTTCTTTGTAACACAATCAGATCTATTAACAATGGATTGTCCCGTTAGGCTTACTATTTATGGTATTTATTGATGTGGTAAAAGCTGGAAACAGCAAATTTCGCAATGTGGTAAAACACGGAATTTTTTGTTAAGTGCGGGTGGAAAATGTATTTTTTAAATGCGGTAAACTCATGGGCCTGCCCGGGAACTTTCCCCCATCTCTCTAGATAAACTTTCACCAGTCCTACATCAAATTAACGCTGAAACTGAAAGGATGAACTACGAATGTACTATCACGAACATCCTTTAAGAAAGCCATGCAAGCATCAGCAATGACATCTTGGACATTGGCAAATCCTTGTTGGTGGAGATGGAACAGGAACCTACTCCAGAATTTCTCCAAACGCACACAACCAGATATGCACTCATACCTATACATGTGTAGATGTGGACAAGCAACATTTCGTTTGATTTACCACTTGATAATCAACAGAACAGATGGACTTCCACTCAAAAGGACCCCATTACATCAAGCAGGCCAGGCCATCACCTAATGCTTGAGCCTCTGCTTCAGGCATGAGTCTGAGTCTAGTTCAGGACCAGAATGCGCTTCTCCTAGTGGCTCACTGACGTCTGAGTAACCTGTTAGCAAATAAAATAATTTGCTAAAGGCCCTGGTAATACTGAACCCAATTCTTTTAATAGCCCTCTGGTAAAGATAAGACACAGACTACAGGTTTTCTTGGCATAGATTGGTCACTATGTCAGATCCAAACACTCTCCAGTGAAATCTGCTGAGCTTTGCATGGTATGCCGTCCTGATAGACGCATTGCATCTGTAATTGTCCAACATTTCATCTTTTTAATTTCATTCTTCTACCAACAAGAACTTTCGAACCTATAAAATCATTGAAGCAGACTATATTTAGATGCAGACCTCGAATTTTTTTGTGGTGGTGGTGCTGAAATGATTGTGGCCAGTGGTGTAGGGGCTGGTAGGCCCCCAGTGGGGGTTCAGGGCGGTCCCCCGATGGGGGTCCAGCAGGCAGCGGGCCCAGGAGCTCCTAGATTTTAGTCATTTTGATAGTGTCAAAACAGCTTTTCCTGGCACTTGAATTAATGTCATGCACATACATAAAACAAGGGAAAAAAAAAACATTCTTCGAGTGAAATGCCAATTTCTGTATTGTCCTGGATCACATTAATTGACTTCATTCACCATTCAGTCAATTATTGCATTTTCATTAACTGATAGTATGCAGTAAACCTAAAAGTTGAGTTCAGCACCAGGTTATAATCTACACTAACAATCGACTTGTGTTTTATCATGATTATGTCATAAATCTGTTGAACAACACTGAACATTTTGCACCAAGGAGTAATAAATGACTCGCATACCTCAGTGTTCACAGAGATACAAAACTAATGACTACACAGTTACAGCCCTCTTAGGGCTCTCCCTAATTTAGGGACTATCTATGCAAAATACAAAATGTCGTGTCATTCCTTTTCAAAGAATTATAACTTATCCAGCTTGACATTAGTTTCAACAACTGCACAGTTTGAGTTGCACTGAAATTAATCTTAAAATAAAACAACTAAAAATGCAGATTCACTGGTGGCACCATCTGATGGTTGGTATTGATGTGGGAAAAAATTACTGTGAGACTTTAAAGTTTTGAAATTGAGAAGTCTGACGCCTGGGTGCTAACTTTAAGTTTTGTAGCCTATGTATTAGATTTGGGTTTTTTTTCTCTTAAAATGCTTGAGAAGTTCTGTTTTAAGGAACATACAAGGTGGACAACTGTACCCTTACTGAGAAGATATAACCTCTGGACAAATTTTTTGAAAAGTTCAATCCGTAACTTCGTAAGTACTCCCAGTCCTATTTAAATTATTAAATTTTAAATTCTTTTGCAAGTTGGTCATCTTGAACGTCCGTCAACACGCCAGCATCTGCGGCTGCCATTTACTCACAAGAGTCTTGGTATTAAAAGATAATGAATTATACAAGAGGCAAAAACTAAACTTTCTTCTTGAGTGAAGGAACGGTTCTCTTTGCCCATTTTTGTATAGCCATGATCGTCTTGCTGCATGACTTTGCTTTGACCACCTGCCTCAAACACACTCTGTCAAGGCGGAAACTAGGTCGCATTTACACACATGCGCAGTGGATAGGTGGAATAAAGACTGGTGCCAGCTCGTAAGAAAATGTACACTAGCCAGACGTCATAGGCACCCGGCTATTTATGTCTGTGTGTGAACACAAACATATTTATGTCTGTGTGTGAACACAGACATATTGTTTTACCCAATATTCTTTCTTTCTTTTTTTCTTTCTTTCTTTTTCTTTCTTTCTTTCTTTCTTTCTTTCTTTCTTTCTTTCTTTCTTTCTTTCTTTCTTTCTTTCTTTCTTTCTTTCTTTCTTTCTTTCTTTCCGCCAGATTTTTGTGTCGTCTTAAACTCAGACACTGTGCAAGCTAGAAACTTCAAACTTTGCATGGCTATAGAACCTGCAGTGAAGTTTTGCATATCGTTCTGAATAGTCAAGATTTTGAAAATTATGCAAATTAGGGCAATTAAAAAATTCAATTCCTTCTGGCTTCCAAAGTGTTCATCCAATTTTGATGATGTTGGACCCAAATTGTAGATATTGTAACATTGCACATTTTTGTAATGTACATGTGACCTCTAAAGGTCAAAGGTCAAGGTCATTAGTACGTTTGAAATATTCATCAAGCCATAACTCAGTCAATTTCCATCCAATTTTGATCATGTTGGACACAAATTGTAGCTACTGTAACACTGCACATTTTTGTAATTTACATGTGACCTCTAGAGGTCAAAGGTCAAGGTCATTTTGCCATTTGAAATATTCATCAAGCCATAACTCGTTCAATTATCATCCAATTTTGATCATATTGGACACAAATTGTAGCTACTGTAACACTGCACATTTTTGTAATTTACATGTGACCTCTAAAGGTCAAAGGTCAAGATCATTTGTACGTTTGAAATATTCATCAAGCCATAACTCAATCAATTTCCATCCAATTTTGATCATGTTGGACCCAAATTGTAGCTACTGTAACACTGCACATTTTTGTAATTTACATGAGGCCTCTAGAGGTCAAAGGTCAAGGTCATTTTGCCATTTGAAATATTCATGTAGCTATAACTCGGTCAATTATCACCAATTTTGATTATGTTGGACACAAAATGTAGCTACTGTAACACTGCACACTTTTATAGTTACATGTGACCTCTAGAGGTCAAAGAGCAAGGTCATTTGGACCTTTGAAATATTCATCTAGCCATAACTCGGCCACTTTTAGTCCAATTTTGATCATGTTGGGCTCAAATTATAGATATTGTATAAGTGTTGCAACACTGCATATTTTTGTAATTGTGCACATTTTTCACACACACAGACAGATTTGCTTTCAAGCAAATCTCTCTCTCTCTCTCTCTCTCTCTCTCTCTCTCTCTCCCCCCCCCCCCCGCCAGATTTTGTGTCGTCTTAAAGTCAGAAACCGTGCAAGCTAGAAAGTTCAAACTTTGCATGGCTATAGCACCTGCAGTGAAGTTTTGCACATCGTTCTGAATAGTCAACATTTTGAAAATTATGCAAATTAGGGCAATTAAAAAAATTCCATTGCTTCTTGCTTCCAAAGTATTCATCCAATTTTGATGATGTTGGACCCAAATTTTAGATATTGTAACACTGCACATTTTTGTAATTTACATGTAAGGTCAAAGGTCAAGGTCATTTGTACGTTTGAAATATTCATCGAGCCATAACTCAGTCAATTTCCATCCAATTTTGATCATGTGGGACACAAATTGTAGCTACTGTAACACTGCACATTTTTCTAATTTACATGTGACCTCTAGAGGTCAAAGGTCAAGGTCATTTTGCCATTTGAAATATTCATGTAGCTATAACTCGTTCAATTATCATCCAATTTTGATCATGTTGGGCTCAAATCATAGATATTGTAACATTGCACATTTTTGTAATTTACATGTCACCTCTAAAGGTCAAAGGTGAAGGTCATTTGGGCCTTTGAAATATTCATCCAGCCATAACTCGGTCAATTTTCATCCAATTCTAATCATGTTGAGCACAAATTGTATATATTGTAACACTGCACATTTTTGTAATGTATATGTGACCTCCAGAGGTCAACGGTGAAGGTCATTCTGTCACTTGAAATTTTCATCTAGCCATACCTCGGCCAATTATCATCCAATTTTTATCATGCTGGACACAAATTGTAGCTACATATGGGCACTTGGCCATGTGGGCAGAATACTTTTTACAGGCAAATTCTAATTTCTTCTGATATCCAGATAGTTTACATTTACATTTGACCTCTAAAGGTCAAGGTCATTTTGCCTTTTGAATGTTTCATCTAGCAATAATTTGGTCACTTTCCATCCAATTTTATTCATGTTGGACTCAAATTGTAAGTGGTGCAACACTGCATATTTTTGCACTTGTGCAAATTTTTCACACACACAGACAGACTTGCTTTCAAGCAAATCTTTCTTTTCTAGTTTTGCATTGCAGTAGAACTGTTGAATTTCGGCTGCTGCAGGAGCCCTGAGCCCAGGAGGTTAGTGCAGCGCTGGTGACTTTGACCTCATCCTGTACATAATCACCGATCATGAAAACTTGTAATGATCTTTAAGGGGAAAGCAATTTTTTTTTATTTAAAAAAAAAATAAAAAATGGATGTTTGGGTGGAGTGGGCAGTGCTCAAGCACCCAAAGCACCCCCCCCCCCCTTTCCGTTCCTGTATATTTGACACCAAGATGCATTAATTGGTCAGTTTGAGCAGCAATTGATTCATAATATCCACCCGTATGTAATGGGGTTCTCTAATATGCTAAGAAATGTTCATCATATCACTCACTCTGCCAATTCAACCAGAGGGTGTTAGGTCTGAGTCAACACTAAAAATGTACCTGCTGCCTGAAAAAAAAGATCAGGCTCCATGGATTTTCCCAAGAGCAGTGTATAAAGCACACAGCCAAATTATTTGGAATGTAAAATGGGAAAATTTATTTTCCAGGATTACAATCAATCTGACATTATGAAATCAAGTAAACTACCACACAATTCCAAGTGAATATGACCTTGAAATGACTTTGGTTGAAAGAGTTGATCAAAGGGCACAAATTGATGAAAGTCCATAACACTTAATGCTGCTCTCCAATTATATTTTCACATATGACTCGTATACACGCAACACAACAGCTGGCTTGATTTACATTGTGCTATCAACTTTCACCTCTCAGAAGGACACTTTGAAGTTTTTTCCATCCATATAGACGAAACATGCAAAGGCAGTTAATATTAAAAGTCAGCAATAAATGAATGTCCTGACTTGTACTACTTATCACGGACTGGCTCATGTGGCTGTGAAAGCAATCCAGCTGTACAAGGGCTATGGGTGTCACTACAGCATGCATGGTCTGAACTGTCGGGTTATTTCTAGGCTATACATGGAGTATGGTGGAGTCTGGCACAAAATTATAACCCGCCACCACACCATGCTCACAACATACTTACACAAATGGCTTGCTCGTGTACTTCACCAGACAAGCAACTTTTATGAAACAACAAACTTTATTTTCTTCACCAAATAAGAGCCAAGTGCTCTATCAAACACAATCCAATGAAAAAGAGAAAAAGAAAAAACCACACACATATATACTTGCCTTAGGCATTTTATGATAGAATGTCTCCTGAAATTCAAGTCAAACACATTTTGGAAGAATGCAAAATTCACGAAATCATATGAAGCACACAACTGCCACCACAGTCCACTGTATGTATACAGTGTTAACTCATTCCTTACTATGGTCACAGGCCTTGGTCAGTGGTTCTGGCACTGCCTGGCAAGTCATGCTGCAGCTTCACAAGGGCAGCTGCAGCATGACTTGCCAGGCAGTGCCAGAACCACTGACTTGAGACTATAGGCATGTTGGTATTTGAACGGAAGCTCTTTTCATGGAGAATTTAAATAAAAAAGCAGTTGTCGTCTTAAATCTAGTTAAATATACAGAAAAATCAGGGACTGGTATGGAACGAGTTAACAGATGAACACCGGCCACTGACTCTGCATGCAGATGCACAATACATTTACTGTTTACCACAATAAACACCACCTGGTACAGTTGATACTGTTTGTCTCCAATTGGACAAAAGATTACAATGACAAGTCTGCACATATGTATATATGTACCCTGGCTGCTCATGTTTTATACCAAGCTCATTCGCTAAACAGAGTAAATATTTATCAGACAATGTTCTTCCATTGAGTTTGCACAATACCAATGCTGTATTTTCCTTGTCTGCACACACCCTGGTACCCAGGTTTGATTACATCCAATACAGAAATGCTTCCCCCTAGAAAAGCAAACACGGAAAATCCATATGTCTTGGTGTATTCAATGCCCAGGTGGCAGATCAGCAAAGTCCACAGAGCAAGAGGTTGTAACATCATGTTTGTGTCTGGCATGACTCATTCCATACGTTCAAGCTTTTTATCTTATATATTTATCAGGAATTAAATAAAGTACCTCCAAAATTATCAAAATTAAGAAAAAGCTTTGGTTCATGTATGAATATGCCTAGTCAGAGGTGAACTTGTTTTTTTTGCCTTGTCGGGCTCAGACATGCTCCTGCTGCCCTTGTTGACTTGCTTCAGACTAACTTAACCCTTCTCCTGATCGTGACTTTTTGCCAATACTGGATAAAAGTTACAATCACACTGATCCCTTGTGCTGGAATGATAAACCTTGCCGACTCTCAACTGGTATCACTTCCAGAGTTCTCATATGACCAGACCACAGTCTATATACTGTTAGCTTGACATTTTGCTGTACTGGTGGCAAGAAGTTTGTGTTTCAGTTGGCTATTTACCACAGTCTTCTTCTTTTAACTCTTAAATTTCCATGCCAGTTGTTCCAAACATGTACAAAGAATTACACAAAACAAAGTTTAAATGCATATATATCAAAACACCTCATAAAATGAACTTAAAATTCAAGCACATGTATGGACAAGCCTAGTCTAAACTTGGTTTTTGCATTGCATGGCAAGACATGTGGCAATCCTTGGCAGGATATGCAGAAATGAGTCACCAAGGCAGCCTGCATTGTAAGTATGGCACGAGTCAAAAGGATTTTTATTCCTTCTGTTAGAGCTCAGTTGCTATATGTTTAAAACTGACAAAACAGAAAACAGGAAAATTATCAAATCATAATTTTACACATCTAGATTTCACACGTTATTTGGATCGGCATCCTATTTTAAAATTCTGTAATTTACTGATTTAAAATGTAAGCAGATCCAACAGAATGAAAATAGTGTGTGTACACCACTGTTGAGGTGTGCATTACATTATGCCTTTAAACAGTAACATACTGTCAGATATGGTTTAATTTTCAAGTACAGATGACCTATATGACAGAATAATGACATGGCAACACCTCTATGACAGTCCCCCTATTAGGATACCCCAAGTGCACCATTAGTGTGGTCTTAAAAGTGCAGAGGCCTCTCTTAGAGGGGCAAATAAAATTTCTATATAGAGGTCTGGGGGGTTGCTCATAAGCTACGATTATAGCATAGTGGTTAGCTTGCATGCTTTGACACACCTATCCAGTTATTTCCCTTAAATCACAAAAACTGCACACACATATTCTGCATCAATTTTCATTCTATCTTTTATTGTTTAGTTTGCAAACAATCTCCCCAGGCTCAAATACATGTTTCTTAGCTTTTGGAAAAAACTCCAACATTCAGATATCAGGCGTTTATCCACATTTTCAAAATAGGGGCCTAGAGCCTTTCCAATTGGGAAATTTGCTGTAAACAGAAGCCAAGCAAAAGAATTGGGGATGGGGTATTGGAGGCTCTCTTTGAACAGTTTTGAAATGGGTTCTCAGAGGCATATTACCATACCATTAGTGAGGTACACGTACTCCCCTTTGACAAGGAGGCTTAACAGCAAAGTAGAACAACCTCGATCCCACAGTCCAATCCAGGCTCTCTTCCTCCCTCAACTCCAAAGCCTACCCTATCACCCCATAAAGCCTACAACTCCTCCTCCATTTACCATTCAACTGATTCCTACTTATTTATTCATCAACCTGCAAATTCCAACCTCCACGTATTTTGTATTTCAAAGAAGTAAATTGATCAAAACTGCTTCGAGGATTAAAAAAAAAAAACACTGAATGTACATACCACACAAAAATAAAAGAGGTATGAGTGTGAGGGGCTAAATTTTTGTTTAAAAAAAAAAAAATGTTCGGAGCAAGTTTTTCCATGATTTCTCTGCTTGCTTGGGCACTTTGCCTAACCCTTTGGTAACCGCACACACAGCTACTGTGTAGCCACACAGATTTTAGCTCCTGTCATCAGGGATTTGTGGCACTGTTGTGCTGCTAATTCCAGCCTGAAATACACTCACTGACCCCGCAGTGTATTCACAGTAACCTTAATATTTTTAAGTCTACTGCGATTCAAATTTGCTTTGAGTCATCTCTTACCCCAACAACACTGGTCCCAGTGAGACAAAACCTTTGTGATACATAATCATGATAATATGTTTTGCATAATAACAGAAGTTACTCCTCGGTTTATAAACAGGCTACATGTCGCTTAACCAACAGTTCCTGACAAGTCGTGGAAAGCAACGAAACCAGTCAAACTTTACCGTTTGCCATTGCGACTTTGCTCGGTCCTTTGCTAATGTTTACTTTTGTCAGCCCATGATGGCCAATGGTCAACAGAGAGGAGAGGCAGAAGTTGAACGCCTTGCGACCAACATTGAAGGTATTCATGTTGAATCGTCTGTTGCTGTGCCTGTCGAAGGCACAGAACCAAACAATGCACTGGGTATGGCCATTAATCCACCCAATGCTACAGAGCAATCAGAAACCGTTAGGTTTATTACACCCACTTCAATTCCCAGGGGATCAGGGACAGATACTTCTTGGGGGGGGGGGGAGTCATGGAAAACCATGAAGCTCAAACGCAGAGCCTACTGACCTCCATCACCAATGGGATTTCCTCCACAGTGACATCATGCACATCCGGGTCACTGGACTGGGATTCTCCCAACCATCCTGCACGGAAACGTGCTCAGAACAACACTGACCAATCCAACGGGCAAAGGAGGGATCACAGGTCCAGGTCTGCCAGCACTCCAGGCCAGGATACTGATCCAAGTGCAGTGAACAGCAGGGATCCAAGCACTGAGAGATTAGAGGAAGCCAGGAATATACCAGATAAGGCCTACTCTACCTTCAAAAGCTGCTGTAAGGCACTTGCCAGGTCCGCCAAGGCCGAAGCCAAAGTGGACTTCTATAACAAATGCATCAATAGTCACATGATTCCGGACGACCTCATTTTCACCACGAGGCTTCCCCAAGGTATGCCTCCTCCAAGACGTTCTCTGGAGAAATGGAAGAGCACCGCTGCAATGGCAGAAGTCACTCAGCTGAAATTGCTTCGGGATATACAGCAGGAAATGCTTGTCCCCCTGAAAGAGGTAAGCTCATGTGAACTGAGTCACAGTATTGCTACGGTCCCGATAATCAGGGCCTCCAGAAATGTACTGACATCATCTCGACGGTGGTGGGCAAACAAATGGTTCCTATCATTCAGAGACAATGCAAAAAGTTGGATCAGCTGGTGAAGAAAAAAGCTGAAATGGAGAATGCAGACACAGACCACCTTTTTCTCCAACTTCAAACTTGGGGCGCCGAGGTGGGATTCCCCCCTCTGCGACCCCATGGAAATGCGGGCAATCCACGATCCATGAACCAAGAGAGAGAGAGAGCCAAGCCAAAGGAGACCTTCCAACCACTCTCCACCATGGAGACAGCAGAGACCTTGCTCCCCTTGCGGAAAGAGGCCACGTTCCCCCAGATCAATAGGTCTGAACTTAGCCAAGAGCCAGACCAATGCTTTGACATCACTCTTATCCAGTCTGTCAAAGCAACAGAGACCATCTCGTCCCCAACACCGCAACGGTCGGAACAACAAGAGATACCAGCAAAGGAGATAATTCACTGCAGTGAAAGTGACACTGACAGTGCCTGTACATATGTTAGCAGTTTTGTTGTATAAGCATTGGATTATTCTTAGGAAGTTACTTAACTTTTGCCAATTCAGTTTGATGCAAATTATTTTGGACAGCACAATGCAGTCTACCATGCACCAGGAGCCACTATTCAGGGTCCTGTCCACACCCATCAGCACAGGGGAACCACAACACACCATCCTTCCTTTAAGGTGAGTAGGGATGCCAAACATTCACTCAACTCTTATAGTGGAAATAACGTTGAATTTTCATATGCAGTTGATTTAAGCAACTCCAACAATGCCCAAGATTTTAGCAATGCTTTAATCCCTGAAAATTTAGTGATCAATTTATCTGACCACAACCTCTCTGATGCCCCAAGTGAGCCTTTTGAATAACAGCTTAAGCTTTTGTCCTACACCCAGAAAATCTTATATGGGCTAAATACATGTAACTGGTGATTTAGATAATTTTTTCAGAAATTTGAAACTCAAATGCTTTTTTCATAAAAAAGCGCAGACTAATATGTTGTCCACACCAACAACACAGTCCACAGTAACTCCGCCGTACCACGCCAGCTCCCAACATTGGGATCACTTCACAGAGCAGTGTCACAGGGTGACATACATCCAGCTATAGTGCCGAGATCTTGCAGTCCTGATCGTTCGTAATTTTATATAATTTATTATTGAACTTGAATTAAAAGTTAAACTGCACCAAGTCAGATCACAAACTAGTAAATTTGCAGATCTATGTTTTATACAGTTTGAAGTTAAACAGAGGAGTAATGACATGAACAATTGCTTAATTACTGATGGCATGAAACGCAAGCCAGCGGTTTGTTACCCATCACATGGAGAGGGTACACACAACAGAAGTGAACAGTTTGGGGGCAGAACAGCAAACATGGACTGAGTCAAGGTCCTGCCTTCTTTTGTATGGTTAGCCATATAGGCAAAAATTCATGTAGTGTAAGTTGCCTGCTCAATGTATATAGTGACTGAACTGCCCATTTGATATTCCACATCGCTGTACACATTCATATGCACACTGATTGTATATTCCTTTCGTCATTCAACAAGTAAACAACTTCATACAACTTCAACATCTTGTCTAGTTGGTCAATGAAGAGAAACACTTTCATCACCTCAACAATTCGCCCTGTGATAGCAGCTTCAAAATCCCAAGCACTTTCACGCCCACGGAGGCCGACCTAGCTGATCCCAGCTTAGAGGCTTTCTGCCGATCTGTGAAGAAAGATGTAGCTCAATTCCAACCCTTCACCCCTCATGCAGACAACTTGACTAGGGATGAAAGAAAAGCCATTAGGCTAATCTCAATATAGTGATCAAAAAGGCTGACAAGGGCTCTGTTACAGTCATACAAAACACAGTTGACTATATTGCAGAGGCCGAGAAACAATTGTCAAACAAAGATCACTAGAGAAAGCTTGAGTGCAATCTTACAGACACTGACAATCAAAAAGTGATGGCAGTACTCAAAGATATGCAGAATAGAAATAGCATCAGCCCAAAATTGTACAACTACATGTATCTGTACATTAAGGAACCAAGAGTACCCAGCCTATTTATCCTTCCAAAAATACACAAGAGCACAATACGACAACCAGGACGCCCCATCCTGAGAGCAATGAGTGGCCCACAGAGAGAATTTCAGCCTTTGCTGACTTCTTTCAAAAATTTTTTTCCCCCAGTGACCATAAAGCAAACCATGCATAAACACCACTTTATACTACATGACAGTTAAAACTCATCACAATTTCGATTTTTATTAATTTTATTGGAGAAATCCCACTTGGGATTCCTTGATTTAATTTATTTTCAATTTCATACCCCATTCAATAACTGTGGAATAACTGTATTCCCTATTATTATGTGGGTACATATGACTACTGAAATTAGCAGGTAAACCATCCTAGCTATGGCCTGTGACGTCACAGACTCATCATCATGGAAGCCTGTACCAACAGAGATACGGCTTCTCTCACCACATCACTCGACGGGTGGACCATTTTTTCTTCCACGCAGAGAAACTCTCTCCCTGCATGTGACATTGCTCACTTTTTGTTAGCAACGTCAAAAGTTATACCCGAGTATAAATACGTATGTCTCAACCATCATGATCATACCTGATGAGCCCCACTGGAGGCGAAACCTGTAGTACTACTGCTTTCAATAGTATTCCATTTTTCGGAAGCTGTCAGGCCCTTGTCTGTGTTTCCTTATATTCTTTCAAAAACCACCAGTGAAAAGATTCCTAGCTCCATCAAAGACACAACCGACTTCATAAACAAGATTGAAGCCTTAGGTCCATTACTGAATAATTCTCTTCTGGTCACTTTGGATGTAAATACTTTACACCAACATTCCAATTCATGAAGGTCTACATTGTGCTGCCAGAGCCCTGTTACATAATTGAGATCCAGGTGAGTGACAAACCCAACACTTCAGAACTCACACAGCTACTAAAGACTAGTGCTCACTTGCAACAATTTTGAGTTCAATGGTGACCACTACTTACTGATCAGTGGCACACCTATGGAAACTTGTGTAGCTCCCTCTCTTGCAAATATCTTCATGGCTCATTTAGAAGAAAATAAACTGCTTCACTTTGCATTATACCCGCTAGTATGGTGGAGGTATATTGATATTTTCTGCATTTGGACTCATGCCAAGACACAACTAACAGAGTTTGCCTCTCATTTGAACTCGTGCCATGAGACCATCAAGTTCTCCTCTCATGTCTGCAACACTGAGGTAAACTTTCTCAACACTCTTGTCAGAATAGACTCACAACATAAAGCGTACACCACCCTTTACGTTAAACCCACAGATACCCACACATTTCTGCACTATAGGTTAGCCCATCCCAAACACTCAAAGGAGGGTGGCCCATTTAGTCAGTTACTCAGGGTCAAGCGCCTATGCAGTAAAGCCACAGACTATGAGGAAAATTCAAAGAAAATCCTCAAGTACCGGTATTATAAGCTGAGAGATTATCCCACTCAAAAACTCATAGATGCTAAAACAAAAGTGGACTCAGTAGACAGATCCACTTCTCTGACCCCCAGAAAAGAGGACACTGGACAAGATAAGTTTTTCTTGACCACCACTATTAATCCCACACTTCCTCCTATCAAACAGATTAGCCAAGAACCACTCAAGAACGCTTGAGGCCTAACCATGCGCTGAAGCCCTAGTTGATAAGGAAGTGATCTTGAGCTTTAAACGGGCGGACAGTCTACATGATATTCTGGTCAGTTCTAGGATCAGCTACAAAACAGATGTACAGTCTAATCCAGCTGTATCTGGCAAAAGACACAGTAATTAATGCAATAAAACCAATTGCAAATACTGCACCTGTCTAGATACTTCAGGCAGAGTGACCAGTACACAAACCGGGAGGACATATGTCCCAGAGGGAGGATGCTGTGAGAGTTCTAATCTAGCATACCTTCTCACCTGTGTCACTGGCCACAAACAGTATGTGGATCAAACCTTGTGCCCCTTGAAAGATAGGTTGCCATCTCGAACACTTTCGTTACATCAGTAACAAAGACATAACACAACTGCAGGGCAGACATTTTGCCCATAGTGACCACCATGGGCTCACTCTAAAAGTTCACATTTTAGAGTACATCCAAATCCCCCCTCATCTAGAATGCACTAGACAGCTGCGACTAGACAGCTGGGATTGGACAGGGAAAGACACTGGATGCACCAATTGGGCTCTATTGAACCATTTGGTCTCAACATCATGGGAAGATGAGCTCCTTTGCTCTGTCTTATGCTAAAATTTTATGTTTGGCACAAGTTTTTCCATGATTTCTCAACTTGCTTGGGCACTTTGCCTAACCCTTTGGTAACCCCATACACAGCTACTGTGTAGTCACACAGATTTAAGCTCCTGTCATCAGGGATTTGTGGCACTGTTGTGCTGCTAATTCCAGCCTGAAATACACTCATTGACTCTGCAGTGTATTCAGAGTAGCCTTAACCCTTTTAAGTCTATTGCGATTCAAATTTGCTTTGAGTCATCTCTTACCGTGACAACACTGGTCCCAGTAAGACCAAACCTCTATGTTATGTAATCACGATCGCGTGTTTTGTGTAACAACAGAAGTTACCACTCGGTTTATAAACAGGCTACACATCAGTCAACCAACGGTTTCTGACGAGTCGCGGAAAGCGATGAAACCGGTCCAACTTAACCGTTCGCCCCTGTAACCGTTGCTCGGTCCTTTGCTAAATTTTTATGAAGACCATTTACACCTCCTGAGAAAGACCACCCTTGCCGTCGGGCCTGGGCAGGTGCAATAGACATGTTTCACTGTATTTGCTCTAACTAAGGTATAAGCTTGCACAACCTTTCCATATCTACTTGATGTATCTACTTGAAAATTTAATTTACTTGTTGTTTGAAAGCATCATACCATGTACATATAATACCAATAAATCTGTGTAATTACTTCTGTTAATTAAATTAACATATAATTATTTAAAATGGAGCAGACTCAGGACGGACACAACTCACCAGTCTTGATTCACTGGGACATAGGTTGGTTCCGTTGCTATTTTTGGGCATCAAAGGTAACTAATTGGGTATTATTTTTTTTTTGTGATGGTTAAAATGTTATTTGTAAAATTCAAACAATCAGTTCTGATAAGTAAAGACCAATTATTAACTGCATTGAACATTCATCCTTTTTTTAACGATGTTTGATTCAGAGTGATCGTCATGCTTGTGAGTTGTCCACCTTCATTGTCCTGAAGATTTGTAAGAGCCAGTCTTGGTGTCCGAGTGAACTAATTATTTGCTCCTTCACAAGTGGTATCAAAATGTCAAAGAGCGTATGTTTTGAGTAGTTTCAAAGTTTCTATAAAAAGTAATGAATCACGAAATGTTTTAACGCTTTGCAAACATTATTTCAGTCTTCCATCCCCTTGGCTTTGAAGTTATCAATGCCTCTCCGTGTTTCATGCCCGTATGATGCACATGGATTTCATTTTAAAAAATTAAAATGCAATCCCAAATTGCTAGATCTATGCTCCCCCCCCATGTGACCTTGGGAATTGGGTCAAGGTCACCCATCTTCGAATTAGTCAGCGACTTTGTGTAAGACTATAAGCATGTGCAATATGAAAGCCCTATGCCAAAAACTCTTTGAGTTATTGTGTGAAAACTATCCCAATGGATGCACACACACATACGCATGGACAAATTGCTATATGCCCCCTCCTCCTTCGGAAGGGAAAGCATAATCAAGGTTGAAAATTGGCCTACTTGCGCAGTGGTACCCGCTGTATGTGGCCACGTTTGTGCAGCCACAAGAGTCAATTTCTTTGTAAATTTACCTGAGTGAAAGGCCACCACTTGTATGTGGCCATTTTTTCTTGGCAAAAGGGATGGTCACATACAGCAGGCATTAAGTACTGTATTTGTGTGTAGCCAGTTACAGACCTAGTCTTCAGTTTTAAAGATGAATGATGGCAAAGGCCCAGATTTCAAGGCTTGACAATAAAGCAAGTCCTATTGTCCAGGACAGGGATATTTTCAGCTAGTACATGTGTCACGCGGGCCTGCATGAAAATTTTGAACTAAATATCTACATTGAACCAATCGCTTGTCCAAAATTTAGAAAAGCAATGCTGTAGGACAAATGACAAAAAGGCTTAATATGAAGCCTTATGTTTTGAGGCAAGTGATGGATGTAGGTTTAATATAATTTTAAAATTAATTCAAGTTCAATAAAAATTTGTCATTAATGTACAGTACCATTCACAGTTCAAAATATCCCCCACGACTACACATGGTCATGCAATGTTGGAAGCCTTTTTGGCTGTACATGATATTGCATTACACTAAGAATTTTAATTGCAGTTTGCAATTTCTTTGGCAAGTATGTCACTTTATACTGTGGTGTAATTTGCCAGAGTAATTACATACATGTATGTGACTGGGAATACCCCGCAATGTTGGAAGCCCTTTCCACTTCATGTGATATTGCATTACATTCAGAATTTTCTTTACAGTTCATGATTTCCTTGGCAAGTATTTCATGTTGTATGGTGATGTAACTTGCCAGAGTAATTATGTGACTGGGAATAAAATTTGTGATAAATGAACAATACCCTTCAGGGTTCAAATTTAACCAAACCAACAAATGGCCATGTTCTCTTTACCGTGATATCTACAGAATGCCTCCATGTATTTTGCTCAAATTTGGCAATATGCTTGCCGTACCTGGCAAGATGAACTGATCAGATTTTGGTGTCACTATGACCTAATCTGATCAAATGGCAAACCCTTCGGTCAACACTTGCATTGAAGGTATGTCAAGTTTTTTTATAAAGTGCTAACGTGCTTCATCAAAAATGCCAGTCGGCAATTTTCCCTCACACACTCATAAAAACAATCCCAATGTAGTTTGTTTATTACAAATAAAGCCCATAGGCAAACCATGCCAGACACCACTTTTTGCACCTCTCTGGCTGTTATGTCTTGTTTTCAGCACATTTTGTGTGTGGGTGACTGTTCAGGCATACGTTATGCTATCCTGTTGATGTTACAAAATAGACCATGTGACACCCATATTTTCCATATAAAGGCATATTTAGAGCGGCCCATGTTAAACCAATGGGGGTGTCATCTTTTTTTTCACCAGCAGTATATTCCTCTAACAGTACATGGGTGTTATGTCCAGAAGTTAAGAAGTAATGACAGGGGTCACATTTAGAATCTTAGTTGGTCGGTCCATTTACACTGTACTGTACAGGTTTAAATTGACAGCATCAATAGAGCCTGTCTCTGGAGTATTATTATGAGCTGAATAACAGTTTAAGCCCAGGCATTTGGCCAGCACACAGTTAATATGGGCCAAATTAATCTACACACAGCTCCTCAAACAAGTTCTATTTTCTTCTCATCGTTTGTCATCATATTTTGGGCAGTCAGGTTTGCAAATCACATGAACAAATTGCTGACTATTAAAGCTGTTCATTACTGAACATTTGATATCCCTGTTCTGATTGTTGCTACCTTATTTCGGGATCAAATAGGGTAAGAAGATACATCAACCACAGGACATACAATGCCAAAAGGAACACACCAAACCAGGATATATTTAGCAAATGCAACAAAGCAAATTGCCTTGGTGATGCTACATATGATATTGTTCAACCATACAAGGCTCCGAACAGGGACTGCTGCAATACTGTATGTAGTTACAGTCTATATGCATGTTGTCCATTTAACAAGGCATTAGGAGTTTGAGTCTATACATGGTGTCTCCTCAACAAGGAGTCAGGAGTTATAGTCCACATACAATGCCCCCTCAACAACAAGGTGTAAGTTCATACATGGCATCCCATCAACAACGAGTCATAGTTACAGTCTATACACATTGTTCCCTCAACAGCCAGGTGTCAGGAGTTACGGCTGACACATGGTGTCCCCTCAACAAGATTGAGTCAGGATTTATAGAATCAGTTCATACATGGTGTCCTGGCAAAAAGGTGTCTGGAGAATCATTCACTAGAAACTGTTTTTGGTGTTAGTAGGTGCGTTTCAGCTTTTCAGGGCAGTTCCAAGCGTTACACAGCATTTGCCAGCGTGAGACAGCGTTAGCTGGTGTTACAATTTTTGGAAAATTCATGAACTCACCCGTGTCGCTCGAGGAATTGTCTCCCATTCTACATCAAGAATAGGAAGAAATGCACCAGGTTTATATCTCCTAATCCCTCAACAATATCTTCGACGAAAGTGAATACACCCAGATGGCACTATGCTCTCGACATGGGAACAAATACCAGCCCACTGGTGATTAAAATAGAAGTCGACCATGAACCAGATACTTACCATTTGTCTCCTATAGAAGCTGACACAACGGCCACGCACATCGACCATATCAATTACCTTTTGATAAATAGGCACAATGGCTTACAATCCCATATCAGACCACTGCCCTCGCAGGACATACACTTACTTCTAAGTTGGCCTGGCGTCCGAGTTACAGGTTCCGAACCAGATTGCACATCTTGACAGCACATAGAAGCTAGCTTAACCAACATCAGCCACAACAAAGAAAGATCACTTTACCGACACCTAATGCCCTGCCCTCGGACATAGCCATGACCAGATGCCCCACTTAGGTTGCCTACCCCTCCCCCCCCCCACCAACCAAGCACCAGATAACTCATCATGGACGCCAACACAAGATGGCCCCCAGAAGTCACCCACAGACTAAGCCTTCAGGCACCATGGATCAGGAACCGTTTCTTTACTTTGTGACCTTACCTGTGATTCAAGTTATTCTCGTCATATTTCTGGTGTTGCTCACTGCGTTCCTCACTGAACTTATAACTTTGTGGTTCCTGAGGGTCACTTAGACCCCCAAAAATGCTAACACTTGACCTCTCACACAAATCAGGACAGTCTGCCTCGGAGGGAATGAGCCCACTGTGAGCGGCCTCAGAGGGTCACCTATAGACACACACACCCCCCAATACCACTAACGCACAGACAAGTTCAAGTCCCTTAGCTGAGCTCCAAATTAACGCCTCCAGAGGTTCCCTTTGACCCCCCTGAAAACTCTAAAATCAAAACCTCAGACCAAACGGACCAATGGAAACAGCCCCCTGGAACAAGAGTCCTTCTGACCTATACGGCCCGTCTACCACTAATGGTCTCCCGACCCTCACCCATCCCTACTCAAACGGTCCAGACCAAAACAGTTCCCCCAACCCCAAACAGTCCCCCAATTGAAAATCCCCCCCCCCCCCCCCAAAAAATGGTCCCCTCAACCAAAGACGTTCCTCCTACTGGAAACAATCTCTGGACCCAAAATAGCTGAACAAAAGCCCCCTTACTGAAAACAGTGCCACGACCAGACTTGGTTCCCAACCTAAAATGGTTCCCCTGACCGCAGAATGGTCCACTTGACCAAAATGGACCATAAAATGGTTCCCCCAGCCAGAAACGGTCCCCCAACCCATGAAGGGTTCCCTGACCAAGTACAGCACACCGACCCAAAAACAGTTCCACTGCCCCTTAAAAACAGCTCCCCTCAACCAGAAAATGGTCCCCTGATCCAAAACGGTTCCCCCGATCCGAAAACGGTCTCCAGACCCTGAAACTGCTCCCTCCACCAAGAACGGTCCCCCCCAACCGGAAACGGTCCCCCAACCCAAAAACGTTTCCCCCAATTGGCCACGGTTCCTTGATCCAAACGGATCTGACCTGAAATGTTCCCCCCTGACCCAAAAAGCTTTGACCCAAAGAAAACGATTCACTGTCAAATGGTCCCCCCTCCCCCGACTGGAAAAGTCCCCCGATCCAAAATGGTTCCCAACCACATAATGGTTCCCAAAAGGTCCCCCCCCGACCCAAAACGGTCCCCTCGACCGGAAAATGCCCCCCCTCCAAAACAGTCCTCCCAACCCTGAAAGTCCCCTCGACCAAAACAGTCCCCCCCCCCCCGTGGAAATAGCCCCCCACCCCACCCCAAAACGGTTTCCCCAACCGAAAACAGTCCCTAGATCTGAATGGCTCCTCTGATGGAAAACAGTCCACCTATGCCAAAACTTCTCCTTGACCAAAACAGTTCCCTGGATCGGAAACAGTCTCCCGATCCAAAAACAGTTCCCCTGACTGGAACCGTCCCCCAACCCAAAAACAGTCCCTTTGACCCAAATTCATCCAAAATGGTTTCTTCGACCAGAAATGCTTCCCCAATCCAAAAAGAGTCACCCTACCTCAAGGGTCTCCAACCCGTAAAGGGTCCCCCCATTAAAATGGTCCCCCCAACCAGAAAGGGTCCCTTGACCCCAAATGGTTCACCCAACCAAAAATGACCCCCCTACCCCAAACGGTCCCCCTGACCTAAAATGGTTCCCCTGATTGGAAACTGCCCCCCAATCCAAAAACTGTTCCCCCGCCCCAAAATGGTCCCCTTCACCAAAGAAACGGTTCTCCCGACTGAATCCCCCCCATCCAAAACAGTTCCCCTGACCAAAGAAACGGTTCTCCCGACCGAATCCCCACCCCCGATCCAAAACAGTGCCTCTGACCAAAATGTTCCCCCGACCCCAAAATGGTCTCCTTGACCAAAAAGCGGTTACAGTGACCAGAAACGGTTCCCCGACCCTAACCTTTGGTACCTTTGACCAAAAATGGTCCCCCCAACTGAAAAACGGTCCCCCCACTCCAAAATGGTCCCCTTGACCCATCCCCCTTCCAAAATGGTCCCCAAACTTAAAATGGTTCCCCTGACCTAAAAACAGTTCCCCCGACCTGAAAGGACATTGATTTACACTATAACAAACAAGGCTAAAGTCATTGCAGTGTATTTGATACTACACGTATCACCATGGTGTTGTGTATATATAATACTGCCAAAGTCAATACAAGATTTATGCTGTACTTGCTACATCTCTTGGATATGAACAAATCCGTCAACAAACATAACCACATACCAACTTATATATTCACATGTATGCTGACAAGCAGTATGACGGATATTGTACTAGACACATGTACTGCTAGCACAGTGGTAAATCACAACGCCAATCCCACATCACCAGGAAAGTTAATTCCCAGAAGCAGTTTATGGCTAGGGGTCAGGTTGGATTTAATTACTGCCACATTTATTGTAAACTTCATGTATATCTGGCAAGCAGAGCTCCAAGAACCACTGATTTTCAAAGTTAGACCTACTTTTTAATTTCTGTCGTAACCCTCAGGAACTTAACATCCATGTGTAGGCATGCAACTTTTTCACATTCGGCAAGCAATCATCATAAGATAGATATATTACCTATCACATTATCCCTTTCATTTTCTACATGCCCTGGGCTTGTGGAAAATTACAATTGAACTAGCCTTGTTTCTTCCTATCTATTTGGTATACTTTCTGCATAACATCCAAAAAATTATAGTAAAGTATTGAATACTAATTATGGGTATTTTCCTGGTCCGGCATCACGAAGGGGGTGGTGCACTTAATGGGGCAGGGGCACCCTACAGCAACTTGAGTAAAACCAAGGCAAAATAACAAGCAATATCAATTACCTGCTGAAGCCCATTTTTCACTTTTCATTTTAACCACAACATGATAACACTATCCTGAATCAAAATGCACAGACATACCAAACAATAAAAGGTTCATAAAGTGAATTAGGTTGCCGACTGGGAATTTCATCCTGGTACCCTAAAACCTGCCTGATCAATTACTCTTCTCTTGATAGTTTAAGTCATGCAAATAGGCAAAAACACTGCTAAAAAGGCTGTCAAAAGCACTTTTTCCATAATACAAGAGGTTAACCCATTGATACCACTGATGACTTTCTGTATACTGTAAATTGCTTTATTTTCGCGTGTTTAAATTTTCACGGTTTTTTCTATTTTTGAAATTTCACTGTATTTTTAATTTCACTATTTTGGACATAACTCCTATTCAAACAATGTTAAAATACTATTTCACTGTGTTTTTATTTTCACGGTTTTGTACCATCAGCGAAATAAGCGAAAATAAGAATACAGCAAAATTAAAGCAATTTACAGTATTTACCTAACATCTACAGAGCCTCCAAGCTACCCTATGTTTAAGGTGGGAGATCTCCTGCAGGTACTGAAAAGCGGGAGGGTGAGCGCCGAAGGCGCGAAGCATTGCTTGGGGGTCTGGGGGCATGCTCCCCCAGGAAAAATTTGAAATTTGCCCTTCATTTCCTGCATTTTGAACCATTTTAGGCACCATCATAGACATATTCCACGTGTATATAGTACAGCATGGCAAAACAGTACAACTTTACAGCCTCCAATGGAATAATGCTACTGTTTTTAAATTTTACAAAAAGTAGCAGACATTTTATAAAAAGTGGCAGAGCGGGAGACTGTAAAAAAACCCCTAAAAAACGGGAGACTTGGAGGCTCTGCATCCGATAGCGCCTACTCAGAAATAAACATTTACATGTATTATGGTGTCATTATGCTTACAAATTGTACAGTCTTATCCTGAGTACTTTAAAGGAAATTTTCATTGTTCAAGTTCATTTGCCTACTAACACCCTCTTTACTTCTGAAACAGTGTTTTCATAAGCTAATGGCTCCCAAAGTTACCCCTCAATTGCAGACCACTGCTGGTAAGTGTAACACTGTGATCTACAATTTATGACCGGTGGTCACTGGGTGTCTGACTTGACACACTTGTGTCATGTCATTCAGTCCTTGTAGTACAATGATAAACTAAGGGAACCATGCAACATCAGCTTAAGTAGGTATGGACACACTTACATGTACAGCATGACGTACATGCAATAACGTGCGACATTAGCAACATACGTTACACCCTGGTACATGTATATAAGCACGTACCGGGTAAAGAAAGACTCATCAGATGTTTTTTTTCCAAGATAATTTATTGGGTCCTAAAATTACATACAATGAAGACATCATCTGCGATGAAATAACAATACTACTGTACTAACTACATACAAACAGATCATGACATACATGAACTACAATAATAAGTATGGATACATATATACACCGGGAGCCGTTAACCTCAGTCTCTGATGAGTCACAGAGGCAACGAAACCGGTCAGACTTTGTTTTGGACAGCAGTCGGGCTTCTGTCGCTAGTTTCAGCCTAGCTCAGTCACATCATGCTGCTACTTTTAAGGAAAACTTGGGTGTATGTAAAGTCCTTGCTCTATTCCCTTACGTTTACTTATGTTAATTAAGATGATAAGGAGGGTTCCTGTCCCAGTTGGGGGCCTTCTGCTCCGTACATGTAGCTCTGACTGCCTGGAGAGGATTGCAATTGCCCAGATCATCCTCCATGACAGAGGTTTCTTTTTGTAAGCATGCTTGTTATGATTTTACAGTAGACTTCATTCAATTGGCCCATTAGACTCACTCAGAAGTAACAGTGCTTCTGATTGGTGGACTTAGTCCACATTCTTCTTACATGCCATTACTGCCTGAAATTCTCATTTTCTCAGGTAGACATTAAAATGTTCTCTTTTTTGTACTTATGAGACAACAAGTTATTTGACAGGGTGTTATAATGAGAAATCTACCATTATACCTTAATTTGACTTAAAGTGTTGAGGAATTGCAATATATGTGGCTTGAATCAGTGACTGACATCTACATGTCACATTGTGCGACATGGGAAAGCTTCAAATCAGCTAGAGACAGAGAGAGTAAATAAGCAATCTTACACCTGCCCACGTGTACACTATTTAATGGGTGCAGTTTCAACCTGGTCATGAATATATATCTAAATTTAGTACAGATATCATGAAAGGTAGATTTCAACAACACAACTATGATATATGACATTTGCACATGCTGAATATCACACAGACACATCAAAGATCCTATCCACACCCATTAGCCTTATGTTAGCTCAACATGCTCAAGAAAAAAGCAAGGCTTGATTCGAAACCAACAAAGATATCTAGCTCTAGGCATTTGTCGATATCTACTCACATTTGTAGCTCACACAAACTAAATTATGAAGCTGACAAAAGAAAACAACAGAAACAGAGAAAGTCATCTTACTCATCTTCATCCTCATCCACACTGATCTCATCAGATTTAAGACTTCATGCAAAATCTATAACGTTTTGGAGCTAATATCTTTTACAAAAAAAAAAACCAGGAGCACTCCTCCCACCTCCACCGCCCACCCCCAAAGGACAAATCTATAGAATTAGCCATACAGAACATTATTAATAGCCTGGTTTTCCTTTCATAATAAGCACTTCCTGGAAGCCAACCTGACCAGCAATGAATGTGAATTGACTTGAATGGACTGCAGCACAAGAAACATCGTCACTTCTTGGTGATATGAACTATACTGATAATTCTATTTCAATCAAACCCAATGAGGTGAACAATTCACCCATAATCCCTTTGCCCTTTCGGGAATACAAGCTATGTTTGGTCCAGTTGCATGAAATAGTAAATCGACTGACGCCCATCTTGTCACTTCCTGCATCTTATTGTGGTACACAACAAATGACCCACGCATCTGAACACAAAACTCTCCTCTTTTGTCACCATAGTTACATGGCAAAGGTTTATCCGGCTCACGATATGTGAGGCATAAAGTTGGATGTCTGAAAGACTACTGTCCATCCTGCGGGAAAAATAAATTTTCTTCTGTTGACAACAGGCAGAATTACGCATATAGGGTCAGTACCATTTCAGCATCAATGGTTTGACACTGAACTCTGCAAGTTTTTCCACATTGTCATCACAACAGATGCAATACACAGGCACTTGAAAATTCCTTTATGGTGAAAGCACAGCTGAGTGTCAACCCAACTGCCCAAGCATGCTAGGCCTAGATTAGTTATATTCCATTCTACTCCGTCAGTCTTCCAAGTGGTACGTATTCTTGTTACTAAAAAGAACAAACCCCTGTATTTTACATGGATTGCGAAAGACAAAATTATCCTATCAGCTATGTACATATGAAGCTCTATTCATGGCAGAGATATCACATTTGGCATGTACTTCTACTGTTTGATGTGGTAGATGAAAACTGATGGACAAAGAAAAATAATATCCACCAAACCTGATCATAAACTTGACGGAAAGAAAAATTTTCCAAAGAGCAAACCCATCGTTTACAGAAATGATGACTTAACCATTGCTGGGTATCACTCAGTGTAGCATGCACCACTCTAAACATTGCTGTCACTGAGACAGCACATTTGAACTAAAACGTCATAATGTTCATTGCTTCACACATAAACGTAGTGTATAGCATGTTTGCATTGTTGCAGGGTGGTCTATATTGCGGGGTAGAGTTAGTAACTCTAACCCCACCACTGAAACATTATCTACCCCTCCTCCTGAAAATTGGTGCAAATGTCAGTTCGATTCCATTACGTTCGTGTGTATTCTTTACGGTAAAACATCAAATACATGATGAAAAAAATATCTAAAATAATTTTGGAAGTTTAAAATTAAATTTGTTATGTGGCTTTACATTAGTTAAGCAATCACTAATAGATCTGTATTAATGGTGACACCTGGAGGCCCCCTGTGGTATAGTGATATGTCAACCAATGAAAAATTTGGGACACCAGCTGAAATTACTGGCAGTGAAACCACAAATTTTCCAACTGCATGCCCACCTCTATGGAAATTAAGAAGTAGGCCTATCCCAGCAACAGAAAAAAGGCCTAATAATGGACAGGGACATGAATGTTTTGGGAGCAGTAGCAGGCCTTGTAGTGATACAGAAATGCGCTGCAGTAAAATCCAACTTCAAAGAGCCAAGACATTTGCGCTAAAAAACCCAACCTAGCTGGACTCAAATATATATACAGAGAGAGACCTGCCTTTCTCTATTCACTCACTCACCCCTCGGACTAACTTGTATTTTATTCTTCCTTTTCAGATCCCTCCAGGCTCACTCTTACCTCCGACGTTCCCATCAGTGTCTTATCCAGCTTTTCTTAATAAAATATTGTCATTACCTTTTTCTCGCTGTTTTCTTCTATACATACTTCTCCTACTCATCGCTGCATATGACCATGGTCGTACACGCCATGGTTTGGCTCGAACCAACCTGCGGTACCCATCTGATTACCACCAAGGTAACACCCTCCACCACCCCCATGACAACCTTTGTTATATACAGCCTCATCAAACTTTCTCTCCACCACCACCCCCCCCCCCCTTTCCTGGCTTATTTTGCCCAACACTCTCCTGCTTTGGCTCCATATTAACCACCATTGTCTTTACAAAAACGGAACGAGTCGTAGCAACAACACCACTGTAAAAAACGCATAGAAACTAAATTACCAACGATCCACCCCGCCCCTACCAACAATTACGCAACCAATCACATAACACAGTAAAAACGGACCACCACAACTGACCACTGGTTCTCCATAGCCGACCACCATGTGACCACATCACCAATAACCAACCATTGTTTAATCAGAAGTACCAAACAGCCACCATCCACTGCATTAACTACACCATAAATTACCAACCACCAGCTAATGTCACCACATAATCAAAACCAACGATCACCACAGTTAACCATGTCCACCAACTCTTTAACCATGACCATCTAAACCGACCACTGGAAAAAATTAACCGCCACAAACTATAAGCAACCACAAGTAACATCATTTGAGGAACCAACAACACACAACCGACGCAATCTAAGATCACTTAGAACCCGTATGCAAGAACAATCCCATTACTGGTAGAGCCACTCTGGTATACACAAACCACACCACCACCAACAAATGTATGGAATCGGTCACACAAATGATAATTATGGACCACCAAAACTGACCACAAGTTCTTGACAACCACCAAGTTCCTTGCGACTACAACCACCACAGCCAACCATGGTTTCACCATAACTGCCAACCAGCCTATACCAAAAATTACTGACCACTGGTTAACATAACCATGGGATCAACACCACTCACAACTGGTTAACCACAACCACCCCATCGTGATCATCAGTACCAAAACGATCCCATTACAGATAAAGCCTCTTATGCACAACCCACTACACGTAAATAACGACATCTAAAATGACTAACCCCACCATATCCAACAATACGGAACCGGTCACACAAAAGGCAAGAATGGACCATCAGAACCGACCACCAGTTCTTGATAACCACCCACTTCCACACGACCAAAACCAACAACAACCAACCATGGGTTCACCAGAACTGCCAACCTGCCATCATTTATTACATTAAACAAACCACAAACAACTGACCACCTGTTAACAATAAACATCCACCAACTCCACTTATAACCGCATGACCACCAAAACAACTAGGGTCAACGACACTGTCCAGTATTCTCCTTATACTGATGAGTTTTAAGATCAAATTTCATGGAAAAATCAGCATTTCAGTATAAACACAAACATAGAGTCCATTCATGTGAAATTCAAGGAACTTGTGATTATGGTACATGAACTTAAAAAACCAAGATAAATTTAGTGCAATTTGTTCACAAGAATGTCATATTTCTTTAGACAGTGATCTATCACTCATTCAATTAGAGGGTTATCAATGCATTACCCAAGGGAAAACTTGTATAGTGGCCCCCCCTCTCACAAGGCCCCTCTCACCAGAGGCCACCCCTCTTTAAAGGCCAGCATTCTTGTGCAGAAAGTATGGTATTTCCATTATATTCTCCCCCTCAAGAGAGGCCACCCCTCTTGTAAAGGCCACTTTTTGGCTGCATTTGGGGTGGCCTTATAAGACGGGAACCACTGTGGTACCAAAGATGGCTTACCTAAGTGGAAAATACAAATGTAAAATTAGAAATGATATCAAGAAGATTTCAGGAACATGGGAAGGTCAATCTATTGAAATTTCAAATACCGTGAGCTTTCACTAAAAATATTTTACTTGGGAATATACATAGACCTCCTCAAAATCTTTTACTGAAAAGTTTTAAGTATTTTCTCATAACAAGGGAATGGAAAATGGTACCCTCAACCAAGTGTTGAGACCGACCGACTCTAAAGTGTTGAGCCTGTAGATCCAGTTTCTTTCCCTCTTCTGTCTGTAAATAGTGGAAGAGTCCAGATCTGGGTCCTTGTTTATCACTTCAAGAACCCGTAAAAGTAAAATGTCGTCTTGCATATGATCTGAAAGGTTCCAGTGTTTGCTGATGGGAGTCGGTTTGTTTAGGCGTATGCTGCGTTCGTGTTCCAAGTATCTTTCGAGTGCTGTTCTTTTCGTTTCCCTGATATATTGGGTAGTGCATTTGAGGCATGTTTGGAGATAAATGATGTTGCGGCTTTGACAGTCAGCATCTACGTGAGTCGGAATTTTTCGCCGGTGGCCGATGCAATCGCGTATGTGCGTCTTATCAACTGTATATTCCTCGTGTTACACCACGCGACCAGCATACTTAGCCCCTCCACGACGTCATTATTTACCGTTGCTCCTCTTTTCTGATATTACTAGATATTCATTATTAGATCCCGCTACTTTCACCATGAACCGGAATAACCAAGAACCCTATGAGGAACCACCTCATGATGTGGGAGTATTCTGCCTGTACTGTTCCCGCCACTTTTGGAACGAAGACGATGTCAATCGACACTGCACTATAGAACACCCAGATGAACTTCCCTCCTTTTTTGTTATCATGAATAACTGGGAGCACTGGGAGCCGTGACCTTTAGATGACCCAAGATGGGCTGAAGAATAATTTATTAGGATGTGACACCTCTATTTTGTTATTACCAGAACCTTTGAAAACTTTAGTCTAGGACCTCACCTCTACTTTTTTCACATTTTTAAACCTTTACCTATACATTCATGAAGAGACGAGCCTCAGACGAATTATCTCAAGAAATCTTTAAAACCATTAGTAACCCAGGTTCTCTACGCCAGCCAACCGACACCATGGACCCCCTCCGAGAATCAACCTCCCGGCTAGGATAAGTGACATCAACATGCCCAAGTATAGAATCCTGCACAAACTTACACTTGGCCTCGCCAGATCCAACCACCATCACAGATTCCTCACTGAATGCCTAGAACAAGGAACAGTCCCGAGAGGCCTAACCATTAATATAGACCCAGCTTTACCACATCTAGACTCGAACTTTTTATTACAATGGCACCTCATAATTGAAGAGACCCATAAGAAAATTATAACTTGCCTTATAGAATACTGGGCTACTCATCGTACTTTTTTGGACTCAGAAATACAAAAAGCCTATTCTCTATTCTCGGAGGTTACCTCTGAAACAGAATTAGACCTCATTAAATCCAATCTCGCCAAACAAAAGGCCGCTGAAGAACTTAGATTACGACAAAGAAGGAACAAGAAATGGGAAGGAGGTTCACCTCAAAATACAAATGGCAAAAAAGGCGCTCTCGCCAGGCAAAGACTGGATCAACAAAGATCTTCAACTTTTCTCGGCACCAATTAACTGAAGACGAAAATAATGTGCTATCTAAAGGGCTTGGCTACTGTCCCACCCCCTCCGTTATCACTAGACAAGACATCCTAATAGATACATACTGTTTCACCAGGAAATTACGTCTTCTACACTTTTTTAGATACAAGGGTACCTCCAATCCAGACATGGCGGACTCAAGTCAATCTCTACAACATGTATCCAATTCACCCTTCACTCCACGTAAAAATCTATGTAGTCATCTGGACATATACATTGAGGCACTTGAAAGCGATCTATCAAACTCACTGCCACTAAATAGGTCACGTTAAACACCGATATCCAACTTCACTAAAGCAGAATTCCGAGCTTTACAGAACCTACAACAAAATAAAGACATCATGATAAGACCAGCTGACAAAGGAGGAGCCATTGTGATCTTAGACACTTCCGATTATGTCAACGAAGGGCTAAGACAATTATCAGACACTTCCACCTACAAATTAGTTAGTAAGGACCTAACTAATTCATTCCGTAATTCTATTAACAACTTTATTGGAGACATGCACCGTAAAGGCCACTTAATTCCTCAAGAAAAATCCTCACTACTCACTAGTCACCCACGTACACCTCTACTATATCTACTTCCGAAACTACACATGGTTAACAGACCAGGAAGACCCATTGTCTCAGCTGTCTCCGGACCTACAGAAAAAATCTCTGCTTTCGTAGATATACATCCTAAACCTCTAGTTATCCTCATTCCTTCATACATTAAGGATACTACAGGCTTTCTAATCAAACTCTCCAATATAGTATTTTCTCCAGGAGACATACTAGCCACCATAGATGTCAAGTCATTATACACTAACATCCCACACAGACAAGGCATCGAAGCTGCTAAGTCAGCCCTCAACTCTCGTCAAAACCAACAACCGCATACTTGGCTTCTCTTAAAATTTATTCTTTTGGTCTTGACTCATAATTGTTTTAAGTTCCATGATAAATTTTATCTTCAGGTCGCAGGCACGGCCATGGGCACAAAAATGGCCCGTAATTATGCGAATTTATTCATGGCTAAGTTAGAACAAGATTTACTTCATAACGCGCCTCTAAAACCAAAAGTCTGGTTAAGGTTCATAGACGATATTTTCACTGAATGGCCACATGGTGAGAATACGCTTCAAACTTTTCTGAATTATCTTAATGATGCCCACGACACCATCAAATTTACTTCTGAATATTCACACTCTGAAATTAATTTCCTGGATGTAAAGATCACTCTACACAACGGTAAAGTACAAACAAGCATACATAAGAAACCTACTGATAGTCAAACATATATTAGGTATGATTCTTGCCACCCTAGACACTGCCTCAACGCCATCCCTTATAGTCAAGCTCTTCGTCTGAGGAGAATTTGTTCTGATGAACAAGACTTTGTCACACAAACCAATATTTTATTGGATAATTTTCTCAAATGCGGATACCCTAATCACATTGTTGTATCAGCTATAGCCAAAGCCAGTCAACTAGATCGCGCTTCTCTGCTTACATACGTCACCAGAGATAAAGACCGTACCATTAACTTTATCACAAACACGAACCCTTCCTCTCCTATTTCCATTAAAAAAATATCAAGAAACTGGGATATTTTAAGTCGAAACGAAGAAACTTTGCACATCCATTCTTCACGACCACAGCTAACCTTTCGGAGGGCCAAAAATATTAGAGGATTTCTAGTTCTAAATGATTCCACCAAACCGAGTATTATACCAGGCTGTTCTCCGTGCCAGACCCCGTGTTCTACTTGTAAGTTCATGAAAACTACTAACACCTTTAGGTCAATGGTCACCAAAATTACTTATCATATTACCCAAAGGATTACGTGCCAATCCTTTAATATCATATATCTCATAAAGTGTTCTCTTTGTGGTATACAATATGTTGGTCAATCATCACAAACTCTAAACAAACGTATACAGCAACATAGATCTGACATTTCTCTCAATAAGGAGACCACAGTAGCTCAACACTTTAATTGTCCCAATCATAACGTTAATCATTTAAACGTCACAGGCATTCAGGTTGTTACGAACAACAACACGTCATTATGTTTAGCCACTGAAATCACTTGGATACAAGAACTTAACACTGTTTTACCATTAGGCCTCAACATCAGAGAATAGTTTCTTCCCGTCATTATGAAAAATTCATGCATTATATGTGGGAAATCATACAGCTCTGCTTGGTCCCTCAGAAGACATCTCAGGACCCACGACCTAGAGAGACCTAGGCTCACTTGCCTCATATGCCTTAGCAACTTTGGCCGCAACGGACAACTTCAAACGGCATGCAGACAAAAAACATCCCGGGACCAACATCACTCCCGTATCGTTCAACCCCAGGGTTATAGCCACCAAACCCACGACGAAACGTCCATGGGAAGCCTCTGACAAAAAACGGCACATTATATCTGTCAAGAAAACTAAGGAAGCCACTTTACGTATCATCGCGGGTATCAACTCCGCCAGAACCCAGATGGGACTGAGAAAATCTATTATTGACGGCTGTGCAAAGGTCCAGCAATTATCTAAAGATATCACTCCTTTTCAAATATCCAGACTATCGGACAGCGACACAGATGAGGAGACCTATGACTCCAAATCCCGCTGCTCTACCCCCTGCCAAGACGAATACTGGTATCCATCCAGCTCGGACCCGGCCACGCAGATACTAGAAATTGACCAACGAATTCAAGAAACTATCGCCACAATTGCATCACTTATTTCTTCCTACAAAACCCCTTCTATCCTATACAGAGACTTGCAATTGTCTAGTGATGGCAGTGACTCTAATTAACAGTACCTTGTCACTTTTATTATCACTATTCAATATCTCTCCTTTCACTTTCAATTCCACTGTTCACTTCCGGGTTTATTTTTGCCGCATACACAGAGACCTCTAGCGGGGATCAAAAACACTTCTAAATACGTCACAATCAGAAAAGTTTTGCACCTTAATTTTAATATAAGGGCTACGAATAAAGTACATATAGGAGCCTCCTTTCCCCTGAGGAAGGACAAGGATGTCCGAAACTAGTAGGGGGAGGCTCCTCTTTATACATATGGACTGGTTGTTTGCTTTCTTTTCCTCCTCTTTTGTTGGTTTGTCATGTTTGATTTAATTTATCAACTGTACTCGCTCCTACATATCAACTCCCAGGCATTGGCAGCAAGACCGCAACTAGTCCCAAAGAGCAAGCCATACTTCAAGCCACATATGCAGGAGAACTCACACCAGTAGACACCTGGGAGAGCCCCACAGCTACTACTTTAACGCTACCTGGACCACTAGTGACAAGCCGCAGCAGCCCAGACGCTTCCTCTACCTCATCGAATGTTCAGGGATTCGCCACGGAGGATGAAGTTGATCTGGTCTTTGATTTTCTAACATTACCAATTGTAGGCCCTTCCACGGACCAGCCTCCCCTTCCCCCTATGCCATCAGATCAAGCCAAGGCCATTTACCCAACTGCACCCACTTTTATTCCGTTAGCTGGGACATCTAGAGAGAGCTCATCCACCCTTCAAGCGCGACATACGCTGTGGGCTGGAGGTGAAGCACCCCCTCAACCCGGTAGATCCAACGAAGAACACGACCATCCTGCCATACGAACCTCAGGTGAGGCCTACTATGGGGAACTCTTGCCGGCCAGTTACACTGATCAGGAGTCTTTTCTTCAAGTCCAGTGGCAGGCCCAACATACGGAAGCTATTTCCATGAGAAGAAGAGGGCTGATATCAGACATAAACCTAGCTGCTAGGGCGACCTTTGACGTGGGGGACATGGAGAGCACTATAGACACTCCAACCTTAACAGAGATCATGGAAACTCTAGAGACACCACAGCAGTCAAGAAGCTACCACTTGGATACCTGTGAGGTGCCACAACCGAGTGTCATAATTGTTCATCTTCATCTGTTGATCAACACTCAAAACGGCCTCCCCACCGATGATGTATGACCCTTGCATACAGCCGGAAGGGCCATCACACCTAATATTAACTGGCGACCTATCGCAAGAATGCGAACGACCAACCGCCTCTTAGCAGCCGGAGCGCGACTGCTACAATTTTTATCTATGGGACGGCTTCCTGGACCCGTTAGAAGACTTCCTTTACACGCACTGCAACCTACTACCTGCTGTCTCCAAGTGCCAACTCCAGACCCTATAATTGTTAGTTTTTCATCAAGTACTTACTTGCACAATGCACAGAGGTGCTTTCTCAAAGGGGCACAGACCTTTCCCACTTATTACCACGAGCACGGGTTTTGAACTCTATTCTTCTTCTTTTCAGCTCTACTCTACCTGGCCCCTTACTTGGTTGACGATTCCAATAAAGATTGAAGCGATCTCTATTCTGGTTCATGCTTTTCTTCTAGGTTTCCATTTACGTCCTGTTTGTCCTGTCTTGTCAATTTGCATGAAGGCCTATCTTTATAAATATTCTAAGACTTACCTTAGTCATTCTAAATGTTTGAGATCTGTGTTTGAGCACTATGGAAAAACCCAACTCCAGGTTGTCCAACGGTTCACAAGAACCTTTAGGTTCTTGCCACAGAACCCATCACTGGCTCTCAGAAACCATAAGGTTCCTCCACAGAACCAACTGACGGTTCTCACGAGCCCCACTGGTTCTAAACAAACTATTGGTGCTTCACCGGTTCTCTAGAACCTCATAGTTCTAACCACAGAACCCGCGGTTCTCAAGAATCTTCAGATTCTGACCATAGAGCCCACCACCAGCTCTCGAAAACCATAAGGTTCCTCCACAGAACCAACTAACGGTTCTCACGAACCCCACCGGTTCACACAGAACACCATTCGATTCTTAGGAACATGGCCGATCTACGACAGAACCTTCACTGATTCTCATCACCCAATATATGTTCATGAAAACCAACGACTGGTTCTTCACTGGTTCAACGGGTTCTTAAAACATACCAGTTCTTACAAAAGAAGGACGCAAAGGACGCAAACAATCAACCAATAACACACTCCACTTGCCCATGCAATGTAAATTTATTGGACATGAAAAAACAACCAATCAGAAGATTACCCACACAGCAGAAGGGTATATAAGGAGCACTAAAAACTATGTCAGTTTTCTAACTGTCCTCTGAAGGAGCGACACAGAGTTGCAAAAGATCTAAGGACTGATTTTAAGCAGTATTTAGTTACACTTAGCAACAGGAACATAGCCTTCTACTTCCCGCTTTATTTTCTTATAAGTTCAAGCAAATACTTATATATTTCGAAACTGTAAATAAAAAAATAATGATAGTGGGTGATTTTAACATAAAATTGTTTAAAATTAATGAAAAACCGATGTTTAATCAGTTTTTTGAAGAAATCATAACGCACAGTTTTTTTCCCCAAAATAACCTTACCCACTAGGTTTTCTGAAGTAATGGAACTCTTATTGATAATACTTTTTTGTAAACACAGTGAAGCCACACTAAAAACAATCTCAAGTATTTTCACAAGGAAGGCATCTGATCATCAACCATACTTCACTTGCTTAGAAAAAATTTAAGTTTAAAAAAAAAAATTTCCAAAGTTTGTGAAATGTTATGCTTATAGTATTGAAGCAGCTAACAATACAACAATGCATTTACTAAATGCAAGTGTCATGAACAGACTTTATCCAGATCCAAATTTATGGTAATCTTAACCTTGATTATAATTTATTAAGTGAAGCAACTAATAAACATACGCCATGTAAGATTGTGAAATTTAATAAGTACAAACATAAGAATAATACTTGGATTACACAGGGCATACTGAATGCAATAAAATATCGAGAAAACCTCCACAAACGCTTGACGAAAACAAATCCTAACGGTAATAAATATGCTACTCTCAAAATAAATCTAGCAACTTACAATAATATTTTAAAGAATAATACCAGATTTGCGAAAACAAGATACTATGACTTTATTTTCAATAAATATATACATGATATGAAGCAAGCATGGCAAACAATAAATAATATGATTAATAGAAACAACTTAAAGAAATCTCTCCCAGAAATATTTAAATGAATGGATAAACTATTATAATGACAAAAATGTAATTGTCAATAGATTTAATGAATTCTTCATAAATATTGGACCTGATCTTGCACAAAATATTACCAAACCTGGTTACAAAAGTTTTGAAACATATCTAAACAAATACAATCAATTTGATGAAGTTATAAAGTTCTGAAGATGTACAAAAAGTAATAAACTCTTTAAAACCTAAAACCAGCTCTGGTCATGATCATATATCAACAAAGTTATAAATTAGGCAGGCCTAGCCCAATCTTGATTGAACCAGTCACAAGAATTATTAATCAAAGTTTAAAAACTGGTCTTTTTCCAGACAAACTTATAGCAAGAGTAATTCCCCTAATTAAACAAGTTAATGACTATTGCAGAGCAATACATAGTCCCCCGCTCGTCGCCCACGAGGTTGAATGGACTACTATATAGGGGTGTGACCTAGATGAAAAAAAAAAATAAAAGTATGGCACATTCTTAGATTAAGCTTCACATTTGTGTAAAATTTCATTAATCTAAGTAAAAGGACAAAAAAGTTATGGCCCGGACAAGATTTTGAATGGATTTCACAGTGACCTAGATATTTGACTTAGTGACCTACTTTTGCCATGTGACACAACAACTCCCCAGGTAGTATTAAAATAATAAATTTGGTAGCTGCAGGTATTATAGTAAGGGAAATATGGCATGGACAAGGTTTTACATGGAGTTTACACTGTGACCTAGATATTTGACCTAGTGACCTAGTTTTGCATCGTGACACACTTTTAGGTCACGATACATTATCAGTAAACTTTCATAACAAGAAGTCAAAATTTTTTAAGAATTACAGTAAGGACATGAAAATACTGTACATTTATGTATTACTGTGACCCAAATATTTGACGGATTGACGGACACACGGACGGTGCCCATTACCATATCCCCTCTAAGGTCTACCCACCATAAAAAAAAATCAAAGGGCTGGCATCAATAATTTTGAAGATATGGCCCGGACAAAATTTGTATTGTATCTTGAGCTTGCTTAATGAACTTCGTTAATTAATTAATTAATGGAAGTAATTAGCCACAGAAAACAATGCGTATGCACACCTACTACCTAAGGTCTACACGCCATAAAAAATTCAAAGGGCTAGCATTAACAGTTTAGAAGATATGGCCCGGACAAAATTTGTCTTGCTTAACGAACTTTGTTAAATAATTAATTAATGCAAGTAATTAGCCACACAAAACAATGCCTATGCACACCTACTACCTATGGTCTATCCACCACAAAAAATTCAAAGGGCTAGCATTAATAGTTTAGAAGATATGGCCCGGACAAAATTTGTCTTGCTTAACGAACTTTGTTAAATAATTAATTAATGCAAGTAATTAGCCACACAAAACAATGCCTATGCACAGCTACTACCTAAGGTCTACCCACCATAAAAAAATTGAAGAGGTAGCATTAATATAGGGAAGATATGTGCCGGACAAAATTTGTTTCTGTATATTTACATATCGTGGTGACCCAAATATTTGACCTAGTGACCTAGTTTTGCTTTATGACACTTTTTTAGACTAAGCTTCACATTTGTGTAGCATTTCATGACTCTAAGTAAAAGGACAAAAAAGTTATGGCCCGGACAAGATTTTTCATACATATGTATTCTGTGACCCAGATATTTGACCTAGTGACCTACTTTTGGCACACCATACACCTCTATCCTAGGAAGTACAAACACATTAAATTTGGTAGCTGTGGGTGTTATGGTGTTGGAAATATGGCCCGGAGAAGCTTCGGACGGAAGGACGGACGGACGGACGAGGTGCAAACCTATAGTCCCCCACCAAGTGGGCGGGGGACTAAAGAGGATGATCATGAATTATTACCAAATTATCGCCCAATATCATTACTTTCTGTTACATCAAACAATTTTGAAAAAATAAGTTTTCATCATCAACTTGTTGAATACTTTGATAAGTTTGACATTTTTTATAAAGGTCAGTATGGATTTCAGAAAGGTCACTCCACTGAATTTGCTACAGTAGAACTTATAAATAATTTGATATGTAAATTAGACAAAGGTGAAATACCACTATGTACTTTTCTTGATCTCTCAAAAACGTTTGATATGTACTCTTAACAGGGAAACATAGATCCAAAACACACAAGTTTCTCACCACCACAGAATACAAAACACCACAATTCTATCTGCTACCAAAAATCCACAAGAAAGGAGTACCAGGCAGACCGATCCTTAGTGCCAACAACAGAGTGACGTACTCTCATGGTTTGTAGACGGCCACATCAACTTTTTAGTGCCACGTATAAGGTCCACCTATCTTCAAGACACCAATAACTTTTTACATAAAATAGAAAGCATTAATGAGAACCCCCCACTAGGCCATTATATTCTATTGACACTAGACATGGTATCTTTATACATAAACATCCCAAACTAATAGGGCCCAGTAGCCACAGCACTTGCCCTAAATTAAACCCACATGGCACAATGAGAACCACAGCTATTATCAAATGTTGGAAGAAGTCCTCCACAGGAACAATTTCAACTTTAATGGTAAACACTACTTACTGATAGGGGTCACCGCCACGGGTCCTCAGTGGCACCATCTTATCCAAACTTATTTATGCACAATTTAGAAAGTAAACTGCTCAAAAACTCCCACCTTAAACCGGCCATGTTTTGGTGCTGCATAGATGACTGTTCTGGAATATGGACACGTGGAGAACACTCACTCCCAGAATGGAGGGACTGGCTCAAACAACAGCATCCCACTATCAAATTCACTTTAGAATACTCTTATTGTCAAGTCTACTTCTTCGATACCATGGTACGCAAAAATGCTAACCACCACTTAGCCCCCACACTCTGTTGCAAACCCACCGACACATATCTAGCTACTTACACTATGATTCCTGTCATCCCAAAAACGTCTCCAGATCACTACCGTACACTCAATTTTTAGGTATTATCAAAATATGTTCCGACACCCAAGACACAGACCACCACTTGGATCTGATGACAGAACATTTCCTTAAAAGAGGCTACACCCACCCACCCCCACCCCCCGCCCAACAAACAAAAAGCACTCCAGAAAACCCATGCAGATCTACTCCAACCAAAAAGCACACCAACTACACAACACCGCTTACTTCTCACACATAACTTCAACCCGCGGAACCCCGACACGAGAACAATAATACCCCTTTATTGGCATATTCTCCAACTTTCACCAGAACAAAGTAGAGTCTTCACAGAGGATCCTGTACTCAGCTTCTGCAGATGCCCTAACCTTAAAGACTAGCTAGTCAGGGCCAAACTTACGTACCCCAGGCCTGCCCCAGGCCGACAAGGACACAACCCCGCCAACCCACACAACCCATGCCCTCACACAAACTGCGACATTTACAGCATGATTGAAAAACAAATGTACTTTCAGATCAAGGGCGGTCAGACAAAGCTTCAATATACCCAATATATTGCGAGAATCCAATGTCATCTACGCGCTGACATGCCTGAGATGTGGCCTACAGTGCATTGGAGAAACCAAACGAAGACTTAGACACAGATCTATACCTAGAACATGAACTGATCCCCATTAGCAAACATTGAGAAGAAAATCACCACAATCACAATGATATTCTATTTATTCAAATTTCAGAAGTCTTGCCCCGAAACTCAAACTTAAGAAAGACATTGGATTTATAAGGCCAATACCTTAGAACCCGCAGGTCTCAACACCTTAGTTTGAGGTGCTTTAGCCTCCATCTTTCATTTTTATTAATGGACTCAATAAACTCTTTGCTCAACATAGTTTAATATTTGACATTCCAAATTTACTATTTAAATCAAACGTATAGGAATATAATGGAAAAGATCCACACTTATAGTTTGCAAGGTTTTTCAAAGTACATGTAGATAAAAAACAAATTGTTGAATAATTATCAATATGGTTTGATATAATTGACTGTTATGTCTATCAAAATAACCGGCAATCATGTTCCTAAGTGAGTACTAGACATTTTACATCATAGAGACACCTCTATAGGCAACCACTTCAACCAGCCAAACCACTCTGTTGACAATTTGCGTGCCATAGATATCTATGTCGTTAGGGACAATAGCACCTCCTCACGTCTTGCGACGGAACATTTGTGGATACATCAGCTACGGACTATGCAACCGCTGGGCCTAAATGTTTTATGTTGATCTTCAGGACTGTACGGCCTCTTTCCAGTCGCCCTGTGGTCCCGCTATCTCCATCACCTGTACTTCTGGCTTCCGGCTCCACTTTCATACCTGAGGCATCAAATTTGACGGTCTTATTTGCTTCAAGACATTCACTAGGGCATGGTCACTGCGCCGACACCTCCGCTGCCGTGAACGGGAAACCAAGAAGCTCACATGCCCACCATGCTTTAACAATTTCAGCTGACTTGACAATTTTCACAGGCACGTCAGGGCCAAACACTGTGGCCAAGATATTACACCAGTCACTTTTAACCCCAGAGCCGCAGCTATGCTACCACCCAAGAAAGTCAACAACTGGGAAGCCACTGGTCGCAACAATAAATTCAATAAGAAAAGGACTATACCAGGCCAACTGATCTCTTCAAAAGTTACAGATTCTGCCACCTTTCGATTTTTTCAGGTATACCTAAAGCAAAGGCGGCCCTACAACAGAGAAGGAACGCCACCACTCCCTGGCCCAGTTCCAACCTTACGGACACCTTCGATGACGACGATCTCCCCAATCCACCACCAGCCAGAACGGACTATGAAACACGCGTGGAGGACGAGTTGTGGCAGCCAGATAGACGCTTCCCGCTGGATGACCAAATTATTGCTATTAATGCTCATATCAACACAATTTTTCCCAACATTAAAGCTCTCTGTCTCCACCCACTGAGTCCCTTTAATTCTATATTCTCCACATGGACTTAAGGCTCTCTAGCTCATCCTCGGAGTCAGAGTAATTTTATTCCCACGAGCAATATTGTCATATATGCCTATACTATTCTCTATTCTTCCTATACAGAGACATATTCAGGTTCCATTCACTCTCTATGACTGTGCTCATCATACATGTATATAAATTCATCAATATTATCACTTTCAATTCAAAATTTTGAAAATTTGAGGCTTCAATAGCCAAAATGAATTTATCCATGGGTCATCAGCAGGAAACCATCAAGCATGTTTCACAGTCTTAAATATCATGAGGTTTAAAGTTTCCCTATTTGTGCAAACATGGTAAACTTGCAGTAAATTCCCCATACCCATAATAATCCCAAGGCAGCACAGACGAAAGCATTGTACAAAAGCAGTACTTATTACTATCAGTGTCTACCACAACTTCAATGTGTCGAGTGTCAAGATACAGTTTGTGTCTGGCAGTTTTGGTGGTGAACTATATTTTCTGTAGCATTATAAAACACATGGATGCACGGACTACAATAATAGAACAACCTGAGTCATCGGTCCTTGTCATCCAACACACCCAAGTTGCTATTTTATAACCCACGCCGAAGGCGCAGGTAATGCGCATTGGATGAAGGTCCATCTGGTGACTAGGAATGACACTGTACTTGGAAGAATTTTTTTTTAGTAGTTCTAAAATAAAAACCAACTTTTATTAATAAAAACAAGTTTTGTTGAGAAGCAAGATGCAGACCTATGTTTAGCATAGAAATTTATTGACAACAGCCAAAGTACAGTACAGATATCACTACATGGACCGAATTGCTAGCCTGGTTTCACATTGGCATGCCTAAAAAATGGGCCAGCCAATGTCAGCATGCACAATCACCATGCGTGCATCAGGCTCATGGCTCACTTTTACCCTTTCCCCCTTCAATTAAGACTTAGTCAACAGCTTTCCTCAGCATGGGTTGGGCACAAAGTACCCAACCCATGCTGAGGAAAGCTGTCGACCTGGGTCATGTTGTCTTGACAAGTCTCGTCTTCAATTTTCAGTCAAATAGTTTTTCATTGCTGTTGAAATCAGTTGAAAACGCTGAAGCAGATGACATTTGACCACCAGCCGGTTTTGGCCGGTTTAAGGGGGAAAGGGTTAAAACAGGCAGAAATGCTAGCATTGCATTTGGCTATGTGTCTGAAGACTAGCACTGGGGGAATTGCATGCTAGCATCATGCGAATGGCTCTCGGATTGTGCTACTTGTGCAGCGCAAGCCATGCGCATCTGAATAATGGGGAAATTTACTTGCTCGCTTCAGGGCGGTGCCCTGCTCGTACGTTTGTAAGATTATTTGCATACAACTTGGGCTCATATGACTGACAAAATGTTGTGGTATTTTTAAGTTGAATGTCTTACTGCTACATAAAAATATTAAATCTGATTAAACTGTGGCCTAATGTACCTTGCACCATGCATTTTTGGCACTTGAGCCATGTTAACAGTTGAAAATTGGCAAAACAATGGTAAAATTGCACTCGTTTGTGCCCTCCATAGGACTGGATCACTTCAGGGGAAACACCGCATGTTTGGTATCATTGGAAAGTTCAGAAATTTGTCCACATCAGTAAAATGCTTTCTCATTGGTTAAATGTGACCTCAATGTGGTTAATTCATGCCAAACATCATTGTTGGAAAGGTTAGAAACACATTTTTTTCTATCGGCTGATGGTGATGTTGTCAGGTGGTCATATGACCTATCTGAATAACTAACACTGAAGATTAGTCACGGGGACCAATAGGAGCATAAAGATCACCCAGACCATCATTTCTGCTCTGGTCTCAACCACGTGTCATTGGTGAAATCATGGTTGTCGGCCATGATAAAAGTGGCAAATCTGTCTCTTTTGATGTTTTTAAAGTGTAAAAACTTTTCATTGGATTAGGACTTAATCCTAGAAGAAAGATGGTAGAGGGAAGAACAGGAAGAATGGATAGGCCCATCCATACATGCAAATACTGCTTTAAAAAATTCAAAAGTAAATCTACGTTTTGTAGACATCTGGAACACAACACAGAGAAGTTTGACGCCTTTCTTGTTGCTTTTGCAACAAAACTTTTACTAGAAGTAATAACTTCTGTAGACACTTCAGACAACATGGCAGTGAGTTCGTGAAACCTGTAAGATTCATCCCTAGAGAACAAGCCATGGCACCATGTGCATACCAGAGGCCATATGAGGCTACGGGGTCCACAAATACCCCATGCAGGGGCGCCCTCTACAGAGCACAGCCAGGATCAAAACCGATGTTTTGTGTCATACCCGACCACAGCAAATCATCCCCAAAGGACTGTAAAAGTCCAATACCAATCATTGTTTGGCCCAGTAAGTCCAAGTGATGATGTTATCAGGGATTCTCTGGGGCAGCTCTGCCCAGAAAGTTTCCCTGGCAGCCAGAATGGCATAAAGAAATACTCCAAGCTATCCTGAATAGGCAGAAAGACCTTTACCTATCTGATGAAGAGACATTCCGCCTAGCCACACCATAGACTATTTGATTTAAGCATTAATATAATTATTTAGATAACGAGATAAATTATTTACTTGTATCTGCCCTCTAATAATTCATATATAAATTTTAACATTTGTAAAGGCAGAAATGCGTATCACATTATTTTAACTTACAGGACGGACGTAATCAGTGGTAAAGAATTCACACAAGAACCGAGTACTGAAGTCAAGGGGCAATCAGGGACTTTCAACAATTTACAACATTTCACTGTGCAAGATGATGCCAGACTTTGATAATAATATTTAATTTTAAAAATTCAAGTGCCAGCTTGGCCAGATAATGTTGAATTTTTCTTTATAGATAGTAACTTTTAGTGCTGTGTTAAAAGGACTCTAAATATAGATTTATAACAACACGGGACACTGTGCCTATATAATCTTTATTAACATTATCCATGTATTTCATAAGGCAAACTCCCGTCTATATCTAAAAAATCCCCCATTATCCTCCATCATAATGTTTGGGCATGTGACTCCTCTTTTTTAATACACAAAGTAGTAGTCTATTAGCACATGTTGCTCCTCTTCCACGTACATAATGATCGTGAATCTTAACAAGAATTTAAGACCGTCTTCCCTCTGAAGAAGGGCCCAGGAGGGAGGTCCTCCATTTTTACTTTTATTTCAGTCTTCGGATTTGGTTTCTTTATCTAACTCATTTGTTATCCTGGAGAGTGTGATTTTGTTGGAGCTACACAGCAGACATGAGTTCTCTTTAGATGTTCAAGTGATAGCACCCTGCATCCGACCTGGATCCAATTTTACACCTTTTTAACCCCTGAGGTCACACTATGTGTTGTCCTGGTAATGTGCTTGCTGTTCCTTTAGGGTTAGGACTTATATAGTTCTGAAGCTTTCTGTTATGACTGCAAGACATACAGAAGGATATTCTCTGTACATTTGGCACCGATGAGGCCAATGTGCTGTGCCCAGACTCCATTTGCACATAGAGAGCATTGCTTTTGCCAAACGTATCAGTTTTGCCTTCAATATCTCTAACCCCTAATTGTAAATAACGAAAAATAAGCAAGATAATAAGATTTGATGCTGAAGAAATCAGTCACATGTGGTAACAGTCACTTCAAATGAATTACTGCAGAATAAAAATATATGCAGTGTTAGAGATGTATATCAAGCACTACAAATACCGCGACTGGCACTGGGGGAACAAAAATTGTCAGCACTGCACTGGAAGTGACTGGCAGTCGAAGAGTTAGGCAAAATGACGAAAATCAGTGATGCCATCAAGTGAAAATCCTGCAGATAATACAATAATTGACAGATCATGCTGGCATTGGGCACAAGATCAAGCTTTCCAGCCCACCAGTTTTGGCATTGGCGGAAGCGGCAGGCACATTGTGCATGTAGTTTATGGCATTTAGTGCCACACTTGTCGCCGATGCGAAAAATGGCACAAAAGCATTGGGAAAACACATTCGAGCTTATTTGAACAAGCCATTGGCACACATATGGCCAATTGCCAATGATCAGTGACAAAAATTCCTCCACACTGTGTTTTTTTACCTGGAGTATACTGGCATTTCAAAAATAGGCACTGGCATAAATTGGTGGTAGCATACTGTGCAATGCAGAATTTGCATTGAAATCACACCTTCCCTTCAAATTTCCCTGGAATTTCAAATCTATGGACCAATCAGAGTGCTCAAATAATTAGCAGGGAAGCCTATGGGATGTGCATTGAAATAACATAGGCCTGTATATCTCCCTGAAACATTGTGAAACTTGAAACCAGTGACCAGAGCAATTTACTTTCATGGAAGTACTGTATTCTGATTGGTGCTCACAATCAAAGTTACCCTAGCAACAGACCTCTTGAAAATTAAATAGGCCCATCTCAAAATGGCATCCGACAGAGTGATAGAGGGATTGATGAATAGAATTATGGATTTGGAGGATCAGATTGGCAAAAAAAATAAAGGGAAATTTACAAATATTACAGAAGATTCTAAGAGTCTCGTTGATGACCGGAGAAATGAAAACACCATGCAAAAAAAAAAAAAACTAGAACAGACAGATTTTCCAACAGAAAATCAAATGTCTCCCAGTGGAACACTTGCGTCTCTGAATAAGCTACAGGTGATAACAAATTACAAATAACCAAGTTTGCTTGAAAATTACAATCCTATTTTAGCTCTCACCTACATACATTACTCTAGCAATTTTCATCAAGTTCTTCAAGACTTATTGCAGAAAAATCAATTTCACATAAATGACCCTGTGACCTTGAAAATTAGGTCAAGGTCACCCAAATACAATCCCAAACTTAGGTCTTGCCAAGATACATAATCCTACCAAGTTTCATCAAATTCCATCAAGTTCTTCAAGACTTATCGCACAGAAACCAATTTCACATAAGTGACCCTGTGACCTTGAGAATTCGCTCAAGGTCATCCAAATACAATCCCAACCTAGGTCTTGCCAAGATACATAATCCTACCAAGTTTCATCAAATTCCATCAAGTTCTTCATGACTTATCGAACAGAAACCAATTTCAAATAAGTGACCCTGTGACCTTGAAAATTAGGTCAAGGTCACCCAAATACAATCCCAACCTAGGTCTTGCCAAGATACATAATCCTACCCAGTTTCATCAAATTCCATCAAGTTCTTCAAGACCAATTTCACATAAGTGACCCTATGACCTTGAGAATTTGCTCAAGGTCATCCAAATACAATCCCAACCTAGGTCTTGCCTAGATACATAATCCTACCAAGTTTCATCAAATTCTGTCAAGTCCTTCAAGACTTATCGCACGGAAACCAATTTCACAAAAGTGACCCTGTGACCTTGAAAATTAGGTCAAGGTCACCCAAATACAATCCCAACCTAGGTCTTGCTTAGATACATAATCCTACCAAGTTTCATCAAATTTCAAAAGTTCTTCATGACTTATCACATGAAAACCAATTTCACATAAGTGACCCTGTGACCTTGAGAATTCGCTCAAGGTCATCCAAATACAATCTCAACCTATGTCTTGCCAAGATACATAATCCTACCAAATTTCATCAAATTCCATCAAGTTCTCCATGACTTATCGCATGGAAACCAATTTCAAATAAGTGACCCTGTGACCTTAAAAATTAGGTCAAGGTCACCCAAATACAATCTAAACCTAGGTCTTGCCAAGATACATAATCCTACCAAGTTTCATCAAGTTCCATCAAGTTCTTCAGGACTTATCGCACGGAAACCAATTTCACATAAGTGATCCTGTGACCTTGAGAATTCGCTCAAGGTCATCCAAATACAATCCCAAACTAGGTCTTGCCAAGATACATAATCCTATTACGTTTCATCAAATTCCATCAAGTTCTTCATGACTTATCGAACGGAAACCAATTTCACATAAGTGACCCTGTGACCTTAAAAATTGCGTCAAGGTCACCCAAATACAATCCCAACCTAGGTCTTGCCTAGATACATAATCCTACCAAGTTTCATCAAATTCTGTCAAGTCCTTCAAGACTTATCGCACGGAAACTAAGTGTTGAAGAACCTGAACAACAACAACAACAACAACAACAACAACAAGCGGAAGAAACAGGCACTAAAACAATTTGTCCCCCGGCTTCCACCGGGAGACATAAAAAATGACATGAAGCTGTTGCAGGACTGGCTGGTTCCACTAGGCATGACCACCGACCAGTGGAGAAGATCCCACCTCTAGAGCTGGATTATAAGCTCGTGAGCATCAAGAAAGCAGAGAAAGGTTGAGTGTCAGAAATTGAGCCAGATACCTTCACTAGTAAATTAAATAGCACAGGACGGTACTTGCATCAAAAAAACTACGAAGACATTAAGGATTCGCCAGCATTCACCTACTGCCGTGACGTTTTGGTGGCAAAGAGAAGGGAACGAAAATCAAAAGGACTGGGAAATACATAAGAAAGGCAGATCACATTGCAGCAGAACATATTGAAAGACTGAAAGAAGCTGGCCAACTTCATGAACTTGGCACACATACAGTGTAAGTCAACATTGTTTACAATTTGCAAGGTCATTTCCAGTACCGGCGTTTGCTTATTTCCGGGTCACTTACTGTCATTTGCATAGAACTTCCAGTGGAATTTATAAAAATGAACCAACAAAACACAATATGTCTTACCTTGAAAACATTTTATAAGATGGTAAGAGCTCAGAATTTTTGAAAATAAACTCATTCATCGAGTGATTCATTGATGGTCAAGGGCTAGGGCTCTGTATATAGTTCTGTATGGGACATGCCATCATTGACATTGACCTATGGATGTCAACATGACACTGATACTCGCCAAACTGGCACAAGTCAAGGCTATTAATTTTGTGTTTCTTTCATGTCACTATCTGAATATTTACTGTACACGATTGAAATTAACTCATTCCATACTATGGTCACAGGCCTTGGTCAGTGGTTCTGGCACTGCCTGGCAAGTGATGCTGCAGCTAACACAAGGGTAGCTGCAGCATGACTTGCCAGGCAGTACCAGAACCACTGACTTAAGACTATAGGCATGTTGGTACTGGAACGAAAGCTCTTTTCATGAAGAATTTAAATATGCAATTGTCGTCTTAAATGTAGGTAAATATATGGAAAAATCAGGGACTGGTATGGAATGAGTTAAACACATTGTTAATCCTTTCCAAGCAAGAATCAACCAATAGATGTTTTCGTTCAGATAACCTATAAATATTCTGTCAATTGAACAACACAACCGAGATGGTTATTATCAGTAAATATTGAATTTATCATTATCTGTAAATATTGCACTTTATGCCAGACCTGAGGGAGTTTTTACATGGCTGCTGTTGAAGTGGCATGCAATTTGAATTTGGAAAGCAGTGGAACAATAACCAAGCATCCAATCAGAAACAAGCATCCCAATATATGGTTCACCTGCTGCCAATCAGAAGTCTGTGTTATGGTCATTTTCAAGGTATTTCTGGTGCCAGTACAGAAGAAAGTCCTTTTAAGTTGACTGACAAGTCAGCTGCACCAAAAAATCACTGTAGTATATGACCATTTGAGCAAATTTCCTGGAGACCCACCCCAGGTATATCCACCAAGTTTATACAGGACCCAGCCAGCAGTTTCAGATGAGTCAAAATGTGAACGTTATATGCCGGGATGGAGGCCTTGCCATTTAAAACACCATCAGAAATGCACTATTTAATATACTGACCTGATGTGTCAATATCAAAATGATGGTATGCATATACGACTTGAAGAAGGGAATGTGTGTTGGGGGCAAAAACACCATCTGTTAATAGAGTGCCCAGTCATCCCTTGGTTTACAGCCAGCTTTAGCCAGTCGATGCCTTCAAAAGCCTCCACAAAAACAAGGATGGAATCTCTTAGAACTGCCGTCTGGCATAGCACAGGTACTTTGTGCCTCAAAACATCCCCGAGATTCGTAAACCAAGCACTCATGATGCAAATTCCAGGGAAAAAGATCACACAAAAAATAGGAAAATGATTGCATCATCATCTCCTTCATAAAGTTGGTCGAGGTCCAGCTGGGGAACAGTTGTGCATAAAATCAAAGCATTCCATATACACATTTTGATAATATTTGCAATACATGCAGTGTGGTGCTTTGTAAATGTGTACACTAATAGCACCTGCCAGCACATGCATACAGTGCCAAAGTTTGATACCCCATCATTTTCTCAAACTTTCATCATCTTTGGTCAGATTATATCCTGGCAAAATTTCAAATAATTCTATTCAGCTGTTCTGGAAAAAAAGTTGAAAATAGCCTGAACACACAAAAATTCATTTATAAAAAATAAGTGCCACCTGGTGGCCACAAAAGGGGAACTAAATGCCCCCCCCCCCCAAATCGCCACCACCACCCACCCACCAGATTATCCTGTATGCAATATTAAAGCAACTGGCCCCGGAGTTCCTCATATTTAATTTTATATAATTCACAAGGAAGAGCAGCAGAGTTTTTCAAAAGGTCATGTCAATTAAGGTACAAACACCTCATTACCTTGTACGCAATGATCAAGACAGCAAAATGAGACATTAAAATTTATGTCAGTACAGATGGGACAGACAGATGGATGGCAAATCATGAGATAAGCTCTAATGACTCACAGGTCAGCTCAGCTAAATACATCAGCATACAGATCTCAGACTTAAACCTAAAACCATGCATGATTGCAAACCCATTCTTCATTAGAGACCGCGTTCAAATTAGCCAAATGATTCTAATCTAAATCTCGACCCATCCATTTGGCTCTGAGTGACCAGATGTTGGTAGCATAGAACTTTAAATGACCAATTACAATGTACTATCATTATCATTTTCACCGGGTTGCATTTTGTGCTAAGTTTTTTCTCTCCTCCCCCCCCTCCCCCCCCCCCCCACAATGTGTTGCGCTGTACTGTCAGATATTCAGCTTTCACAGAAAGTGCTGTTTTAAACAAAACTGCACTAACTGCCATGTCTCATGACACAAAACGCACAGACTATCATAGTTTCTATAAATATGTTTCACTTCAGATACTTGGACAGTTTATTCAACTAATTTCATCATAATGAATCAAAATTCCCGTGAGCAAAGCAGAAAGTACACAAATATTTAGCATTTAGAAGAGTTTCACCCTGCTTAAAATTTCCAACTGGACCACAGTGAAACCTTTTTTGAAAGACCACTCCTGAGTCCTTCGGAGACCAAATTTATTATGGTCATTCCAGAAAGGTCATCTCTTAAAAGAAGTATACAGTCATCTAAATAGCATGAATAGTTCTGAGCAAAGTATCCTGGAAACATGGACTCTCATTGGAGTGGTCTCTCTAGAAGGGACCACTGTATACACTTCAAGCTGAACTTCCAACATGCTGGACAATTTACATGTACAAGTTTGTAAATCTTGTATGCTAATACCACCACCACCCCTAAAAAAACAGAAACAGAAACAAACAAAAACAAACAAACAAACAAAAGAAGCAAACAAAAAAGTCATTATGACAGCCTCATGCTTGCTTTCTCTGTGTTCAGAATTATAATATAATACCAAATATGCCAGAGAATGCTAATATATGCTGTTCATGTGGAGTGACACACATGAAGGGATAAGGGTGTATGTGGAAAATACATTCTCCTTGCACGCACTGTCACCATGTATTTGAAGTTAACTGAGGTTAGATCCTTCTTCTATTTGATTTCGCTTATTGCAATCACTTCTTAGAGAACACTAAATTGAATTTGCCACTGTCAGGCATTGCAATATATGACCAAAGTCAGCTTACTTTGCTGTATCACCATTCCTGGCCCTGGGGTCACCAAAACAAAATGCAATATGTATATAGTAGTGCCTAGCTTATTCTACCTAGAAACCTAGAGCATGTAAATCATATACTTGTACCTCAGCTTGAGCCTTGATAATGTTGAATTTACCTTAAAAATAATGTGTAAGGCAAAAAAAGTTAACGTGTTGCTTTTTGTTTTACAAGGGAGAGTGGGCAGAAAGACACGGCCAGTCAAATGCTTTGGAAACATACATGCCGGGTGCTGGAACAACGTGACTTACCAGACTGCTGTACATGTCTACTATTCTCGGCACACACACTAGCCAGCACGTCAATATTTCTAGAAGTCTAAAAAGCTAGCCACAAATGCAGACAAACTGTAAAACATGATGCACTGCACAGTCTATATTCAGAGCAAACAAAACTGAATTCTTCAGCACCATCTGGGCACCTCAATGCGAGACACTGAAATGCCATTATTCAATAAAAGAGCAGTCTGTCACTATCAAGTCTACTGATGTCAACACGAGTCGGCCACTACCTCATTTAGGAAAAATCGCAAGGATGCTTTCTTGAAAATGTAAGAAACATGAATCTAGCCTATGAACGACTGAAAGACTTGCTGTCAGTCCCTCTACATAGTACTTCAGGTAATTCAGTCCACCCTCCCACCATCAACACTGCCCTCCCCCTCCAAAAAAAATTTATTTGCATCTCATACCATAAATTCACAGATACAAATCTGATTTCCTATCAAATGTGTGTACACATATGGGGGAGTACGGCCAAGGAGATTTATCAACTTTTGACACCATCTTTCATATTTTCAGGATGGAGTCACCCCTGGCTCTGACAGCGAGAGACCGCATGGGGCATATTTGCTGATGACGCTTTGTGGCAGTTTAATTTACATCTATTTACACACCTGTTCCTTCTGACGACTGCTCCGGCTCATCACGGATCTCTATTCCCTCTTTCATTACGATAAGAGGCCTTATAGTTTCACCCTAATTAACCGAGCCTTTGCCTCCCACACACATCATGCAATCAACTTAATATGCAGTGATTATACCATGGCTTTTTGAAGGCATAGGTTTCGATGGCTCCATTATTCTACTGATCACACAAACTTCCTATATATATTTGTCAGACATCTATCATATTCTCTGTGGTAATCGACTGGCTGTATAATTTACAACCTAGACCCTATCAAAGTAGCTATACATCTTTGCAAATGGTCCTTTAAGGACACATGGTGAGCGTTAATTCTAATGGCTTCATTATTTCACTGAACACAGTTCTCATGTCCATCAATTATGGCCGCCAATGTGTGCATAAAATTGGGCTGTCTATAGCTTTTACACGCAAAAATGTATTTGCTTGAACATGTTGGGTATTTTCACAATATCAAGCGAGGAATACATGTACAGCAAGAGTATTATATAGCATTGTTTGAAAACTGCAAACCATGAAGGTGTTCTTCTGATTCATTAAAGTGGCTAGAGTCCTGTATGCAAAATATGTCTCAACAAGTCAACATCAATAGCTTACTTTCAAACCAAGCAAAATTAAGTATGGGGTACCATTAGGATCTATTCTATAGCCCCATTGCTATTCTTGAAAAATACAAAAAGACCTGTCTTTATCATTAAACAATGCTCATGTCAATATGCATGCTGATGCTGAAGTATTCATGCTGTTGGCACACCTGCCCTTGATGTTAAGATTAACCATAGCTTTCATGATATAGCTGTGGAGGCTGACAACTGGTTTGCACAGAAGTATGCTTGCAAAATGAGCACAAATCTAACTTTTAAAATGCTGATTTCCTCTAGTTAGAAAAGATGTCTGGATAACTAGAAAAGAAGGTTTGCTTTACATGGCTGGGCGCCTTCAAAATGAGAACAGTTTGAAATGTTACACTTTCCCATTGTTCAACACAATCTAAATTTTTGTATTAGCCTAATTTTTATAAAGTACATGTAAAATGCCACAACTTTGGTTCTTGGTTCACTGGATGTGTCCATGTCACAAACTTAAGGAAGTTTGAATGAAACTTGTATCTATAATAGTTTTGAAGCTATTCAACATTTTAATTTTGTGTATTTGCCAAATTTGCATAAATTGAAAACCTATAACTTTGGTTTATGATTCACTGGATGGGGCTTTGCCACAAACCCATAAATTGAAGTAGGAATGGTATCACTATCTATAATAGTTTTCACGCAATACCAAGATTTACATTTTGCATGTTTACCTTATTTGCATAAATTAAAATCCTACAACTTTGGTTCATGGTTCATTACATGCAGCTTTGCCACAAACCTATAAATTGAAGTTGAAATGGCATACATCTAAGTATAATAGTTTTGGAGATATTCAAATTTGAATTTTTTCAAAGACCCTTATTAGCATAACTTGAAATTCTACCTAACTTATACTGTACATTATATTAGCAAGTGACACGAACCTAGATATATGCGCATTGAAATTTTGAGCATCTGCAATATTTTGAAAGATATGGAGCTTTTTAAATGGCTATTCCAAATGAGATGCACAATTTCACAGGTTAGGTCAGTCACCATAGCAAGTTTGGTGGTTTTAGGAAAATAGCGCTTGAAAAAATCTCCAGACCAACTTGGTCACGCAGAAGAAAGAAAGAAAGAAAGAAAGAAAGAAAGAAAGAAAGAAAGGAAGGAAGGAAGGAAGGAAGGAAGGAAGGAAGGAAGGAAGGAAGGAAAGAGAGAGAGAGAGAGAGAAAGAAAGAAAGAAAGAAAGAAAGAAAGAAAGAAAGAAAGAAAGAAAGAAAGAAAGAAAGAAAGAAAGAAAGAAAGAAAGAAAGAAAGAAAATTCCAGTGTTTACTAATACAGTGAAACTTCTCTACAGTGGGTGCTCACCCTTGGGACCAGAGAAAAGTGCCTACTCCTGAGGGGGTCAGCCCTGCTGGGGAGTATGGATGAGTATGTGTGCATGTATATGTACATTATTCATACATGCACATAATAGTACAGTGTATACAGATCATAATTCAAGGGGATGTGTGTACATCCAACACAAAACTGTCTTCTTCTTTTATTACACAGACAAATTTTAACAGAAGCTGTCAAGAAACTACATATATACATGTACCTGTGAACCAAGACAAGCACTATACTGTCTCAGTATTGGCCATGAAGAACAGGCTTCATCTCACTGGTTACAAGAAAACAAAGACATGAAACTGTCCACTGAGATGACACAAATTGTACCCTCCTTGGTCTGGCCAACTCAGCTCTCTATGTAGTCTATTTTTAACAGAGGGTACACTCAGGCTTGTTCTGCCTAGACGTCTGTAGCCTGTGTTTCCTTGGGACTGATAAGCTCAGCAGACTGACATTGCCCCAGGCAAACACAGGCCAGCTAGGACACCAGTTTCAGTCGTGGTTCCCTGACAGCTAGGTCTGTGCAGCTCTAGTGGAAACTCTAGCCTGCCTGGTACATATGGCACCATGGAGTCAATCTGTTCTTGCATGAACAGAAAGAGATTCTCTTTATTTTATTGAGACCCTCATTACACAGAGAGAGAGAGAGAGAGAGAGAGAGAGAGAGAGAGAGAGAAAGAGAGAGAGAGAGAGAGAGAGAGAGAGAGAGAGACAGAGAGAGAGAGAGAGAGAGAGAGAGAGAGAGAGAGAGAGAGAGAGAGAATTCTTGGAAAAATAAAATGTCTGGGTTTGCACCCAGACATAACAAGTGGTTGCTTAACTGAAATCATGGCAGAATAAGCCACAATTACGAAGAATCGAAGCATGTTCCAAATCTAAAGTATCTAAAAGAGAGAGGCAAGTAGCCACGAACTGAGTAATGTACAATATTGCTATGGTCCTGATTTAAGCAAGGCATTTGCAAATGCACAGAGATTATCTCAACGGTTGTAGGCAAACAAATGGCCCCAATCATTATGAGGCAACGTAAAAAGTTGGATCAGCTCATCGCTAAGAAGGCTGAGATGGAAAAGGCTGACACAGACTACCTTTTCCTTCAACTCGGGGCACAGAGGTGGGATTCTCCTCCTCCGCGACCCTGTGGGAATGCAAACAACTCGCGACCCACGAACCAAGAGAGAGAGAGAGAGAACAGTCGAGTAAGAGAGGAACGGAGACCTTTCAACCGCTCTCCATCTCGGAGGCGTCAGGGCCCTCACTCCCCATGTGGGAAGAGTCCTCGTTCCCCACAGTCACCAGGTCTGAACCCAACCGAAAGCCAAACCAATGTTTTTACCTCACTCCTGGTGAGTATCTAAAAAAAAAAAACAAGACCATCCACAGCCCCAAAACCGTCGCTATGGACGGGACAACAGAAGGGGACAGAAGTATTCAAGGAGTTAGATCACTGCAAATACACTGACAGTGATAGTGTTTGTTCAAAAGTTAAGTCATGTTACATTAGTTTATGATGAAGTTATTGAGCATTTTTCACTTCAGTTTGATTTTGACTTTTACGGACAGCACACTGCAGTCCCACTTGCACCAGAAACCACTGATGTGAGTCCGTGTCCCACCCTAAAAAACTTTATGGGTACAGCAGCCTCTCATCCTTCTGTCAGAAAGGTGAGTAACCATGTCAAACTACCATTCAACTCTTAATATTTACATTCAATCTAACTTTTAACATTGCAAGAATAGGAGAGAGCCTGGTGTGTTATGAGACCATAACACAGTAGCCATGTGTGTTATGGGACCATAACACAAGTGTCCCGCCCACATTCCAATAAGCCACGCCCACCTGGGTTTCCGGAACTTTACACTTGAACATGCTGGGTAAACCAGTTTCTGGATGTTTCTCTTAATTTTATGTATTACATTTCTAAATTTCGTGTAATTGAGCAGAAAAAATTAAGAGGGAAATGTAAATATAAGCAATGAGGGTCGCTTTTGTGTGTTATGGCATAATCACGCGCGTCATTATGCCATAACACACACAAAATTGACCCTCATTTCTTAATGATATAGATAAAGTTGAATTCTTACATGGAGTTGATTGTAACAACTCAAACAATGCCAGGGATTTCAGCCAAGCTCTAACCCCTGAAAATCTACTGATAATTTGTCCAATCACAACTTTTCTGAATCCCAAATTAGCCTTTTGAATAAAGGTCTAAGCTTTTGTCCCACACCCAGAGAACCGGATATGGGCAAGATAGCAGGGGATTTAGAAAGATTTTTCAAAAGCTTAAAGCTGAAATCTTTTCTTCACAAAAAAGCCAAGAAGGACATGCTGTCTACAGACACAGAGACAGCTCAGTCATCAGTAACTTCCACACAAGCCACACATGATCCCAACATGGGGACAACTTCACAGGAAAGCTGCAAAATCCCCAGCACTTTCACGCCCACAGAGGCTGATCTTGCTGACCCCAGCTTAGAGGCTTTCTGTAGATCTGTGAAGAATGATGTGGCTAAATTTTTACCACGAATCCCACAGACAGACAACCTGTCTGCGGATGAACGAAAAAGGCATCAATGACCTTAAAGATAATTCACACACAGTGATAAAAAAAGCAGACAAGGGCTCGTGTATAGTAATACAAAACACTGTGGACTATATCGCAGAGGCCACCGAACAATTGTCAAACACAAATCACTATGGAAAGGTTGATTTCAACTTAACAAACACTCACAATAAAAAAGTGCTTGATGTCCTCATGGATATGCTGTCAAACAACAGTATTAATCAAAAAGTGTACAAATATTTGTACATTAAGGAACCAAGAGTCTCCAGCCTATATCTCCTTCCTACGATACACAAGGGCATCCTACCACCACCAGGACGCTCCATCGTAAGTGCCCGACAGAAAGGATCTCGGCTTTTGTTGACTTCTTCCTTTAACAGCTAGTGAAAAAAATGCCTAGTTATATAAAGGACACAATTGACTTTTTAAACAAAATTGAAGCATTGGGTCCTTTATCAGAAAATGCGCTTCTGGTCACGTTGGATGTAAATTCTCTTTACACCAACATACCGACTCATGAAGGCCTTCATAGTGCGCCCAGAGCCCTATTACATAATAGGGATCACTCTGATAAGCCCAGCACTTTGGAACTCTTTCAGCTACTGAGGCTAGTTCTCACATGTAACAACTTGGAGTTCAATGGTGACCACCACTTGCAGACTAGTGGCACTGCTATGGGAACCAAAGTAGCCCCCTCATTTGCCAACATTTTATGGCAGATTTAGAGGAAAACAAACTGCTACATTACCCACTACAACCTTTAGTTTGGTGGCTTACATTGATGATATTTTCTGTATCTGGACCTTTGGCGATATGCAACTAACTGAGCTTCTCTCCCATTTGAATTCCTGCCATGAAACTATCAAGTTCTCCTCTCAGGTCTCCAACATAGAGATCAACTTTCTTGACACTCTCGTCGTTTTCGTTTTTTTTTTTTGGTCCATTCCAGGATCAGATATCGCACAACGTAAAGCGTACACCACCCTTTACGTCAAACCTACAGATACTCACACGTATCTGTATTACAGGTCAGCCCACCCCAAACAATCTAAGGTGGGCAGACCATACAGCCAGTTGCTCAGAATCAAACGGATCTGCAGCAAGACCGTTGATTATGTGGAGAATTCTAAGAAAATCCTCCAATATTATGAGCTTAGGGACTATCCCACTCAAATTTTGACTGACGCAAAAACAAAAGTGGACTCAGTAAACAAGTACACGATTTTGGCTCCCAAGCCAACCACCGAGACTGACCAAGAAAAGCTTTTCTTGATCACAATGTTCAACCTCTCACTTCCACCTGTAAAATGAATCATCCAGAGTCACTGGAGAACGCTTGAGGCCTCGCCACATGCAGAAGCCTTAACTGATAAGGAAGTGATAGTGGGTTTCAGAAGGGTTGACAGTTTGAAAGACATACTGGTCCATTCCAGGATCAGATATCACACAGACACACAGCTGAATCCAGCTGTATCTGGGAAGAGACACAGTAACAAATGCAGTGGAGCTGATTGCAAATACTGTATCTGTCTGGACACTTCAGGCAGAGTAACCAGTACACGAACTGGGCGAACATACCAAGTCCCAAAGAAAGGTTGCTGTGAAAGTTTTAATCTAGTGTACCTACTTACCTGTGTCACATGCAACAAACAGTATGTGGGGCAAACGATGCGTCCACTAAAAGACAGATTGCGCGAACACTTCCGTTACATCAGAAACAAGGTCACTGTACAGCCACTGGGCAGACATTTTGCCCAAAATGACCACCATGGTCTCACTCTTATTCTAGAAGTCCACATTTTAGAGTATGTCCACACACACACACACACCCCTGTCTAGAACGCACAAGACAGTAGCACCTAGACAGGGAAATACACTGGATGCACTAATTGAACCTTTCTGTCTCACCACCATGGGGAGATGAGCTCTCTTGCTTGGTCTAATGCTAAAGTATCCAATAATTGCAACCAAATCTAGAGAAGAGAACAATACAAGTGCTACATAACTGTTATAAGTCTACCTTGAATGTCAATACATGTTATACACTATCATAGCAAAGCTGAAGTATTTATCATATAACTGTCTGCCCTATGTTGCCATAGGAAAACATTGCCAGAACCAATACACTGATATAAAATATCATTGCCGATTACTTGCATGTGAAATGAATCAAAAGCCAAGATTCAATTGGTTGATTCATGTATCATTTACACAATCCAAATCTTAAAAAAAAAGTTGTTGCCAGAATAAATTTACATGATAATATGTACCCCCAGAGGCATGCATGTGATTTTGGTAGGACAAACCTTTGTTTTGTTACTTTGGTGTGAACAACAGGTAAATGACCCCATAGAAATTCATGTACATGTGTATATGCTGCTAGCACAACACCACCAGTGATGCTGACACAAAGATTCTTTGTTGCTGGTAAATGACTTGAAACTTTCCCTCAGATCAGTAATTTGGGGTGGAAAATGCCATTTCAAGTCAATATGTGTAGGATAATGTTCGCGGCCAGTTCTGTGGCCAAAATACAGACCCATGCACTCGGACGGTAAACAATGACCAATGACCCGTGTGGACACCCGAGAATGGATCTTTGTGACCGAGGCGAAGCCTCGGTCACAAAGGTCCATTCGAGGGTGCCCACACGGGTCAAACGTCATTGTTTACCGTCCGAGTGCATGGGTCTGTATTTTGGCCACAGACCATAGCCAAGAACATTATCTAACATAGTGTATAATTCTATTGTATTGCAGCCAATAACGTTCATTCATTCATTCAGGCGGTTTAAATTAATGGTCCCCATAACACTTGGGTAAAGGGTATTTGGCAGCGCGTGCAGACACACAAAGCGATAGGATTTCTTGGATCGCAGGACACTGTTCGCACGTCCTTTCAAGGTTGCCAGTCCAGAATTTTCATTCTGAGAATTTTCATTCAATGGGTGCAGTTCACTTTTTTTTTGCATTTGCCGTAACTATCTTGGCGGTGGAAATGGCCTCTTCACAGCAAAGTGCATGGAATTTTGATTTGGATGATTTAAATTTGACCCAGCTTCTTCAAAATGACGTTGAAGACGATGCAATGGACTTTGAGCTTACCCAAATTTGCGGTCATTTAGACTCCGAACTTTCAGCATGTGAGGACCTAAAAATTGAATATGAGGAGCTTCAATCAACCATTGCATGTGCCCGCGACCTCCGCATGGTGCAAGAAGAGAACAGCCCATATGTGTTTTACTCTACCAGACCACGATCAAAAGAACTTGAAGGTAGGCTGGTTTGTATTAAATTAAGATTATTGAATGAATCAATTTAGCATGGTAATTATTTTCGGTCAGATAGGCGTGTATCTTTTGTCTAAAATGTGTTCAGGTGGTGAGTGATCATTAAACCGTATGGTATTTAAATGAATCAGTGTGTTTCTTTTCAGTGAAATAACAAGTGATTTTGCAGCAATTGTCAGTTGGTGTTTGTTATTGTGGGGTCGAAATAACCTGTGAACAGTTGAGGTCCAGTCTGTATTTACAGGTCTGTATTGCCAATACAGACCTGCGCATTACAATAGAATCATACACTATATACAGGGAAACACAATTCTGGTTTGACTCTGGCATGAGAATTGAATTTACGAATTCACAGCTCAGTAGAGCCTCACCCTGAGCAGTTTTAAAACAAGTGCTTTTTAAACTCATCTCCCCATGCCATAGTTATGTAAATTCTTCATGTATATATTTATTTTCTAATACATGACCACATTAAAATTTAGTTGAAGAGATTGCGGGTATCACAATTGCTATAAGGACAGTCTCAGTGTGTACTGACTGAACATGTTGCATGTCAAGATAAAATAACTTCAGGAACCAGAAAAATAAATCTGTTTAAGTGTGTACATACATTTTTTTTGGGGGGGAACAATTTACATATATTGATACATTTCCAAAGTTTCGCGCTGTTGTATTTAAATCTTACAAACTGACCTCTTTTAAAATTTTCTTTTGTCAACCAACTGATTTATTGAAAAAAAAAAAAGCTGTAGTTGTTCAGTCATATGGCACATTATGACAAAAGACAGGATTATGACAAAGGCACTAAACGTATGCAGATAGACTTGGCTACTTTGTCTCATTGGGACTAATTACAGGACTACGTTCAGCAAAATATGAATATTTCAGGGACACCATGATACATGAGCACAAGACAAAAGTGACCACATCCACATTATTGAAAGACTTGTCAAAGAGTGTTACCACACATACGGAGTACACCAGGTTCTGCGAATATGGTCACAGTAATGAACAGAAAATTTGATGCCTTGACAAAGACCCAGGGGACTAAACATTGGGAGCTGGGGGGGGGAGGGAGAGGGGGAGGGGGAGGCTCAGTCTCATTGGTTTGTTCCAATGGTTTCCAATTTTACCTCAACACCAAAGATACTTAAAAGAATGGTCCCAATGTATTTGGCCACATACATGTATCTCCAAATATTCCGTCAAAATATGTAACACTTGCAAGGCTTTTTTTTTTTTTTTTCTTACACATCCAATCAACGCTCATGATCACTATGCTGCAAAAACACCTGTTCTCATCAAAGGGTTTCTCGGCTGCAATGGTTCCATTTGGCCAGAGGCACAGTGTGTGCATACTTTATCCAGCATACAGTTCCAGACCAATACTACGATTAACAGTACATGTATAATTACAAATCTGCATTGAAATAAATTGCTTATTTTTGGGTTGGAAACATCAGAGGAAGAAGCAATGTTTCACTTTATTCCATGAGAGAAAACCGGTAAAGACGAAACAAAAATTACAACAAATGTGGAAATAGTGGGCCGCAAGCACACGAAGATCAATGTATGCATACAATTATTGTACCAACACCCTTTCCACAGCATCACATGTGGGCATGCTGACAGGCAGGCACTGTTTTGCAAACATACTCTTATGCAAGTCTTCAAAGAATAGGTACCGATAAAATATATATCAAAATCTGTGTGTGTGACTATATGCATGTACAAATATATCAATGAGAGTTTCCTCCATACAAAAGTATTTTGCACATGACAATATGCTGATTCTGGTTTTCCCCAGGCTTAACCCTTTTTGACAATTGCACGAAGCTAATCAGACGAACACTGTCGTCTACTTCAATATAATTACATGTACTTAAATTTTATATTAACAGAATTTTTTTTTCTGAGAATTGCAGGTAAGAGTCTTCAGAAAGGTATGCCAACATGTCAATAGCTTTCTTGGTGCAGGTAGGGTGCAATGATCCCAACCCACAGCATTTCATTTCAACTTGTCTGGACGGCCAACTTGGGCCGGGAAAAAAACATAGCTGCTGCATAAAGCCACGATGCATGCAGTATCGGTATCTAGTATCGCTAAGTTTCAGGTGTCCATTCTCCGAGTTACCGGAGCAAACGGCCGTCAACATACTTTTAAAAGATGGCTTACAATCTTATCGTATTAGTACAATTTTAATCGGCCCGCTCATTTGTGTCTGAAGCAGTTATCATCATTAGGTACAAATCCAAATGTTACACGGCATGCTCCAGCGCCATTTTGAATATTGTGCAATTAATGCATTGATTGCGGGACAGTCTCACAAAAGTACACTTGTCAGATTTGGATATCAAAGTGAATCGCAGCCACAGCATATATAACATTATTGATGCTCTGAAATAATTGCACCATATATACTTTTGGTTTCATATATCATAACCCTCTTCCTTCCCCTACTCAGCAAGATCGTCCCAATGCTCAATTACAAACCATTGGCATTGGGTGCGGAACTCACTATTTTCACAATGGCATCCAAAACGATTGGCTATTTTGTAGAGCTAGCATCCAATATATATATATATATATATATATATATATATATATATATATATATATATATATATATACACATATATATATATATATGTGATTGGTGCTAAGGGAAGATTCATTTGTCGAATGAATGTAATGTACAATACATAATGGGACTTTTCCAGAGTGAGCATTACCTAAAAATGTAAATACAACGACAAACGGTGACCAGTTGTAGGCCCCAGAATTCCGATTTTTTATCAGACAGCGAAGTCGCCCTGAGGCAATTAAATAAGGGTCAGCAATAGGCTTTAGTAGTAGATAGCAGTAAACAACTGTCAAAGACAAAGCTCAATGGAGAGGGTTGCCTCGATAGTGGATACAGGGCCAAAAGTACTGGCGAGTTTTTATATATGTGATTTTTATGGTAATGTCGTCCCCTTGTGCACCACTCAAACAGAATATAAGATAAATACTTTGAAGTTTTATAGTAAATTTATAAATACAAAGAGGAAGCTAGTTTTAAATAGGATCCTGATCCATCATAAGATGCATCTCTGACAAAAATTTGGGGAAGCTGTGGTAAATATTTTTTGGAGATATTGCGGTAACGTCGTCAGGGTTGATGCCACTCAGATGACCTTCAAATAAATACATTAAAAGTATCCAAAAACCCTTACAATAATCAGAAGCTGGTTTTAAATAGGAACCCGTCCATAATAAAATATGTCTCTGACAAAAATATGGTAAAGCTGCAGGTAATATTGTTTGAGATACCATGGTAACGTTGTCAGGGTTGATGCCATACGTTAGAAGTTTCACAAAAAGTTTTAAAATGATCATAGGAAGCTGGTTTTCAATAGCAATCTGGTCAATCATAAAGACCTTCTGTAAGGAAAATTTGATACAGCTACAGTGAATTTTTTTTGGAGATATCGCGGTAACTTTGACACGACAGACGGACAGACGATGCACGGGACAACAATACCTTCTGTGCCAAGGGTAAATAAAGAATTCCTACGTCAACTTTCCCACCCCAACTTCTACACTGAGGTCGACAGAGACCTCACCACAGAAAATATAGATGCAGTCAACAATATAATTACCAACATCCACCACAAAGGAGAAATCTTGGACAAAACTCTATAGATTATTTTCTGCAAACAGTACATAAAGCCCCTCACTTTTACCTTTTACCGAAAATCCATAAAAAAGGAGTCCCAGGTCGCCCCATAATAAGCGCCTCGGACAAAGTCTCTAGATTCGTAGAGGATCACATATGACAACTCATTGCTAAGATCTCAACTTTCTTGAGAGATATTTCAGACTTCCTTTGTAAAATCAACCATCTCAATAAACAACAACATAGACCAGAATGCATCTGATTTACCCTAGATGTAGCATCCCTTTACTCTAACATACCAAACCAAGAAGACCTAGTCACCACTGCTTTAGCCCTACAGAAAGATCCCCACCCCAACATCAGCACAACCTTCGTTATTAAACTCCTCTGAGAAGTACTCCACAGGAATAACTTTGACTTTAATGGCAAACATTATCTTCATGTAAGAAGGTGCTGACAGGTATACTGTGTAGTAATGAAGACTGGCCAATGTTTGTTGCTTCTGGTTTACTTTCTACTGCCAGTGGACATATGTATTGATTATGATCGAGTAAAAAGAAAAACGTTTTAAAATCACTGTGGTAAGTGAGCTAATTACTCAAAGCCAATTTTGATTAAGGCCTTCATCTAACACAAGCATCACATGACATGATTTTTTTTCCCACAACATAGATGACAGCTTACACACATTGTATCCATATGTTTGTACCATATGACATTTGATATGATTTTTTTGGTTGGACAGGCAAAAAATTGGACGTACACCCACTTACGGACAGGTACCTGCTCTGCATTGATGTCATTTTGTCATCCAATTCCATGCCATCCAAGTGAGACAATGGTAGACCTAGGCTTTAATTGTGACTAAGAACATGGGTCCTGTATTACCCTATATTATCGTCAAATGTAGTATTAATATCATTACTATGCCTACACTTGGACTTGGATAATTTGTGGCATATTAAATCAGTCAGCCAACTGTCCAGTGCTATCTATCGGCCTAACTTTAGATCTAACAGTTTATTAGACCTATCGATACCCTGGTACGCTTTTTCATTTTTGTTATCAGTGTAGGATACAGACTATGTATTAAATTCCAACCGAGAAGACTTTTGAACAGGCCTAACATTCGTAACAGACTGTAGCATAGGCCTGTCTATAAGCCTACCTAAATTTTAGTATTGGTATGGATAGTTCAATTAAATTTTTTTTTTAAACATAATTACCAGAAATATCTTTCCTCAACATGATTGTTGATGGCATCCTGGCGACTGTAGCATGTCTGACCTTAACAGCATGGAATTGAATGACAAAATGACTGAATTGATGCAAAATCAGCATCTGTCCATCAGCAGGTACATGTCAGATTTTTTTACTCTGCGACCAACAAAATCATGCTGAGCACCTACAGGAATATATGATCTGATTCAAGACTGCAATACATCAGCACACAACATGCAAAGATCCTCCGTATGACCATTTCACGGCAGACACTATTAGTTATTCACTGTTTTAGTGTGAAATACAGGAAGTATCTCCCCCAAAGACAGCTGTATTACTCGAGGCGAAGCCGAGGATAATACAGCTGTCTTGGGGGAGATACTTCCTGTATTTCACACTAAAACAGTGAATGACGATTTGATCCCATTTTTGATGATGTAAAGCTCTTCGCTGTTCGACCCGCTGCTGCTGCAGTTCACTTCACAGTCCGCCATCATGTTGTCGTCTGCAGCGCGTCAAGGCACTGTATCGCATGAAAGAGACTTCTGGTGGCTGATCGAAGCATTAACCAGATAGGGAGATACAGCGAGAATACCGCTGTATTCCCCCGCCAGTTAGGAGAATACCGCTGTATTTCCCAGTCAGTTTCAGGAATCGCGCTGTATTTCACCTTTGCAGTAATTAATGCACAAATAAGGGTAATACAAAGAGTGTACCATAGCTATTAACCAATTAGAAGCCAAGGATTCTATCAAAAATGGGATAAATACTGGTATATGTAGCCTACATATAATATTATATATCTTTCATGTTTTGATTACAGAATGGCCATGTCTTGAATGACAATCTCACATGCTGAAAGATACAGTTGACAGGCATACATGCTGAAAGATAAACTTATCAAGTAGTAGATCTGTAAATAACAAAGAACCAATTGCCTGGTGTAAAGAACAATTTTATGATGTCTTGTGAACGTCCAAGCAAAATTCCAATATATCCTGGATAATTACTCACCCTGCATTCGGGTTGATACACAGGTGATGTTTTCTGCAAATTTCCCACACAGCCCTGTTGCTGTTGATATACAGAATTTCTAGTTAACAGTTTTCATTACCATATACCGGTATGCATTTGTTACACGACAGGTGCAGGATTGTTGTAAATGACATTCATTAATTGACACGGCCACAAAATAATGCAAAGCAGCAGAAGTTACTGATAAAGGGCGATAAAGGGATGAAACTAGTCTCTTTTGATTTCCGACATCTAGTGTTAAAAGAAGAAAAAGAATTGTGACACATACATATATAGTACAAAAGCAACAAATATGGGCGCTTCCTAGTTGCTGGGTTGTTTACCAACGAAATGTTTGAAATAACGGAAATAAAGATACAGAAAGGAATTTTAAAACATGAGTATACCTCCTTAACATCCTTATGGATTTTTCACAACAAAAAAAGAAAAAATTCCTTGTTTTGGTACTGAAAATGTACGGAACATTAAAATGGACATTGTGGGTTCAAAAATTCACACTCTCAAAAATTAGGTTAGGTACATGTACATATAGTAGCTGGTAAAAGCTGGTAAAAAGGCTTCCTGACCTCTTTACTTACCAATAGCGTGCACATCAACCACAGGGAACTACTGAAAATAAGTTGTGGTTCAATACAATCTTCCAGGTCATAAAAAGGGGAAAGATGTCAGGCTGACAGTGTATAAACATCCACAATATAGTACAATGTATACATGTAACATGGGGCACTTGGAATCATATTAGCAACAAGATCTCCATGAACAGTGAATAACAGACCCATTAATTTGCTCATATAAGCATAGTAATAAAAGCTTCACATCATTAGCACATCAGTGAGACTCTCAATGTTACCTGAAGACACCCTACAATAAGTCGGAACATCAATTAATCTGGGCATTCCGGGAACATCTGACATGGCACTTTCTGAGGTATGGTTGCAGTCAATCCCAACATTTTGCTTCTCAACAGATCAGCACTGTGTGAACATTGTCACTTTATCAGATTACTGTTCTGGACAATAAATTTAAGGTAGTAGGGATGCCCAATTTAGTACTTCTCATCATTTTTGTGGCATTGATTAGCTTTGACATTTTACGCAATACATATTGTTGAAATCTGGAACCATGACATAAATTATCAAGTACTAAAATGTGAGTAGGATTTGTTAACTCTACAGCTAGTGTGCATTTGCTTGCGAAAAGTGGTCAGCAAACTGAAGCAAAGCCTGCCAATCAATTAGTAATGCAGTGTAATTTGACAGCCCCGGTGGGTGACAATCTGGTAATGCACAAAGACTGGTTGGAATCTGTGTCACTTTGATGATAAACATCATATATAACTTTAACTATATAATAACAGGGCAGTATGGCATTTAGAAAACTTATCTATGCAGTGTTACACAAATCAGACGCCCACAGTGAATTGATCATGTTACAGTTTTGTTATGTATATCTGACCATCTCTATGAATTTGAAGGTGGCTGTCCACAGTGATAAAAGATCAAACAACTGTGTGACCATATGGGCAGTAGACCTTACTGACTGTGAGGATGACTCTGTGACACAGGTTTCCCTGGGCAATGATTTCAACATCCTACTGAAACTTTAGGAACATTTTCCTTATATTGTTTGGTAAACATCTGTTCAAAATAAAACCGACACAATCACCAAGCACAGACTTATGAAGTAATGTGACCAGTCGGCATTTGCTCACTACCGGAGTCTGCTAGTATCAGCACACTTATCACCACATAGATGAACTACAGGATCGTTGGTTCAGAAAAAACATTCTTCACAAGTACAGATCTGAACAGTACTGACAGCAACTATCCTCTGTCCCACAAATGTGCCGTACACTTTTAGCCACCATCACCCTATTGAAATCAGCATAACTTTATTTTACCTGAGAAACATAATCGGAAATTCCCTGGAGTACTTAAAATTTTGTTAAGTTTTTTGGACACACAGTAGAATCTCCAATTAAGACCACCTCCATGGAGACCATTTCTGTATTAAATGACACCCAATTTACAAATTTTTGTTTATCCTTGATTAAAATTAAATCCCCATTAAAACCACTCCCCTATTAAGACCACATTTTTCAGTCCCTTAGGTGGTCTTATTATGGAGGTTTCACTGTAAACATTATCAAATTTAAGTGCTAACAGCCAGGATATTATTGTTTCTAAAGCATGGGTTTCCTGATACACAGTTTTTTTAGGACAGACCCTATAACCAACATATCCAAAATATTCACAGAACAAAATGAGGACACTGATACAAAATTTGGTTAGTTTACTAAAAAAAACCAGAGGCCCATGGGCCTAATTTTCTGCTGGCACTGTGGCTATATTGCACCTGTTCATTTCAAAGTTGCAAGTCCTCAAGTGGCTTCTGAACATGATTATAAAATTATGTAAATTTAGTGTATAAAGTGTCCACCAGATGGCACTTTGCTCCACATATAATTATAACTTATTTGTGCAATTCCTGTGATGGATATTGTTGCATATGCCAAGACAACCAGTAAGTCCTTAACTTCATGCCCTCAGTGACTTTGGGACAGAAGATCAAGGTCACCCAGATTACATGTATATGCAATACAAGAGGCCCATAGACCTGGTGCTGTGCTGACATTGTCATTGATGTCCAAGCTACACCCTGCCGTTACAAAATCCAAAATCACTTCTTTCAACATAATAGGTATGCTAATTAAAGAACAAACAAAATGGGTCAGACACATGGATGAGATTGCAGAAAAATATGACCTAAAAGGACCGGATGAAGTTGAAGACTGGAAAATTTATGTTTGGAAAACAGTAATGCAAGGGTGGGCAGATAAATGGAAATAGGGGGCTAGAGAGAAAAATACATTAAAGGCATATAGAGTAATGGAAAAACCAAAGAAAAGTACGTGTTGGGATGGTAGTAAAGGATCTAAAATATTATTTCAATGTGGGGGGGGGGGGGTAATTAATCTTGAAAAGAGACAACAAAAATGGACACCAGGAAGTGACGGTAAATGTAAAGTATGTACAAAGGGGGATGATGAAACTTTAGACCACTGGCTATTTTGGTGTACAGCGTATACATGTAATTAATGAAAGGAGGGACAGGATTTTCAGAGAATGGAAGAGAGAAGACCAAATTTGTAAGAGCTTGGAACAAATTCGGAGTTTGGGGGAGGCCGGGTTGCATGGTTTTGGGGATTGAAGGGTGATCTTCCAGGGAATAAGAGAGGTATTAAATCAGTACAGGACTACCTGGTAGGATGCTGGGAAGAAAGAAGTCTGTATGAGGCAGGAGGTAATTAAATTAAATACATCAGATAGATAAGAATGTGGGAAAGGAAGGGAAAGGTGGTAGCCCTTTTAAGGGCTCCCTTGGCTGTTTGTCTGTAGACTGTTCATCAGTGCAGGAACATGCCAAGGGAAGTGCCTGAGCCTTACAGGCGGGGTCATGCAGGATGGGTAATGAGGGAAAGTAATCTTTATGAGCCTAACAGAGCCATTTTTTCTTTTTCAGGTCTCCTGTGCCAACAGGACCGCGGCACATATGCGGCTGACCGCAGAATTATTATTACATAATAATAAAGGTATGGTGGCCTCACAAAAATAGGTCAAGGTCACTCATATTATATAACATTCTAGCTTTGAACATGGTCTATATATATATCTTATAAACTTGGCAAGTATAATCCGATTACTTTTTAAGATAAGGAATTTTATATCTTAAAACACACATTTTGGCTCATAATTTCCGTCAAATTATAGGTTGTGTCAGTAGTATCATTAGCAACTTAGACTTTGACCTCCCCCACAATCCCACTGAATTTGGTGAAGATCTTATTCTGCCAAAATTTCCCTTTGCCATTGATGTCCAAGCTACACCCTGCCATTACAAAATCACTTTTTCAACTTTACAGGTACGGTGACCTCACAAAAATAAGTCAAGGTCACTCATATTACATATAACATTCTAGCTTCGGCCATGGTCTATCCTATAAATTTGGCACGTCTAATCCAATTACTTTTCCAAACATGGGATTTTACATCTTAAAACACATTTTGGCTCATAATTTCGATCAGATTAGAGGTGGCATCACTAGTATCATTGGCAATTTAGACTTTGACCTCCCCACAATCCCCCCACATTTGGTGAAGATCCGCCAAAAATTATTAAAGATATCAGAGTGTTCATAAGATTTTCACATTTTGACCCCTATATTACATAATATTGTACGTGACCCCACTAATATCAAAATAGGCCAAGATTTTCATGCACCCTGTAAGTCCTGAAAATTATAGAGTGAAATATCATCATAAGGACACTCCGATATCCGACATATTCAATATGACACAAATTTTAATCAGAAAAGGTTTGTTTTCTTTTGTTATAACTTATTTGACTCATTTATCCAACATATTCAGTTGTCCGACATATTTCTAAGGGGACAAATAGTGTCATTATAATGAGTTTCTGCTGTACAATGTATTGGGCTAACTTTAAAACTATATCGCGCTAACAAGCAAAAGTTTACGGACAGACATAAGAGGTCGCATAATGCTAACCCGACATCTCAGCTGACATTATAAAGTAGGTCACAGGTCAGTAGGGAAAACTCAATATAAAAATGTGCCGTGGAAAAATATAAAACTGAGAAAATGTCTCTTTGGTGCGAAAGTTTCGCAAACTATGAGTTAATCTAGTGTTTCTTGTGACAGGCATATATGCATGTTATTATTATAATTTTGTTTTTTTTTTTTTCATTAAATTTACCCTACACGTCGTCTTGCCGGAGAAGGGCCATAGAAACCTGCAGGCAAAAGGGTCAGAAAAGTCAGAAGAGCCAAACTGTTAACCTGTGAAGACAACAAAAAAGCAACGTGTCGCTTGGATTTTTTTCTTTCTTTTTTAAATATGCTAGAAGTAGAAAACACCAATAAAAAATTGCCATGCCTAAGATTCCTTTTTTTAAAAATAAACAATGAAAAAAAAAGAAAGAAATTTTTGCATAACAAAAAAAAAAATTCATTTGTTGGGGAAAAAATGAAACTAAAAATGTAACCCAAAAAACAAAAACAAAACAAGTGCTTGCTCGAGATTTGAACCTGAGAACATTAGATCAGGAAGCCAGCACGCAACCACAGACCCACAGCAGCTTTCAATAAATGCTGCGTGAATATGAAGCACAGTAGGTTACAATCTCAAGCACGTGACCTAGTCATCATCAGAATAATGGCACCCGTTTTACAAAGAAGCGGTCGCTCGATTTAAAAGTTTGAGGAGAAAAATTAGGCTGTCTAAGCAGTCTCACGAAAAACCAAGAAAAAAAAACACACTCGGGGCGTAGGTAGTGATACAACTGATAAATATGGAATGAAAGTTTCAAATCAATGCTCTTTTTTTTTTAGTTTTTCTTTACAACACTATGTAGAAAGGAAAGTAAAAACTAGCACGAGACAGTCTGCTCCCAAGGATAATTCCTAATCTGAAAAGGGCCTGTTTCCAGCCACAACTCATCATCCTGGCATCCAATGTGACATCAGCACTGAAACCACAAGTGCCATCAAGCTTGGTTTCACACTGCAGTTGACATGGAGATGTCACATTTGACAAGATATTTCCCAAACTTTCATTGGCAGGAAAAAATTGACAGTTTGCCTTATAAACAAGTACATCACGGACTTACTACCTGGCTGGAAATTATCCTGCCAAATTAACATGATTAACCTAAACTAATTTTATTGTGAAATAAAGTCTGTCAAAGGGCCGGAGAAATCCTTTGAATTCCAAATTGTCAAAACACACTGGCAGATGGGGAACTCAACTTGCCTTGGTTGTCCCGGGAGTTCTATTTTTTGGATTTTCTTCATACAAAGACTCACATTTATTTAAAGATTGATCACTTGACAACAGCAATTCTTTTCAAAGGAGTTTCTATGGAAGATATAGGCATGCAAAACTGAAGCAGTCACTTTCTCTCTGCACCATCAAAATACAGGCCAATCACTTTGCTCCCCTGTCACAGGAGAATGGAGGCCTTAATTTATATGAATTGCTGAATTGTTTTTAAGTTTAACCCTTTGAGTGCCAGTCATGGCTTAAGCTGTGCTGATGAAGCTGGATTACTGTAATGATTCCAGATTCATATTCCTCATTAAAAGACCTTTCATTCAAGTACCAGCATGCCTATGTTCCCAGTGAAAAATTTGGTCCAGGTCAACAGCTTTCCTTGGGGCACTTTCCACGCAATGCGCGGAAAGTGCCCCAAGGAAAGCTGTTGACTCAGTCTCTAAATTGGCTCTGTAAGAGTTAATATATAATGATTCACATTTCAAGAATTAATGTTTTATATCATATAGTTTTCAAGATATATTGCAAAATCACGGAACATGCTCATATATTCCCACTATCTCTTTGTTTACACCTGTAGCAGTACCATGAGATTGTATTTGTTGGTATCCATGCATTCTTGAGACATGCGGTTATGCACACACATATATTTATCATGTTTATAAAGAATGTTTCAAACAGTTTGGCTTTGACTCGCAGCTAATTTCTACATTTCTACCACCTTAATGCCAATTGCAGACAACTCTTCTTGATTGATAATACTAAACTGTGATGATTTACAAAATACGAGTACAAACTTGAGTGTATAACTATAAGATAACATGCAAACACAATTGCTCAGGCATTAGTACATGTATGAACAGGTGTTTCAGAGCAACATGCCGATAGTTTTAGCCATAAAAAAGGCCCACTTATCACATTTACAATATTCGATTTCTTGCTTTCACGGTCTTGAAAATTCAGCTGTTTGAACCTCTTACTTGTGATCCCAGGAGTTTTATTACAATGACATACATGTATGTAAACAAAACAAAGAGACCATGCAACCAATACTGCACAGTGTCATAGGACTGCCTATGGCAATTTAATTCATGAAACTTACCATACAGAATTTTTTTTTTCATGCACATAAATGTTCAGACTTGCAAGCTACAAAGCTCTATTTCAGAACGTCATAAATTTTTGCCTCCATTTTGGCAATAATGTGGCTCTTGAAGGTCACTCAAAATGACATTTTAATTTATTTGTAAGCAACAAAGTCTGAATCCAAACTGAATAAAAAACAAAGATCTTTACAAAAACTTTTTTTTTAAAAAAAAGATACCTTTTCAGTGCCAAATGAAATATCTGTCCCCATGGCAAGACAAATATGAATTATTCCAAAATACACCTTTACATGTGTCACATTAATACTGATTGGCCACATCAAACGGAAGAAGCCAAAAGTATAGAAACATAAATGCTGTACATTATAACAATATGGCCACTACCAAAGTCACAGGGATCTATTTGAACCCAAAAAACAATATTTCTTTAAGTCATACAAGTAAAACCAGCAGTGACACTGTTCATTGTAAAATACAATGTAACCCCCTCCCCCCAAACAAACAAACAAACTACATAACACTGTACAATTAAAACTATTTTCAAAGATCACCCATATAGACACCTTAATTGTCGTCTCTCAAGACAGGTGGTCCCTAATAGGAAGTAAAATTTCTTGAAGAAGTAGCATGTACAGTATGTTCAAAAGGCTTTTTTTTTGGGGGGGGGGGGGTGATGGGAACAAGCAGTGGTGCCATGTCATAACTACCACATTGAAAGCCCTTCAATATTAACCCAAGAATGATCTTGGTGCTGCCTGTCTAACTTGAAGCTTCAGATGGATCTGGTAATTTGTCATATTTTGATTGATTTCTAATGTTAACTGTCGTGCTTTAATCCATTATTTTTTTTCTGTGCTGGGGAGTAAAATATTTTCTATGCAGTGAAATTCATCAAATGTACATCCCACAGGTAAAAATAGTACTACAGTGTCATTACCAATCAAAAGTTACCTGGTAGGATAGTAATAATTATTAATGTGTCTGCAGTGCACTGTTGAGGCACTAGCATTAAATACAAAATGCAAAGTTTGGGCTTCCCTTTGCCCAATATAGCTGACAGTCTGACATTACACATATGATTGTTGTGTGCTGTGCTGGAATCTGCTTGGTAAACAGACCAATTTGCCTGTTTTCTGCAATCCACTTGGTCCCCCCTTTGGCCATATCATACATGATCACTGTTTTTGCACTCAAAAAAAAAAAAAAAAGAAGTGACCCAATTTCTAATTGGTCTACTTTGGTTACTATGGTAACAGACTACAGTGCAACAGGGCACACACATACTGCCAATGACCAAGGTGATGATCAACTTCCTGATTAGTTCATCAGTCCATGAGATGGGTGACAATGCATCTTTATTGCCTTGACTATAAATAAATCTTGCAATCTTAGGGAAGACCAAGTGTATTAGGGATAACAAGTCTGCTTTGGAGGCAACTGAAATCTGGGCAGAGTGAGAATATCCCTGCCACATGCAGTACCATGTGGTAATTTTCATACAGCATGCCAATGTTGGAATAAAATCTGGTCCACATCACAGATGAAGAAAGTGCACCAATCCCAATTTGACAAGTCATGATGAATAGCCTAACATGGAACATGACAAAACATATAATGAAAAATGAAAAAAAAAATAAAAATCAGTCTTCTTTCTTAACATCATGAAACAATGGAAATAGTGTAGCTATTCAATTTTGTGGTGGAAACGGACCAGTGTGGTTCTAGAAATGCTGTGTTGAATAGAAATAAAAAACAGATCACATGAACGTTTATCCCTTTAACTTCAATTATGAACACAAATACAGCTGGTGTCACCCACAAACACATATTCTCAGATGGCTTAGTGCCACCTTTCTCAAAATCAAATGTTCTACTGGCCACTGAATCACACACAGTGGTTGCCTGGAGAGTCTCAGTGCAGGAGATTAACACTTTGTTCACTTGTACCCTCTGTGAATGCCCACTGTGCACTCCATTGATTCCAAATCAGCACAGATATGGCACACCACCCATGAATCATGATGAATGTGAACTGAATTTGACCGCAAGTTATAATCAGTCAGATTGTTCCCTGCTCAGTGATGCGCAGGTGACCGTGATGCAGGTGTGCAAAATACTTCATAACCAGGTATGTGTTGCAGTTTTCTATGCAGCTTAGGCCTATTTCAATGGAAACAAAAACAGGCAGTGGCTTGGTTTTTGCACACTATGGAGGAAACAAAATCTTTCACTGTGAGGCAATTATGATATTTCTTCTCACTCACAGTTACATCTTTTCATTCTTGATAAAAGATTAAAGAAAAAAAACTAGACATACCTTGAACACATTGTGTTGACTGAAAGGTCCTCCAGGAAAAAATGCTGCCATTTGCTCAAATTAGGTCATGGTGACACCAAAATCTAATCAGTTCATCTTGGCATGTTAGATAAGCATGCTACCAAATTTGAGCAAAATACATTCAAGTATTCTGGAGATATTGCGGTGTGTTTAAGTGTAGTAAACAGGGGAATTTGGTACATTTTTTTTAACACAAATATAATACAGAAGGGCATGAAATACAGAAAATGTAGTGAACAGAGGTTTTGCTAATTCTTTAAAGACAAATACAATACAAAATGTAGTAAAAGGTGAATTTTGGCAAAAATTCAGAGACAAAACTTTTAAATGGTGATAGATCATATGGCGCAATGAACACAGGTTTTTGGGCTAATTTTAAGGGCTAAAAATATATTTAGATATTCTAAAATGATTGCGGATACATGACAGCAAGTGATCAATGACATTGCAGGATTTAGGTCACCTGGTCATTTTTTTACCAGTTTGAGTTGATATGACTCAAATGGTCTAAAAAGTGCTGCAGATCTACTTGTCACACACACACCCATCCTTAATCACTACTGTTGATGCAGACTATTGTGCCATTGATTTAATTTGTTGTTTTCCTTGACATGATTTTTTTCAGAAAATTATCCTCTTTTAATATATGGTATTTAGCAATGATTAAATAAAGGACACATAATTACCAGTAATAAATCTTGTTTAAATTAACCAAATTTAGGCCTACTGGTTAATTTGCGTTCATAACCACAAGATAGCTCTGCAAAACATATGTGAAGGTTTGCTCAATTTTCAGAACAGCTGAATGAGTGGCGAAGCATGGATGACACTTCGAGGTTTTTGTGGAAATATTAGTGGTGTGAGGTTTGTGGAGAATATTGAAGGACTTCTATGCAGAAACGTTTCAGAATAAGCTTTACAGTGACCCTCTTCAGTCTTGGTTGCAGTTCTAAGCAAAATCGTTCTGGTAGCCCAGGAAGTTGAGGAACCTCGCGCTTCGCTCTTGGTTCCTGGGCTGCCCAAACGATTTTTATTCTGGGACCAAAACCTAAAAGGGTCACTTACTCTTTAAAAGAACAGTCCAATTTGGACAAATCAATGGTTAAAATTATTTTTAAAAACAATTTTTAAAAAAATAATTTTCTCAAAATTGCAGATAAAAACTGTAGTGTTTAGCGGATTTTACATTGAAACAAAGGTGTAAGCAACACTCAGTTATTACCTTCGTGAACACAAAGATTAACAGTCTGTAGTGTTCACTAAAAATAATGAATATGTCTAACAATTTCTTGTCCTTATTACTTAAATCGTGACTCAAATGGATACGTAGGCCTATGCCAGCGTAACCCTCATGACGGTGGAAAGAAAAAAGGACTTTCTCTGCTCATAATAATATCACTGTGGCCCTCCACTTATCTGCCGTTGTTTTGTAAGTAACAGATGGCCTTTAAAAATTTAAAAATTTAAAAAAAAAAAAAAAAAAAAACATGATTCCCGGGAACAGAGCCAAGGCGTAAGGGCCCCACATACTCTCTCTCAGCAGTGGAAGCCCCCTGTTCCCGGTAATTTCCCCCCACGATGGCTCGCCCCGTTACATTAAGCCCTGCCCTCATACCCAGTAAAATGTCCTTTTTTTTTTTTACGTCATCTGGCAGTCAGCAATTAATAACATGTCATGTGTGAATCACCGACACCGGCAAGATCATTCACGCAGCGTCAGCTCTAGACTCTAGTATCACTCGACTCTATATCTATAGAAGGATAGTAGGATCTGGGTAACCATGCAGACAATCTACAACTGTTTTGTGCCTGACTGTGTAAGACTCGAAGTGGAACACTGAATCAAGATAATCATAAGCGAGGCACGTGGTAATGTTGTTATAAACTACACGCTTCACTGCCTCTGCTATTTCCGATAGCGTTCATGCCTTTAATTCAACAAAGCCGTGTCCTTGATCATGATCCACTGTAATTTCCCGCAATTTCCGATACAAGATAGTCAACGTTTTCAGCGTCCGTTCCAATTCTAAGTCAGTCGAAAAATTAAAGAAAATTACATACCCAAGGCCCAACTGCTCAAAACTGCCGGTATTGCACCGTTATGGGCATGGTCCTTGCTTCAACAGAAGCGTTGCCACTTTCGGAACAAAAGTGCTCTGTGGCAGACAGGTATATCTCCGCACTGTCAGTCACCATCCACTTGAATCATGGCGGAACTGCAGGCGTGACGTCACGTTGCTATGTAAACATGACAGTTCCGAATGAGAGCCACATTTTCGTAGAGTGCACGTGGGTTTGTTTACTATTTGGATGTGTACACTTCACATGTATGTGCTCCATGTGATTGCACAGTGTGATCGGATAAACGGGGTTTTGATCTCGTATCAATACACATTTATACTGAACTACTTAATTCTGTACTTTATTGCGTAGAAAGTATTTGTATGAGACCTTGTGGAAATAATCTTTGAAAGCATAATTGCCATGAAAGCAACCATCAATACTATTACTGGTCTGAAGGGCTGGCAACTGCTATAGCACAATGATGATGATTTTAGAATGCAACAATTTTAAAACAACAATAGCAAGTTAATCTTATCATGAAGTCGAATTTCGGTCGGATCAAAGTCATGATTAATGTGTGAAAAACCAATCCAGCCTGTGGGCTTGTTTGCATAGTGGCTTAGCCCTGTCACAGTGTATCTTCATACAAGTAGTAGAGATTGAAGCAGAATCAGTTGTTGTAGTTAAATGCACCATTTTGCTTTATTTTGCATCAGCTAACAGATTAACATGGTCTTAAAGATGCAATTTGCAGAATACAATATGCAGTCAACTTATGCATACATAAGTCAATTTGTTCTTATCTGAACTTGTACCATACAAATTTAGTCATTATGTTTGGTTTGACAGGTATTCTTCTTTCATAATGAAGCTCTGCATTTATAAGCAAAAATTCATGTATTCAGCTAATTCATCATTTGCCACGTTCATATTTATTCATTATTATGAGGGTTGTCTTTGCTGAATATTTACTTTAAACAAGGAGCCTCTACGCAGAGAGACATGTACGGGTATAGGCTCCGAGACATGTTCTGAGTAGTTACCGCTGAATACCCTTTAATTCATTTGGGCTTATACAGCCCTTGTCAAAATTCTACAGAAGAACGTGCGATATATGGACCATACATATATAGGTTAGACGGTGACAGGTTAGCTTATGGAGAGTAAAGAGTTTGGACTGCGGAATAGTGTAATGACTACTTGTAAGTGGTTCTGAACAAAAAGGCACAAATACAAGACAGATTAATGTGTGCATCAAAGTGCTGAACTTCACATGCAACCTATAATTAGTACCACCTTGGTTTAGGGGTACCCACCACTGTTTGCATGCAATTTTGAAGCAATCAGCAGCACTGTTTTAGAAAAAAATTACTTTTTCTTTTGTAAGATTTAGTCAAAAAAATGAAAGAAACATCGTATTTTTATTTGGTGTCTTCACCTTATTTGCATGATTTAAAATCCTACAACTTTGGTTTATGGTTCATTGGATGCACTTATGTTACAAACCTATAGAGTAAAGTTGAAATGGTACCTCTATCTATAATAGTTTCGAAGCAATTCAAAATTTAAATTTTGTGTATTCACCTAATTTGCGTAAATTAAAATTCTACAAGTTAAGTTCATGATTCATTAGATGTGGCTATGTCGCAAACCTACAAATTGAAGTTGGAATGGCACCTCTATATATAATAGTTTTGAAGTTATCCAAGATTTAAATTTTGTGTATTCACCTAATTTGCATAAATAAACATTTTGCGATTTTGGTCATTGGATGCAGCTATGTCACAAACCTACAAATTGAAGTTGGAATGGCACCTCTATCTTTAATACTTTTGAAGCTATTCAAGATTTAAATTTTGCATATTCACCTAATTTGCATAAATTGAAATCCTACAACTTTGGTTCATGGTTCGTTGAATGCCGCCTTGCCACAAACCTGTAAGTTGAAGTTGGAATGGCAGCTCTATCTATAATAGTTTTGGCGACATTCAACTTTGAAAATTTTCAGTGCCACTAATTAGCATAATTTAAAATTCCTCAATTTTCATTTCCTGTCCATTATATTGGCATGTGTAGCAAACCTTTGCATGCACATTAAAATGTTGTATCTATCTGCACTAGTTTGGAAGATACAGAGCTTTAAAAAATTTATTTGCCCCTAATTTGAACAATATTTTAACATCATGACTATTCCAAATGATATGCACAATTTTCACTGGTAGGCCAGTCATCAGGACAACTTAAGTGGTTTTAGAAATAAAAGCATCTGAGAAAAACTCCGGACAAATTTGGTAGTAAAGAAATAAAGAAAGAAGGAAAGAAAGAAAGAAAGAAAGAATTCTTTGAAAAACGAAATGTCTGGGTTGACTCCCAAACATAATTATGGGGTACCCCAAACCGGATCTGATCAGGCAGCAAATGAAGGCCAAGTGAGTAGAAAGGTGTTGCTACTGTGGACATCAGATGGAATGCTAACCTGTGTAGGCAGTGGATGCTATATGGCCCATTTACAGGCCATCCATATTCAGAAACCTAGCCTCTGCAGCCATTTTGCCAGCACATCAGGACCTACTTTATCTACAAACTCCTTCAATAACTTCATAACTACATATATCTACCTCTTGCCACCTTACCAGTTACAAGAGAGTAAGTTACCCTTTCAGTTAAAACACAGATTTACTTTATCAAATCAGGATTTGCTGAGGTAACAACTTCAGAAGTTGATGCTTTTGGGGTGTTTTCCCCAGGCCCAGCCATCACTAGGTGCTAAAATTAGGCCAGCATCTTTTGATGCTGCTGGTTGTAAAAGTGACTTTACTGACAAAAACTGGACCTGCACAAAACAATTATGCTTGAAATAGAAAGAAAACGTGCATATGGAACAGGCTCATTTTTTACACAATATTTAAACCCCAAAAAGGCAGGTTTGAGCACCTAGAAGAACTGACACCAGGAATGTACACAAAGCAGGTTGGGGCATGGACCTACTACCTGAGATAGTAGGTCTATGATTGGGGTAATATATGCACAAGGAGCTGTCCAAGACGGCCCTATGCATCCTTGCAAATGACACAGCTTGGTCCTGTGCCGAGCTGAAAATGCCCCTAACCAGCATCATTTGAAATTCTACAACTTTCGTTTTCTGTCCATAATATTGCCAGGTGTGCACATGCACATTGAAATGTTATGTTGATCTGCAACAGCACAAGGAGCTGCCCAAGCAGGCCCCATATATCCTTGAAAATGACACAACTTGTTCCTGGGCCAAGCTGAAAATGCCCCTAATTAACATTATTTGAAATTCTATAACTTTCATTTACTGCCCATTATATTGGCAAGTGTCACAAACCCTTGCATGCACATTGGAATTTTGAAATACTTATTGATACCATCTGTCACTCGGTTAAATACTGGATAACTCTTCAAAATAAGAATCAAGACTCACTGGTACATAAAGCACTTTTGGAAAATTATACAATGTGCAGTAATGGACTCAACTGTTGGACTAGCTATATTAAGGATACTCTTAACTGTACGGGAATGACTGAAACTTGGTTAAATGTTGGAAGCAGTAACCCTAAACGTGCTATAGATAAATTAAGGGAGTGTTTACAGCAGATGTATGAGCAGCAGTGGTTTAACTCAGTTAACGATTACTACAGTGAAAATACTTATAAGCTCCGCACATATTGCAAATTTAAATCAGAATTTAAACTTGAATTTTATTTACAACAAGACTTGCTTATCAAAAAAAAAAAAGAAGAAAAAAAAAACTTTAGTAAACTCAGAATCAGTGCCCATACTCTGGCAATTGAGACAGGGAGGTACACACGTCCAAAGACGTGGAGAGGATCGCGTTTGTAGATTATGTAACACCGATACGGTAGGGGATGAAATGCACTTCATGGTCAAATGACCTTACTTGAAAATAGGAGAGATATACTATATAGTAACTTAAGTAACTGCCCTGAACTCCAACAAAACCTAGAAAACTCCAATGATGAAGAAGTGTTCAAATATCTTATGGCATTGGGGTCCGACAATATTAATGTGTACCTCCCTTTCCTGGAATATGTAAATAGTATATTTGAGCAGAGATATGAAAAGCTGGGATATTAGTCTGCACTGGGTGCACCCACTGTATGTGTATTTTTTTTCCATGGGCGGGGGTCTGTTTTATTTAACGTGTGTCTATATATCTTTCATTGCATATGTATAACTTGTACTGTACACCATACCTTGTAACAGGTTATGTCAATAAAGTTATTTCATGTTGATAACATTTGGAATCATGCCTCTATCTGTCATGGTTTTGAAGATACCGAGGATTTTATTTTTCAATTTCCATAATTGGCATAATTTTGACAGCTACAAATCTGACAACATGTCCATGTGATAGCCCATTCTCACAAACCTATTGGTAACACTTGGAACTGTGTCTCTATGTGTAATAGTTTCCAAGATGTTGAGGATAAACAATTTTGAATGGTCCTAATTTGCATAAAATTAAACATGTATATTATTCCAATTCAGAGAGACAACTTCCCTACTAGCTCTGCTACCATGCCAAGTTTAAACATTGTAGCTTACACAGTGTCTGAGAAAAGTTCCGGACAATTTATGCAGTGGAAAGAAGAAGAACTTTGATTAATATGTTTGTAACACTGGACACTTTTGTAATTTACATGTGACCTCTAAAGGTCAAAGGTCAAGGTCATTTGGACCTTTGAAATTTCCATTTAGCCATAACTCGCTCAATTTCATCCAATGTTAATCATGTTGGGCTCAAAGTGTAGCTATTGTAACACTGCACATTTTTGCAAGCTACTGTGACCTCTAAAGTTCAAAGATCAAGGTCATTTCGGCCTTTGAAATTTTCATCTAGCCATAACTCGGTCAATTTTTACCCAAGTTTGATCGTTTTGGGCTCAATTGTTGCTATTATAACACTGCACACTTTTGTAATTTACATGCGACCTCTAAAGGTCAAAGGTCAAGGTCATTTGGACCTTTGAAATATTCGTCTAGCTATAATTCTGTCAATTTTCAAGCATTTTAAATTATGTTAGGCTCAACTTGTGGTTATTGCAACCCTGTCATTTTGGTGATTTGAATGTGACCTCTAAAGGTCAAAGATCAAGGTCATTTCGACCTTTGAAATTTTTATCTAGTCATAACTCGGTCAATTGGTACCCAAGTTTGATCATGTTGTACTCAAATTGTAGCTATTGTAACACTTCACATTTTTGTAATTTACATGTAAACTCTAAAGGTCAAAGATCAGGGTTATGTGGACCTTTGAAATTTTTATCTAGCCATAACTCTGTCAATTCTCGTCTTAATTTTGATCATGTTGTATTCAAATTGTAGCAATTGTAACACTGCACATTTTTGGAATTTACATACAACATCTATAGGTCAACGGTCAAGGTCATTTGGCCCTTGTAAGTTTCATCTAGCCACAACTTGGTCAATTTGTATCTGATTGGTTCATGTTGGGTTTCAATTGTAGGTATTGTCACAGTGTACATTTTTGTACTTTGCATGTAACGTCTTAAGGTCAAAGGTCAAGGTCATTTGGACTTTGAAATTTTCATCCAGCCATAAGCTTAATGGAATGTCATGTACCAAAAGACAAAAGTTGTAGCATTTAATATTTACAACTTTTGAAGGCATACTGGCAGATTTGCTTTGAAGCAAATCTTCTTTTTTAGTTTTGATTGCTGTTGTTGTTTATTTTTGCTTTCATAATGCATAAATGATTTCCAGTCCTTTGGCTTCAGTGTCTCAGGACCACACAGCAAGTGTTTTGCCGGTGCCCGTGCAATTGCTTACACTCAGGCACTTTAATGTACACCTCATGATATGAATCTAGACTAACTCTTACTCTTCGAAGTGATGGCAAATGGTTAAACGTTGTCTCTGCAACGTGCTCGCGATGTCTCTTGGATACCAAACAATGAAATAAAGGAAGCATTGCCATCAACATGAATTATGTCAACTGAATCTTAATTTTGGGGCATAGTGTATGGTACAATGCTATCGCCAATAATGAGCAATAGTTTGAATTTTACTCTCTTTGTTGGACAGCCATCTGCTGTGGGAGGAGCCTGTGGGACAGAGCTAAATTGATAAGCTAACAATCCATTGAATCTGATATGGTTATACTCTGAAATTATTTCTTTCTTTCTTTCTTTCTTTCTTTCTTTCTTTCTTTCGCCTATTCGCCAAATTTGTCTGGAGCTTTTCTTCGACACCATGCAAGCTACACTGTTTCAACTTGGCATGGTGATACACCTAGTAGGGAAGTTGTCTCTCTGATTTGGAATAGTCATGATGTTCAAAATTATGCTAATTAGGGGCAATTCATACCTTCAAAACTATTATAGATAGATACAAAATTCAAAGTTTAGCATATAGGTTTGTGACATCTGCCAATCTAATGGACAGTAAACAAAATTTGTAAAATTTTAAATTATGCTAATTAAGGGACTTTGAAAATTTAAATCTTGAATATCTTTAAAACTATAATAGATAGAGATGCCATTCCAAATTTAATATATAGATTTGTGATAGAGGTGCATCCAATGAACCATGAACTAAACTTGTAGGATTTGAATTTATGCAAATTAAATGATCATCTGAAATTTAAATCTTGAATAGCAAGATAGGTTACTTGTAGCTAATGAGCTGGGTGACAGATTTGAAGATACATGCAACTTTCGTGGCATTCAAATCTTACTGTGGCACAGTGACTTCATGCATGACTACATGGTAAGTGGCCATGTATGCTAGCCTTATAAATATTCACATTGTCCTTCATTTAATTATCTGGCATGTTACCATGCCAACAAAGGCCCAGCAGAGTCTCCCTGGCCAAATAGTTGTCCAGTTAATGTTACCCTTATCATTGACAGGTTTAGTGCCACCCCGACCCCCTTTTTCAACATTTGCCATTCCATGCTTGCTGGACCCATAGTCATGCAAGATACTGTTCTGGTCTTGCTACTCCAGGCTGCCTTTTTTCCTGCTTTTGCCAATGCAGCCATATCATTTCACACACAGTGACCTATATGCATGCACTCCTGTTTGCATATATTTCATGTTACAAGCAGTGCGCTGCTCAGCTGCCTAGCTATGTTTAGTACTTTTACTCTCTTCCCCCCCCCCCAGATGGACTGATCCACTTTATCGGAAATGATTAGGTTGGATAGGGCAATTTCACCTCCCTTTCTGAGACATGCATGTTCTCAGTGCATATAACTGTATAAGTGATATAAGCTTGTATCTCAAAAACGGTGCATTTTTGGGCCACAGTCACTATTAAACATGAATAGAAAATGGCATATGGGCTTTTCCCTGGTGCTGTCCTTTTTGACCTGGAGTGACCTTGAAAGGTCAAATCAAGGTCACACACCATGAAAATCTTTGTATATGGTAAACGGTGCACTTTAGGGCCATCGTTACTATTAAACGTGAATAGGAAATGATATATAGGCTTTCATATGAAGCTGTCTATTTTTGACCTTGAGTGACCTTGAAAGGTCAAAGCAAGGCCACACAACATTAGAATCTCTGTAGAATATGGAAAACGGTGTACTTTGGGGCCATAGTTACTATTGAACATGAGTAGGAAATGACATATAAGCTTTCATCTGTTGTTGTCTTTTTGATCTACAGTGACCTTGAAAGGTCAAAGCTAGACATGTCTACCTATATCATTCTGAAACACTTTTCACCAACTTGGCCACACTGTTAACATGCCATTACACATTTGGAGCTTATGTCACAGCTGCATACATTTCATTGCAGTTTCTCCAGGCACCTAGACTGATTTGCCAACAAGCAAATCAAATTTTCTAGTTTTTCTTGCATACACAGTCTAAATGTGTTCACAAACTGTATCTGTCACCAAAGTTGCCCTTTTCCTGTTGTTTCCCAAGGCATAGTCTAATTTTCATGCATTCTACTAAATTTTCACTGTATTTGACAAAATTTTGTAACTAACACAGAAGAACACATGCTTTTTCAACAATATTTTAGGTTTTGAACAAATTTCTTGCACATTTCTAGCTTAAAGGAAAATTCAATAAAAAAATATTTAGAGTCATGTACTCGGCATTTCAAAACCATGTTAAACATATATGTGCTGCCTCCTTGTGACCACATGACTGACTAACCATTGTTGCTAATCAAAGTTGTTGCATTCAACTCAAAGGCACATGTACTCGCACACCAAATGAATTAGCAAACAAATTCCACTCACAACCAAGAGATAGTATACAGGAGCCTTGAGTGCAGCATAAGAAAGCGTCATAGAAGTATGGACTACCCACTGATTGACCCATTATACCTCTCCCATATAATGTATTAACTCTCTCTGTGCCGACTTCGACTCAAGTCGAGCTACTTAAAATGAACTACTCCGAGTTATAATGATGCTAGATTCATGTTCCTTGTAAAAAGATCATTCTTCAAGTATCGCAACATTTTGAATTGAGTCAACAGCTTTCCTCAGCACACTTCGGGTACATTACACCCAAAGCTATTGACTCAGTCCAAAATGTGGCACTCAAAAAGTTAGCTTCACAGAAACTGTTGGGAGTTTCACAGCGCTGACAGAAGTAGATGATGCAGACCCTTTTCTTTCCCTGGAACCACCAGATTTAGACAAGACCTAATTTCACTTGAGTCCCCAGAGAGGTCTTTGCATAAAGAATTTGATGATAAAATCTGTATTGCAGTTCTAATAAATGTGACTAGAACTGTACACTCAGGATTAACTGCACAAAACGTCATCTTGTCTATTCTGCTGGTCCAGCACTGTAGGACACGCCTTGAAGCCCAATCACAAGAACATTGTGTGATCCTGTAAGTTCATTAAATCTGGCTCTGCAAAAATCTGAAAACTCTTTATCCAGAAATTATAGCCGTATTAGGGGCCAGCCAAAATTATCAACATTTCCACATTAGTAGATGGAGTACTATTTCATAGCCCCCCCCCCCCTTGAAACTAGTACTTTAAAATGTTGATTTTTCAAACCAAAATGCATGGCTTATTATTTGGCCACACGTTCAGACCCTAGAACCTGTGCATCTAATGTTTATTAAGTTTCTTACGCAAATATTACTATAAATATTTAAGTTTGAAGCTTTTATTGGTAAGCAGAAAGATCAACATTTTCATGTATTTAAAAAAACGTACACTGGCCCTCAGCCAAATGTACAAATGATGATGACGACGATTATAACGACCACAATTACGACGATGCAGGTTACTCCCTCTTAATACGTTGGAGGTAGGATCTACAGGAGCCATCTTACAGCAGAACTGCCTAATATCAAGAGGATTTTTAAAATATCAAGTGGTTTGCACACCACATTATGTCAAAGTCCTTCTTGTGATGATACATCTTAGGCTGATACAAAGAGGGAGGTCGGTATTAATAATTATAACAATTATGCAAGGTGATATAACGTCACACATTCTATGCTTTATGGCAATGCCTCAAAGATTGTAATTTTCCTTTACAACAAGATCAGCATTAAAGAATTTGTTGCTAGCTAGAGCACATCCATGTACCTTAATTTAAATCCTGTTGTGTTGCTTGCATGATTATATATATATATATATATATATATATATATATATATATACATATATATATACATATATATATATATATATATATATATATATATATATATATATATATATATATATATATATATATATATATATATATATATATATATATATATATATATATATATATATATATATATATAGTTCTCAGTTTTGATGCATCATCCCACTTTGCCACTTTGCTTCTTCAGGCTGAGGACTTCGTATAATAATGCCTGTCTTTTAAGACTGTCCATCCTGTCAGCAAAGAGCAGTTTCTTATTGCCAGTGGTCTTAAATTACAGACAAAATTAAGACAGAAATAGTGTAGCGTAATGAAAAAGCAGTCTTTAAAAAACATATTCAGTCTCTCATGAAAGGTGGTCTTTATACCAGTTACCACTGCTCTATATTTTTTCTATTCTGATGCCCTTTTAGGCCCCATCTAACAATTAAAAGATTTTCAAATCTGCTAAACAGTCAGTTTTCTCATCATGAATGTCTCATTTCACTGTTCCCTTGACCTGTATCCTGAAGCCCATATATGTGTGCTTAAAGGAGGCTTTACTTTGAATTAGTCTAGTTGAAACCTTTCTATCCAAGTAACCATGTGTAAATTACCAAATGTTCTAAATCAGAAGATGAGGACTTCACTGTTTTAGTAATCTAGCTTTCGAGTGCCATCTATTCAAAACAACTCTAAATGTAAAATGTTGGATTCATGTGATCCTACGATAGCGGGAATATGATGAAAAAATGGTTTGTGACGGATCTGTGCAACGTCATACAAAAACACATCAACGCGGCTACTTCGAGAAAGGAGATTTAATCGATTTCAATTACCCGAGTTCCTTCTTGAACAGAAACGACATCAGTTATTTAACCAAACATTCACTCATAACCGGTCGAGACAAGAGATAGAGAGCCGCCAGTAAATTATGCTTGTTTCCAGACATCTTAAATCTGGTTACAAGTCACAAATTATTTGAAACTTTAAAAAAATGGAAACAAAATTACAAGACTGTTGTGAGTTTGTACATGAGCGGACAAGACGAATGTCTAAAACCTAAAATGTACCACAATCTGATTTTAATAGCGAGTAGGTTTGGAGTGTCATCGTCACTTAATTACAAGCCTTATATGCAATTGGGAGTGGCGTGTGAATATTTTTATTTGGAGAAAATCATGCATTACTTCGTGACTAACATATTAGAATTAGATTACATGATCTGGAAACCGGGTAGACTAGTACACAAAGACATAAGTTTCGTGGTGGGGATGCCTTATTGCCTGGCCTTGCAGAACATTAACGATTCCCTACGAGTGTAGGACGAATCCTTGAAGAGCAACGTTAACGCCAAGTACGAACACTATACATAGTGGGTTCAGAATTATAGACTTGTACCGTAGAAAGAGAACAATTGAATAGCACAGATGTGTTTTAGGTACTGAAGAAAAAAATGGCTTTAAAAGGAAGTTTACCGTGGGAAGGAGACATGTTAAAGGATATAACGAAAAAGAAAAAGTTAGAGAAGAGCTGGAAATTGAAAAAGTACGATTTTTATAACAAAGATAACTTATCAAAGTACAAATTCATGGACTTTCCTTACGTAGAAGATGTTAAAATGGGAAAGCACATATAAAGTTACAAGTCGAAAATGAGCAATTTCTACACCAAATTATCTGGAAAAGGTTGGATTTCAATCTTCGATGAAGAAGGTCAAAATGTTGTCGATGTCAAAGAAATTAAAGATAATAGAATAATATTGCTGTGGCATTCCATGATCTTCAATCAGATTTTGAATCAAACGTTTGTCGTGAAGTCCTTTTCCCGTAAGATGAACAATCATTTAAGGATAATGGTTTGGAGAAAGGAAAAAATATACACACTTCATATTTATAATGTAAATTGTCATTCCAGAAGAGATTCCAATAATTTCAAAGTGCTGCAAAGAGCTTCAAAGTACGCCTCGGATGACGAATCGGATTGCGACTACATTTGCAACGACGTTATTTGTACATTTTTGATTTCCCACATTACTTTGTCTCATAAATCTTTGCCACCGTCTTTTAAAACGACAGGACAAACTGTCTGAGAACGAAACTGACTTTTAAGAAATCGAAATGAGAGAGATTTTCTCTCAAATTTAAACAGATGTCTTTTTAATATAACAAGAGCTGATAAGGGCTAGCTTCCGACAAAAAGGAAGGCAGCAACGGTATCTCGTCGATTTCCCACTCGAAAACAAACAATTTGTTTTCTTGTAACAGAACGTATATCTTTAAGATACTTTAAGCATTAGACATGATGGTCTTTAAAAGAGGGGATTTGCGATAAATGTGATGTATCGATTTCTTAGAAACAAAAATGACAGAAACGGTTTTGGGAACGTCAAAGTGAGAAGGATGGTGTTTTTTCATGTATTCGTTTTCTATTTTTGTTATATGGCAATAAAATGCAGTCATTTCATGTATAACCAGGTCTTTCTCTCTTGTTTCTACCAGGGTGGCAACGGTATATTTGTGATTTTGTAGCATATTCAAAATAAAATTCGACACTCATGTTACAACCGCACTTATCGCCAAAGTTTGAAAAAAGCATCGTCGTCACGCCTATCTGTCTGGCTTGTTCCCATAAATAGTCCTTGTGCAAGTTTTGTTTTGAAGAAAATACCTAGACAGAACCCTAATTTAGGTAGTCTTGAAGAACATTTACCATTTTTGGTATTTGTGGGGAAATTGAAATTCGTTGGAACAAGAAGACGTTTGAGCCATTAGATCTGTTTCAGTTTGCCACCGCGAGAGAATTGGAGTCAAGATACGATGAAAAGTTCAGAATAGCATTGACATTAAAAACGTCAAAGAACAAGATTTGATAGAAGGCTGAGTAAAAGCAAGATTACAGATTCTAACTATTAAACGTAGAAATAGAATATTGCAAAGAAGTGTGAAATTGTCTGTTAAGTGACACTTACTCTGAAGAAGATGAGGTGTTATGAAACGGGTTTTCGACAAAAAATCGTATAAGACGACGTTAATAAAGATCCTATTTTCAAATCATTCTTTAAGTGATTTGGAATGGTAAATTTTAATAGTCTAATGACCGGAATTATGAAATACGATGAAGAGTGCAAAAACGAGAGAAATTGTTAGTCACAATTGAATCAAATGATCAAAAATATACAAAAAAGACAAAAAGTTCAAAATAAAAATGGTTTTGGAAAATTAGAAATGGATTTAGATAAATATTTTAGAAGAAATTTTCAGTGCTTTGTGCGTGAACGTAGAACAGATCTTACATTCACTTTTATTTTTCAATCTCTTGCTGAACATCCATTACGGAATATTCTTGTACGTCTTGAGCAATCAGGAAGAAAATATCTTAATTCCGTTGAGGAGGGGAGAAATAGAAGGGGAAATTTATTCGACGAAAGACGTTCCGGTTTCGGTAGAGGACAAGAAAAGCGAGATGAAAGAGTTACTTTTGATATTATGTTTACCAGCTAGATTTCAAATAATTCCTTGCGATAATTCGCTCGTTTTACATACTCTGCTACTGACCGTCTTGGGAACGAATATTCACTATGTGAAAGAAGTGGAAAGTACAATTCATTTCAGTAACTTGTAACATTTGAAAAATACTCACGGTATATTTCTCGACTTCGAAGAAAAAGTCCTATTGACCGAGAAGAGTAACGATACTTCTTGTAACTCTCGAAATTTATTTTATAAAACTGTTTTTTTTTTTTTATCTTATATTTTAACCTTTTTAAGGAACAAAAGCATATTGACAGAAACGTGTCTTCGTGACTGTGAAGATTATACGGATAATTATCGTTAAAGAACGGTGAAATAGATTTCTGTAATTATACTATGTATTATTTCAATGAGAGAAAAGAGTTAAAAGAGAAACTGTTCAGTGTCGAGTACTTGTTGTAAATCTTGGATAAAACATGCCTCCTCCTGACACGTCTGTGTACGTTTTCAAGGGTACTATCTACAACAATACTGTAGATTTAACCAGCGTTACGACTTAGGGAGCTAACGTCATACAATACAATGGACTGGGAAGGTTTCTGATCGGTAACGCTTCATACAGTGCGAGGGGTGCTATGTAGGAGGAAATTATCTGTACTGGGCTGTCCTGTACTTTTGAGGAGGCAAGGGATGAGAATTTTAGGTACAGGTGTGGGAAGTGTAGGAAGACTGAGACTTTAGAAGTCCAGTTAGCAGCCCTCAAGTAAGAAGTGGAGGAGGCCAGAGATAGGAACAGGGCAGAAGGGGAGGGGGTTAGCACAGTTGGTGGACAGGAGGGTGGTAGAGGGGAGACAGGTGACCGTTAAGATGGCGCAGGAGGAGGCAGGAACCAGTGGACAGGAGGGTAGACAGGAGAGACAGGTGGCAGGGGAGACAGTGCGGGAGGAGATGCAGGCCAGGAAGGAAGAGGCAGGAGAGAGGGTTAGAATTAGGCAGACAGTTGTACTAGGGACAAATGTTGTTAGGACCTACTTTTGCCGAAAGGACAGGGAAGCCAGAGTGAGGGTGTATTTGCCAGGGGCAAAGATTAGGGATGTAGAAGAGCGTTTAGAAAGGAGAGTAAAGTATAGTGGGAAGTGACAGAAGGTTAGTCCAAGATGGGACTAATGACCTGTCGGACAGGGAGGAGCAGGGAGGGTAGGAACTAAGACAACTTTGGGAAGGTTCATGGGGCTCTTAGACTGCATAGGGCAGTTACATTGTGAGCAGTTAGTGATGGGGATCCTTCCAAGGTTTAGGATGAGTAGCTGGGAGGCTAGCAGGATCTGCCAAAGTTGCCATGAAAACAAAAGGATTCAAATGTGAGCCCATTACCACAATATGATCACCAATTTTTTCCCCATCTTGACCGTTTTTCTTTTTTTTTTTTTTTTTAAGACAAAATTTAACCGAGGTAGTGGCCTCGGCTGCCTCAATACAATTTACGGCACTGGAAGAGCACAGCGAGGTGAAAAATGAGAAGCAGTGGGTAGGAAAGAGTCAAATGGAAACAAGTAGCTTTAAAAAAAGCCTTATCTGAAGGCCATCTTTGATTTATGAAGTGAATGAGAGACAAAATGATAATTCCGCTAATATCAATGTAATTAAGAAGATTTTAGTTAAATGTTTAACCAGGGCGTGTTGAACATAATGGACATCTGAGGCCAAAAGCATCTGGTTTCTTGCGAGTTCTTAATTTCAAAGCAAATGTCAGTGTGCTATTTTGCGAAGAAGCACATGTGACTACTTTGTGAAAGGTCGGGGAAACCCTTTTAGACAACACGGCTCCTGGACAAACAGAACTGGTGAGTGCATTGGAAGTTGTAACACGTGAAGCTGAGCAACAACAGCCAGGGCAAGGAATCCTGTAAATATTATCAGCATATATTAGCTGCAAAGTCCACCTTTTTTCCTCAACTTTGAAATAGATATTCAACATAACAGACTTTGTACGTAATACAATGAGGTAGTCAAGGAACAAACAAGATGGATCAAAGACATAGATAAGTTGGTAGAGAGATACGAATTGAAAGGATGATGAGGTTGATGATTGGAAAGTGTAAAAAGGTAAGTCTGTTACAGAGGGCTGGAAGGAGACTGGGAAAGAGGAGTCAGGGAAAAGAGCACATTAAAAGTGTACAAGCTATTACACAAGCCAAAGAAAAGTGTGTTGGGATAGAGTCAAGGGATCCAGGTTTCTTTTTCAAAGTAGGGCAGGAGTAATCAATCTGGAAAAAGAGGAAACAGAAATGGACTACAGCTAGTGATGGAAATTGTAGTGTGTAGACAAGAAGCAGATGAGACAGTGGATCATTGGCTGTTGTGGTGTGATGCATTTGGAGAGATAAGGGAAGATTTTTTTTTCTTCAGAAAGTCACAAAGGGAAGATTATAATTGTAAGAGGTTCAGTGTTTAGAAACAGAGGAACGTGTAGCATGGGTTTGAGGTTTGAAGGGTGGCTTTCTGGAAGGCAGCAAAGGTATTAAAAGTGTATAGGACTGCCTAGCTGGTAGGATGTTGGGAGAAAGAAGTGAAATGATAGAGCTAGACAGCAACAGGGTAAATTAGAATTCCAGAGAACAGGGAGGAAAGGGAATGGTGGTAGCCCTTATAAGGGCTCCCATAGAAAATACCTGAGCCTTAGAGGCGGGGGTAGGGTGTGTGAGGGAGAGGTCTCATTGTATGGTAAAATCTGATAACAGAACAAAATTGCATGGTTCCTGGAATTTGTAATTTATTTTCACACTTCACATATTTTGTTATCCCACTGTCACTTTGCCCTCATACATCATATTAATACCTTTAACATTTGCCATTTTTGGAATTGGTCATTAAATGTGCATCATAAAAATGTAACGCCATAGATTGGTCAGTTGACGTCAACTGTAAGAACAAGTGGGATGGTCGGATGGGCTTCTCTGGTGGTCGAGAGGTTAGTGTACTTACTAATACTGATGTTACTTAAAATAACTCGTATTAGGTAACATTACCTGAGACCACCATTTGCTGATACACAATTGTATAGGTGGAGGGTGTAATGCTACTGGCACACTGACTGCATTTGACCACCAGGACCAGCAGCTGGGGGGGGGGCACTGACAGCAGATTCTGGCCGAAACCAGATACCCTGGCTCTTTTCCAACCAGCATGGGACCACACTGAATCCCCTGTGCTTGCCCGCCAACATGACAGCAGTCTGTCTCATGAGTAGATGCTATCTTTCAGTTCCATTGGACCTGGGGATCCTATGGGACCTAGTTGCTTGAGACTCTTGTCCAAGATTAGGTCAACTAGGCATGAAGCCCTACTAAGCCCATTAAGAATTGCACCTACCTATAGGCTGCATCTGATCAATCACAAGCGTGCTAAGATTTTATCGCTGGGCCTACTGTGGTGAGACCTGGAAAGCCTAACAGATCAGTATTGGAATCTAAGCAAAGGAGCCTGTGACACCCACAAATGCATACGTGCCTTCCTCCAGCCTCCAGCACTATCATGTCATGCAAGTAGTGCTGGATGAAAGTCGTAGACGATCGCCAATGGCAGGCCTGCAAAATGTCGACAACTGCATAAATTCTTCCCAGTCCACCAGCAGTGGACCTGACGGGAAGATCTACTCAGGCGCAGAATACAATCTCCCCTGGACATCTGGCTTAGGGAGGAGTCACCATTCCTTCAGATACCCAGACGTCAGCTGCTCTACGGGAATCCATGTGCCCGAGTCTTGGCCATGAGCTGGTCATAAAACTCAGCCAAGAAAGGTGAAAAAGGGATGGGGGTGTATTGCCACGTGTCCTCCAGAAATAAGGCCCGGGCAGGATGCCACAACAGCCCCATGCTTCTCCTCTGTTGGTGGGACCGTAGCTTGATCACCAACCAGGTTCTGAATTGGCCTTGACATGGTCAGAGCCCTTCCAGGGAGCAGGTGCCATGTATATGGGAACGTAGGCCGATACTTCTGCAGAACCCGTGGTCACTGGCTCTCTGCACCTCCCAGCTATGTTGTGCCGCCTACGTATACGCCTGGAACAATCTGACTTTCTCCATGCCTGCTCAAGAGCAGCCATTTGTCCTCTCCCTGATCCTGACAGTATATGCCAGTTAAATTTGCTCCCAAGAGCAAACTAGACCCAACTGCAGGCAACAACCATAGCAATATGGATGGTCGTCCCAAGCAGCCATGTAGTGGTTCCGTGAGTCCAACTTCCGTCCACGATCCAACAAGGATGTATTCACTGGATCAACACCCATAGGTTGACTCCCAAAGGAGGCAATTGCTTGATGGACACTGCTTTCCCCTCTCTGTGATCTGTTTGCCGAGGCAGCATCTTGAAAACCTAGGTTTCAAGCCAACAACCAGCTTTACTTCCAACTATTTCAGAAGTATCTGCATGTAGAAATCAGCTATCTAGATCTCCATAGATTCCCAGACCACTGAGAAAACATTTTCCACAGATTAGGGCATGCATAAAGCACTATAGAGTACTGAGTGTGAACAAAAGTTCACAGAGCTTCAATTCAAATGAAAAAGCCAGTAATGACACCCAAAAGAGGGAGGATGATACGGGGAGCATGCACACCAGGAGTCACTACCAGTTCCTTGGGAACCGAGAGATGGTACCACTGGACAGTCAGGTTTAAAGATCAGGTGAGTGATCTCAACTCGATTTCATAGGCGTTCAGCCTAAACACAGAGGTCTTGGCAAATGGTGGTTGAGAGGTAACATTACGTAACTAATGTAGGACCACAGCATCCAAATTCCAATATAGCTCGCCTAAATTTGGGTATTGTAGTGAAAGAATACAGAACATTTGACATTATTGCTGTATTTGTACAGAGTAAATATGATTCCAAATGAAGGTGAAGAAGACTTTCATGCACAAGGGTAATTCTACAGTAAGTGCTAAATTAAAGGAGTTTGCATAGCCTACATTTTGTTTGAGACACAGAAGTTAAACATATCATTACTGGAAGTCAACAGCACACTGCAGTGTCAAAATTAGAGCATAATGATTAATCTAACATACTTAAATAGTTGTCTTGGGTGTGGTACGAATCTCTTTTGTGTCAGTGGTGTTACATACTAAATACAATACAGAAGTAGAAAAGACAATTTGCTTCATAGCAAATCTGTCTGGGTGCCTTCAAAATGAGAACAGTTTGAAATGCTACGCTTTGCCATTGTTCAACATAATCTAAATTATGTGTATTATGCTAATTTGCATAAATTAAAAGCCTACAACTTTGGTTTATGGTTCATTGGATGGGGCTATGTTACATACCTACAAATTGAGGTCGCAATGGCACCTGTATGTATGCTAGTTTTGAAGTTATTCTAGTTTAAATTTCTTGTATTTATCTTATTTGTATAGATTAAAATTGTACAATTTTGGACCATGGTTCATTGGATGCAGCTATGTCACAAACCCCAAAATTGAAGTTGGAATGGCACCTCTATCTATAATAGTTTTGAAACTATTTAAGATTTTAAATTTTGCATATCCACCTAATTTGCATAAATTAAAAATCCTATAACTTTGGTTCATGGATCATTGGATGGGGATTTATCACAAACTGGTAAATTAAGGTTGGAATTTCATCTCTATCTATAATAGTTGTGGAGATATTCAACTTTTAAATTTTTCAACTTAGCATAAGTTCAAATTCTAAAACTTCCATTTACTGTCCATTATATTGGCAGGTGTCACAAACCTATTTGAACCCATTCAAATTTTGTGTCTACCTGCAGTAGTTTGAAAAATATGGAGCTTTTAAACTTTAGAAAGGCCCGAATCTGCATAAATTTAAACATGGCAATTATTCCAAATTAGACAGTCAACTTCCTTACTAACTTTGTTACCATGCCAAGTTTAAACATTGTAGCTTGCACGGTGTCTACTAAAAGTTCCAGACAAATTATGTGGTGGAAATAAGAAGAAAGAAAGAAAGAATAAAAGAAAGAAAAAATTTAGAGAAAACAGTATGTCTGGGATGGCACCCAGACATTAAGAGGGGGAGGGATAGGGAGAGAGAGAGCCCAGTCATCACCTCTTTCAAATTTTTATAGCAGAAAAATTCATCACATGTAGGTCCCTGTTCAAGGTGATGCTATTTTTGCCTGTTTAGCAGACCCAGGGTCCTTGACAATTGGACAGGAACCCTGAGCCACCAGCCACATACAAAAATGGCCTGACAGTTATTCAAGCAGGAAAGTGCTGCTGTGACCAACCTGCATCCCATCTTCCTACACACACACAGCTGTGCAAACATACAAGCACGTCCAGTGCTGAAGCAAACCCATGGGGCTAAGTTAAGAGCACTGTATAAAGGCAGGCTTGCATATTCAGTGGACCCTGTCTAAAACCTGATCTTCAGCCAATCAGCAGTGAGAAGAACTATTTTGTAGCCACACTGGACCCAAACATGGGGTTCCCTTAGCAGGGTTTGCATGGTGATTATGAGCTTTTTTATACAAAAAGTATTGAGTGATGATTGTTGCATTAAATACTTCAATATGTGAATCTGCCTTAATATCATATATAATTCATGATTACAGTCTAAATTAGTTTGTGTCAATGTAATAAATAATTTTATATTTAACACATTGTGCCCCCTTTCCCCCCTTCCAGAAGAATATATTCAGACAACTAGAAAAGAAGATTTGCTTGACAGCAAATCTGTCTAGGTGCCTTCAAAATGAGAACAGTTTGAAATGCTACACTTTGCCATTGTTCAACATAAACTTAATTTTGTGTATTATGCTAATTTGCATAAATTAGAATGCTAAAACTTTGGTTGTTAGTTTATTGGATGTGGCCAAGTCACAAACTTGTAAAGTGAAGTTTGAATAAAACTACTATCTGTTATAGTTTTGAAGCGATTCAAGACTTTAATTTTGTGCATTTGCCTAATTTGCATAAATTGAAAGCCTAAAACTTTGGTTTATGGTTCACTGGGTGTGGCTGTGTCACATACCTACAAATATAAGTTGGAATGGCACCTCTATGTATAATAGTTTTGAAGTTATTCAAAGATTTATATTTCTTCTGTTCATCTCTTATTTACATAAATTAAAATTGTACAATTTTGGATCATGGTTCATTGGAAGCAGCTTTGTCACAAACCAAAAAATTGAAGTTGGAATGGCACCTCTATCTATAATAATTTTGAAGCTATTCAAGATTTAAATTTTGCATATATTCACCTAATATTTGCATAAATTAAAATCGTATAACTTTGGGTCATAGTTCATTGGATGCGCCTTTGCCACAAACCTACAAATTGAAGTTGGAATGGCATCTCTATCTAAAATAGCTTTGGAGATATTCAACTTTTAAATTTTTGAATGCCCCCTCTTAACATAATTTGAAATTCTACAACTTTCATATACTGTGCATTATATTGGCAGGTTTTACAAACCTATATGTACCCATTAAAATTGTGTGTCTAAAATCAGATATTCAACTTCCCTACTAGCTCTGTTGCCATGCCATGTGTCTGGGTGTCTGAGAAAATCTCTGGACAAATTATGGGGGGGGGGAGAGAGAGAGAGAGAGAGAGAGAGAGAGAGAGAGAGAGAGAGAGAGAGAGAGAGAGAGAGAGAGAGAGAGAGAGAGAGAGAGAGAGAGAGAGAGAGAGAGAGAGAGAGAGAGAGAGAGAGAGAGAGAGAGAGAGAGAGAGAGAGAACAGTATGTCTGGGTATGTCTTGGTTGGCACCCAGACATAAAGAGGGAGGAGGGATCGGGAAGAGGGAGGGAGAGAGCCCAGTCACCACCTCTTTCAAATTTTTTATAGCAGAATAATTCATCACATGTAGGTCCCTGTTCAAGGTGATGCCTGTTTAGCAGACCCTTTCTGTGCTCAGTTGACATGCACATACACCCTTGTGATCTTTTAACATTTGCCAAAAAAAAAAAAAAAAAAAAAAAAAAATTAAAATGCAAAATTCAATGGAGCATGACCATTTGAACACATCTGGTAGAAACCCATTCAAGGTATATTGCCACCAAGTTTGAAGTCAATCTGGATGACTGTTTCTTCAGAGATGTCGAAAATGTGAATCAGTATTAGAATGCCCATTGACTTACATTGTTGTCAATAGGAAAGTAGAATTTACCAAAAGTACCCAAATTGAAACAAGAGGGCTGTGCAACAGCCGATGCTCAGCTCACTATGAAATAAAATTAAAAAAAAAAAAAGATATCTAAACTAGACATTCATCACACTTGCAGCTCTGTGAACTTGGGATAGGATCAAGGTCACCCATGTTCTGACTAGGTCTGACCTTTATAGAACACTAACATGTGCAACATTAAAGTTCCAGTTCAAGTAGTTCTCAAGTTATACTGAAGAGTAAAATTCATGTATGTTGCACTGTGACCCCAGAAATGGGGTCAAGGTCACTCATGTACTTCCTTCATAGAGAAACATTAACATGTGCAACATCAAGGTCCTAACTCAAATAAGATCTCAAGTTATCAATTGAACAGTAAATTTCGTGTCAGTTGTCCTGAGACCTTTGGGAATGAGGTCAAGGTCCAAACATCACTGGAGCATGACCATTTGCACAAAATAGGTAGACACTTATAAAAGGTACATCCCTACCAAGTTTATCACAAATCTGGCCAAAATTATTTGTTATAACCATTACAATAAATTCCCGTGTTACATTTTCTTATTAAAACTTTTTTAAAGATTTTCAAAAAAAAATCATACAAAATCCAAAAAACACTGGATCGTGACCATTTGACAAACATGGTAAACACCAACCCAAGGTACATGGCCACCAAGTTTAAAGTGAATCTGACAGTTTCTTCAGAGAAGTCCAAAATGTGAATTACCATTAGAATACCCATTGACTTGCTTAGTAAGCAATCGAAAACGTGCATCTACCGATAAGTACCAGAATTGAAAAAAATTGTTGAAAATCAGGAATCCATAGCAGTGCTATCTAGTGAACATCTTTGCTTGACCCTTTGACAAGGAACATATCCACTAAGTTTCAACTTAATCTGAGTAACAGATCTGGAGAAGTCACAAGTATCAAAAACACACAAAAATTCATTAAAAAAAATTAAAAATTGCAGCACCACCTGGTGAACAAATTAAGAACTAAAAGTCCCTATGAGGGTTCTTATGTAATATCAAAGCAATTGGGTGAGCAGTTGTGGAAAAGAAGCTTCTAGTTTGCTTTAAATCTATCACTTTTATTCATTTATTTATTCATTAATTCATTCATTCATTTATCATTATGTTTATTTGGTTGATTAAATGAAATGTGATCGATCTGAAAAATTGTGTGCATAAAATATATGGTGTCCTTGGACCCAGGTAACATGAAGAATTTTTAATCCTCGACCGAGAATGTCATCTTTCAGTTTAGCCTTGGGTTGACATCCGGCCGTTGGCTTCACAACTCATTATGTAACCTGGGTCCAAGGGCACTGCTCATATAATAAAATATATTTAAAGCAAAAACAAATACTTGTAATTATGTGACAGAAAGTTGTCCTTAATGACCCATGACCCCAAAAGAGGACAAAGTTCATTAAGTATGTGCGGTTGAGATATAGAGAATCCAGTATAGCTAGCCAGCCCATTGAGGATAACATTGGGATCAAGAGTTGTTGGGTTTTCATGTTTTCGCAAGGCTGTGCTGGGCAAAAACATGAAAATCCAACAAGTGATCTGAATGTAATCCCCACTGGGCCACCCATACTGGATTTTTTTTCCTCCTGTGTCTAAAAAGAGCTAGTATGCACCAAATCAAAGTTCTATCAGAGAAACAATTTTTTTAAAACGACACCATTTTGAAAGTGGCAGGAGTCTGTGTTTTATTAAAAACATGGCCTCTCATTGGTTTGTCTACTACTTGAGACCAATGAGTGACAAATCAAATGAAAGATTACAATTAAAACCTTATCTTTCATACCCATGTAGTATTACCCATTCAGAATAAGCTTCAAACGTTGGAGAAAATCATTGGATTGTGTAATAAAATAACGTTGAGAGGAAGGATTACTCTCGGCACCCACATTCTTTTTTTCCTGAATTCTGCAGTTTTGTTCTTTTTTAGCTCAGCTGATAATTCAGCTGCGCTTTTAGGAGGGTGAGGTATCCGTCGTCCGTCTGTCAGAAACAAGTCAGGAAAAACAAAACAGTGATAGGCCTACCAATTCTTTTTATTTTTGGCAGAGGTGATAAAATTTGGATTTTGAGTGGTTGGGCCTATACATATTAGAAACACTATAGTCTGTATTTAATGAAGAAAATTTCAAAGGTTGAGAGGACCGGTTTAAAATCACCAGTTGCCTTTTGTGGGCGACTGCCTGTCTCAAGTCAGGAGTGAAATATGTTTCTTCACACTGGTATTGGAAGATGAATGTTTATGCTTTGGTAACTCTGGAATCTCTTTGCTGTCATTGTTGGGGTTGATATTTATGAATATGGGTCATGTTTTTCAACATAAGTGTATCATACTAGAGATGTCCGTCGTCTGTCCGTCCACAATTCTCATTTTCCACTTCTTCTCCAAAACCACTTGCCAGATCCACTTCAAACTTTGTGGGGATGTGCCTTGGGTGGGTCTCTACCAAGTTTGTTCAAATGGTCATGGTCCAGTGATTTTTCGATTTTTAATGAATTTTTTTGTTCATTTTTCAGGGAAATCTTGAAAAATCTTCTCCGAAATCGCTTGGCCAACTACTTTAAAATTGCATAGGGGCACTTCTGGGGACCCCAGATCTTAAGTTGTTCAACAGGTGGCGCTGCAATTTTTTTCTATTTTTTCAATGATTTTTTTGTGTGTTTTTGCTATTTTTGACTTCTCCAAAACCATCTCTCAGATTGTGCTGAAACTTGGTGGATATGTTCCTTGTGGAAGGGTCACACAAAGTTGTTCATCAGGTGGCGTTGCTGTGGATCCCTGATTTTTAACGAATTTTTCAATTCGCGTACTTGCTGGTCAATGCATACATTGCTATTGTTTACTATGTAAGCCACTGGGAATTGCAATGGTAGTTTACATTTTCGACCTCATCTAAAAACCATTGGCCAGATTCGCTTCAAACTTAGTGGGGGTGTGTCTTGGGTGGGTCTCTACCAAGTTTATTCAAATGGTCACGGTCCAGTGATTTTTGTGTCTTTTAGGAATTTTTCTTGTTGATTTCACATGCCTAATATTGATTACCATGCAAGTCAATGGGGATTGCAAAGTCATTAGGGTTTGCAATGCTAATTGACAATTTTTGACTTCTTCTGTGAAGCCATCAGGTAGATTCACTTCAAACTTGGTGGCGGTGCTCCTTGGGTGGATATCTACCAAGTCTGTTCAAATGGTCACAGTCCAATGATATTTGGATTTTTTTATGATTTTTTTTTGGTTTATTTTTTGGCCAAATCTTCAAAAGTCCTTATCCTTGTATATACTCAGCCAATTGCTTTGAAATTGCATAGGGACACTTTTGGGTATGAGGGTGATACATTTACAGTAGGTGAGTGACCTTAACCTCATTTCTAAGGTCACATGGTGAGGGTGCATGAAATTCACTGTTTATATGGTAACTTGAGAACTATTAAGGCTAGGACATTCATATTGCACATGCTAGTTGTCCTAAATGAGGGCCAGACTAAGACAGTAGATGAGTGACCTTGACCTCATTTCCAAGGTCATAAGGCCACTTGCTAAAATTTTACTGTTCACCTGACAACTTGTGAGCTATTTAAACTTGGATGTTGAACATGATGGTTGTCCTGAGCAAAGGCCAGACTTAGACAGTACATGGGTGACCTTTACCTCATTCCAAAGGTCACTGGGACTCAGACACTTATGTGAGTTTTACTTTTCACATTGTAACTTGAGAACTGTGGAGGGTAGGACTTTGATGTTGAATTTGTTGGTGGTCCTCTATTTAGGAAAGATTGAGAAAGTACATTAGTGACTTTGACCTCATTCTCAAGGCCACAGGGCCACTAACATGAATTCTACTGGTCGCGTGATAACCTGAGAACTATGACTTTGATCTTGCACATGGGGATGGCCCTCTATGAAAGTTAAATTCAGAATAGGTAGGTGACTTTGACCTCATTTCCAAGGTCATAGGGTCAGCTGAGCACAGGACTGTCAGTCCTCTTGGGTTTTTTTTGTTTTTGTTTTTGTTTTTGTTTCCAGACTTTGCAGGTGCCATAATCTGGTGTAACTGCACCTAAAATTTGATGAAGCTGTGATGAATCCTTTTTGAGATATTATGGTAACATTGTCCACTTGTGCGCCATTCACACAGCCTTTAAATAAATACTTTTAAAGTTTCATGACAAGTGTAAAAATAGCAAGAGGAAGCCGGTTTTCAAGAGGAATGTGGTCCTATATAACGTGCAGGGGATGGGTCGCAGCCAATTGAATGAACATGTTTTTAAAATAGGTGTAAAGGAGTCTCTTGTTTGCTCATGCGGAGCAGCTTCTGAAAGTATTTGGCATTATTTTCTGACTTGTCCTCGATATGCTACAGCTCGAGATATCCTCCATACATCCATTAGCTCTTTGACACCTTTCAGTATAAACACAATTTTGTTTGGTAGCAATCTTTATAGTCTTGAAGACAATATTACTATTTTTTTGCCAGTACAAGAATTTATTGATAAAAGCAAACGGTTTCAAACTGGAGCAGTAACATGATAGCTCTTACATGTATTTCATTAATGTCACATGCATTTTGTTGGCTATGCGCCCCCTATCTGTGCTTGTACAATTGGTGTCTTTCTTTTCCATGTTTTATCCACGTTGTCGCTTGTCGAGTCCCTCACTCTCGGGACTCGACTGGCGGTGACTCACTGGAGTTTGTCTTGTAGCGTTCGTGCTGTCTTTGTCTTCTTCTCACAAGAGGGATTAACATAGGGCTATGCCCTTCTTCGCAATTGTATTTCTTTTCCAATAAATAAAATATGTTTAAATCAAATCAATGATATGAAAATCAAGTATAACATTGTCTTTGGTGACAACATTTACATGTACATGTACACGTAGTAGAAATGTAAGAAGATTCAAAGTACTATATGTAATTGACTGATTTTATTCATCTCTAGGAATGGAGATATACAGCATAATTTATACATAATACCTTAAACAGATACAAAGTATACATTTTCCAAGACAGCTGTGTCAAAGTATGTAATTGACAGATTTTATTAATCTCCTGGAATATATATATATATATATATATATATATATATATATATATATATATATATATATATATATATATATATATATATACATACATACACACACAAATACAACATATATAATACCTTAGACAAATAGTAAGTACAGACAGAATTACAAAAGAAAATACACAATATTATTTACACGGTTTACTGTCGTACATTCATAATTATGATATATACATGGTACTCAAAACAATTATAAAATTTACATACAGCTCAATAAAATGATGTTGATAGCACTATTCAGGTGGAAGAATGACTACGATGTGTGACTCCAAAGTGCATTGTCCCACTCTGCTGAACAATGAACCTCACGCCAGGACATAGACAGACGATGCACCCCACGTCACTGCATAGACTGGCTCAAACCCACCTGCTTCCTGACCAAGGTTCAACTCTCTCATTGCCACATTTTGGACCGAGTCAACAGCCTTCTTTGGTGGCACCCAAAGTGCGCTGAGGAAACTTGTTGATTCAGTCCAAAATGTGGCACTGAAGTGATGATGAGAGTCTTGTGGGATGATAAGTATTTTTGGGGTATCAACCAAACCATCGTCTGCAGACAAAATAGCTGTCAGTGATGGTCTTCTCATACTAAATGAAAGCACCACTTTTGACAGGAGAGAGAGGTAAAGCTGAGTAATTCTATTATCCATAATCCCTTCTGTTGCATGGCCAGTAAATGTGAGTGGAGTTATCACAGTAGATGGAAACTATAGAATGGTAGATTACACATTAAGATGTGCCCAAAAGGTAGATGATGTTTTTTTTTGAGATAATTCATGTACAAGCAACAGGCAGGGCTGCAGTCTCAGGGACAACACAGCAAAACCCGTGACACCAGGGCCTGTCGCTACTGTCTGAAACTACATACCTCAGGTACAGTAACTAGTAAGACCACAGGCTCTTCTTACACAACACCTGCAGGGGGTACCTGCAAGCACAACAACCTTATTTACCTGCTCACTTGTCAATGCTGCGGACTTCAATATGTGGGACAAACCAAATGCACATTGACGAGGAGAATGAGTGAACATTTCCATTACATCTTGCATAAAGATATACGCCAACCACTGGGCAGACACTTGTGCCTCCCAAATCACTCAATGACAGATCTACCACTAGTCATCCATATTCTGGAACATATCCGTACCCTTCCTGAGCTGTCATATACACTGTCACTCAGATTCGAAAGAGAAAGACACTGGATACACCAGTTGAACACTACAGAACCATTAGGCCTCAGTGTTATGGGTAGATAGACTCACTTGCCAAGTATCATGTTATTTTTTAGTTCTCAGTCTATCTACCACTACATAACTTCTTTGTCAACCTATCCTCAAGGTTGACCTTAGGAACATCATAAAGCTCTAAACGCTCTCAGCCTGATACATCCTTTATTCCCACTAAAATATGGAAAGCCATTTCCTTTTAAAGGCTAAAAGACAGGCCTTGTACACAGAGCTTGCTCTGTGCATAGCAACCATCATTCAGTTCTTATTCATGTGACGTCCTCATTTTTTGAGTGCCTGTAACTCGTTAAATCTGACAATTGACTGGTAGTCTCAGTTTGTGTGGTGAAGTACGATCGCCATGATGTTGACTTAGTGTCAACTAGCAACATTACCCCTGCCTATATAAGCAGCGGGACACCGTGATCCTAACTGCCACTGATGAGTATCACTCGATACGAGACTGGTCTGGCTCCTTTTCCCCCGTTACTGGTCTTGCCAGGTGTTACATATGCACAAGCAATAGTTGAGATGTTCGGTAACTTCAACAAAGGACGAACAATGAGACTGTTTATACTGACACCAACAAACTGTTTCAGGACAAATGATGTGACTGTTTATACTGATCCCAACAAACTGTTTCAGGACGAATGATGAGACTGTTTATACTGATCCCAACAAACTGTTTCAAGACGAATGATGAGACTGTTTATACTGATCCCAACAAACTGTTTCAGGACAAATGATGAGACTGTTTATACTGATCCCAACAAACTGTTTCAGGACGAATGATGAGACTGTTTATACTGATCCCAACAAACTGTTATAGAACGAATGATGAGACTGTTTATACTGATCCCAACAAACTGTTATAGAACGAATGATGAGACTGTTTATACTGATCCCAACAAACTATTCTACCAGTATCCCTTGTATTGATTCTGTACACATGAGTAATACGTTATGGAAATTTTGTAAGTTACAATAACTCCTGTCATTTGAGATTACCCACATACCTGCAGAGTATGAGTCGGTGAAAAAAAAAAAATTAATGATAGATAGAATTTTGGGAAGAAATGGATTTGCCAATTTTGCAAACAGTCTCTTCAAAAGGTAGCTGCTACTGTAACTGTCATCGTGAACAATGACAGACCTAAACTTTATTATTATTATTGTTAAACTTAGTATGTAGTCATGCCAGGGAGATGTATCTAGAGTTGTGCATTACTCTGTTGTTGTGGGTGCGGCGTCGGGAGCGCTTTCGTGCTGTTTGTGCGGTCGTTCGTGTGGTTTTTGCCCCGTCTACGCGTGGGATTCTTCGGTTCCCTATGCCACCTTGCTAGCGTTGGTCTGCATACAGTCACAGCATTGTTTACATAGGAAGTGGCACTAGAGCTTTATGGGCAAAGTGTCAGACAGACAGGCAGGCAGGCCAATCCCAACCACCGCTTCCTATAACCATGAGTATATAGTTCATAGGTTTAGGAGTTATAGTCTTGTAACATTAAAGATCAGGCAGATCTTAATTCTTCATTCAGCTGGTAATGTAGACTTTTCACTATTGAAAGCCTATTGTCATATTGCCTTTACTTATATATTTTGATACTTGAATCGCACGTGGTCCCATGGGCACTACTTCCAGCGCCCCCCCCCCCCCCCCCCGGCAAGTACACGAGTTCGACAATGCAGTAGAAAATTAAGTATTGGAAGATTTCAACTCCAAACAGATAATCCCAGGGTTCACATAGGCTGTACGAGGTATGTAAAGAAACTGGAGATACTAAAGAATTCATCAAACATTTATGTAAAGATTGTTTTCTCTCATGATTGTAAGATGTGTAAGATTAAGATGTACGTGTTCAATGCTCTTTGTTCTACCATGCGGCTCCCACGTGCCGAATAGAGATTCTTATAAGGTGCTAAGATTTGTCCAGATATTCTTATGTTTAAATCCGCATTTGCCAAATAGGTTTATTGGTGCTACATGCTGCATTGAATAGTGAACTGTATTTTGCCTTTTGAACTAATTGCAGTCTTTTACAGTGTTATGGACTTCAGTGACAATGAAGATATGCAATAAACAGAAGTTTAACATCAGTAAATCTCGTGCTTGATTTGTGAATCTGCTGGGCCCCTTTTCAGCTACAACATTGATTTTAAACAAAGGGGTGGAGGAGATAGCCCTCTCCAATCATGGGTCACATTATTATTGACATAAACTCTGTGCATAGTGGTTACCTGCAGATCTTCACAATTCTATAAATACATACTTTGATAGGAGCATCTGCAAAAGTAAAACAAGGCCAGACTCACAAACTGGCAGCCTGTGCTCTGTTACCTTAATATTTTAATATATAATCAACTTGAAATTACATTCTAAAGTTTTGTTCTTGTTGTTGTTATGGGCATGAATAGCAAAAAATGACCTTAATCACAGATATAATTTTTGCATCCATATGTCTATTAACAAAATGCCTAGTACCTGCTTCTATCACCAGGAGCGCTCAGCCTGATTTTGTGGTACTTCCCATTAAGTAGGACACATTCTGGGCAGGCCTGATGATTGTTGTAGCTTGTGAAGTGAATATGGAAATTCTAGTACACATGAAGGATTTGATATTTATTAGTTCCAGGCAGTTCCTGTGCACAACTGCAAGACTCCAGGCTCCTAATATTATGTAGACACCAGGAAATTTTGCAAACTAATGGAATATCCACTGGTGCAAGGTTTACTTTTAATAGCCCACACATGGCAAGAACAGGCCTGACCTACCAAGCGACAAGTCCAATGGTGTAACTATGTGATTTGTCATGCACTTGATCATCACGCCAACCTGAAAGAGGCTTGGAAATGGATTTCATTAGCTTACTATTTCTAATAACAATTTCTTGTTTATATTGATAATTGAACAGGTATTTGTTTCATTTTCATAATGGATGACACACATCACAACTGACCATTTAATGCTCACATAAGTACAATCACATTTTGGGTATGCCTGCCTGCCATTGCATACCATTCCACGTCAAGATTCAGGCCTTTTTAAATGTAGTCGCCGACATACATCGTTGCATTTCGGATGTACCTTGTCCCAAAATATTTTGATCCCCTCTTCCCCCAAATTGGCTGCTCCATAACACTGATACACTTCGGAATGTATTTGTGGGTCAGTAAGGACCACAAAGCTGCTGCCCTCTACTGGCAGCCATCCTTGTAAATCAACCACCATTATCTTGCCTTCAGAGGCAACCCATGTAAAGTGAGAAAAGGCAGTGGCCAACCCATCCTCCAAAATATTACAATAGTCAAAGTTATTGGTCAACTTTATGAAGTTACCCTCCATGAAGGGTTCCACATTCATGCAGCCAGTCAAAGAGCCATCTGGTGCCAAAAGTTGGAGGTATATGACAGGCACAAACTGGATCTGACGGATATCTGGGAAGGGACTGGTGAGGACATTGAAGGCAGCGGCATAATGATAGGACGTCATTTGACACACAATGTCCTGCTGATACTGCTCCGTGGAACGCTCTCTTTTGTACTGCTTACCCACATACCTGAAAGTTAACAAAGCAGCCATAGTAGACCTATGTGGACTCTGAGAAATACTGATCACCCTGTAACTGAACCAAATTATCATCAAATGGTAGCAGCACTAGAACTGCCAAAGCCCAATGTATCAAGGAGCACTGTCTTCAATGACTGTCTTGGGTTTTATTTTATATATATATATATATATATATATATATATATATATATATATATATATATATATATATATATATATATATATAGCCAGTAGATAAAAACTACCTTTCATTTAAAAACAAAGTGTGAAAATAATCCCGGTTTGGTGGAAAAATCTTATTTGTACATTTTTCACATATTGTTTGTTTAATATTTCATTTACGAGCTGGAAAATTTGTAAAATGAAACTTCATGGTGACTGACACCCAGGTTTGGTTTCTTCACTTTTTCTACAAATGCAATAAGTCAATTTTCATTGCATATGACTCTCCTAAAGACAATCAGCTCTTCATCTTTAAGGGCCACAAAACCACAAAAATTGATAGTACATCACAAGACACAATTTAAGTTAGACTTTAAGCACTACAACACTTTTTATTTTGTGAAAATTGGTTCATTTGTTTTTATGTCTTGCCAGCATAAGCTGTTGGCGAGACTAAGCACTCGCTTTCCAGATGTCTGGACGTCCATCTGTCGACAAAATACTTCGGAGTGGCATTATTTCACTAACCACACTGGGCAGGGCTTTTATACTTGGGTAAATGATTGATAGTGATGGTCAATACAGATTTTTACCATCACTGTCACACTTCACTGGTTACATCATGCTTGAATGAGCATTGCAGAAAAACTTTGGGGTGGCTCGAATTATGCTGGCGAGACATTCATGCCCCCCGGGCATGGCTCTGGTCTTAAATGCTGATCAAACTTTGATGATTTCACTGCAAAAATAGCTTTGCCCATGCCACTTTAATTCTGGAAATTTTTGTTTCCTTGGATATTGTTTTTTTTTATTTCTTCTATGAGGGGCTATTTGTGCTTCTTGTATCTTGCTTATTTTTTTAACTCTACCCTTATAGCCATTGAGTTTAATTGGAGCAAACTGTTGCATACATAACATCAACATACATGTACCGTATTCATTCAAAGAAGGGCACAGGCTCTAATAAGCAAATAAGCACACATCCCATTTGTTTTCGAAAAGAAACACAAAATATTATAGAAATTCAAAGAAACTAAGCTTCAAATTCATTAAATGCTCCCAATTTTAAGGCAAACTGAGCATTTTATTACTGTATTTTTTTTCTAAGTGCACTGTGCGTTTATTAGAATGAATACAGTACATGTATGTACTGCCTGAGCAGTTAGAGCATTTTATCTAAAATCAAAGTGTTTAATACTTAAATCATTCAAACTCCTGGAAGTGTTGTACGGATACCCATCTGATCATGAAAACACAGAGCTACAAATTGCAGCTTCACAACAATTTTCTCTAAAATGCTAAATCAATAGAATCACAGGATTATTACCGTCCAAGGGGTTCTTCTTGGCCCAGATACTGCACCCACTGTACATCTCTCTGTGCTCCCTCTTTGCCTTTTGCCAGCTGGAGAGGTTCACCCAGATAGGCAAGGCTTGCTTGAACAGACCAGCTGAATGTTTGAGGGTCATAGCGCCATAAGCAGGCATCTGAAAAAACAACAATTTCTCCATTAAAAATTAATTCAGGTTGGGGCTGAGAAGAAATGGGAGAAGTCCAGTAGAACTGATCACTAGAGGGCACTGATGGTCAAGAAGATTACCTGGCACCTACAACCACATTTTATTAGTCAGGAGATGTCAGGTGATCTGTGGTTCCCTGTAGTCATTGAAAAACATCTTGGCTTAACCCACTGACTGCAGCTCTCTTCCTTTTGCTTTAACCCTTTCCCCCTTGAATTAAGACTGAGTCAACAGCTTTCCTTGGCATGGGTCGGGCACTAAATGCCCAACCAATGTCGAGGAAAGCTGTTGACCTGGGTCATGTTGTTTTGACAGGTCTCATCTTCAATTTTCAGTCAAATTATTTTTCATAACTGTTGAAATCAGTTGAAAATGCTGAAGCAGACGATATTTGACCACCAGCCGGTTTTGGACGGTTTAAGGGGGAAAGGATTAATATATCACTGCAATCCTGTTAATTGACTTTCTCCAGGTGTGTTCCTGTCGTCAAATTTGCTTGGGCTCCCCTTCTGCCAGGTCTGAATGAATGAAATAGTTTAAAAGAATCTTGCATATTACACCTATGAATCATAAAAAAAATATGGTAATAGACAGTCACTGGTACATACAAATTGTCCCCAACTCTGGATCTAACTTCTTTTCCGAGCAAATTTTTGTTCTGCTTAGTTTGACTGATATCCTTTTAAGAAGCACTTCAGATTCTCGATTACATGTCCCTTGATTACAGAGAAATGTGGGCCTAATGCTCTGCTGACCACCATCACCAAGAAGTAATTTCCTGAAATGTATTCTTTCCATGACATTGAAAAATAAATCAAGGTCACTGAGCAGAGCATTCACAAGATGACCCCAATATTCCAACTGGCCATTTGATCACCTACTCAGATTAAAAATTGTCATGGTTCAAAATGTGTGCTCAGTACTCAGCTTTCTAAACATTGTCTGTTTGTTCAAAGCTGGTAATAGCTTTTCCAGTTATTAAGAAAAACAATAAACTTGGACAAGCGCCAATGTCCATTATCATTGGGTCATGGTGACCCAAAAAGTATGTCACCAAGTACAGTTTTACGTACAATGTAAGCAAGTACAATTTTGATCTGGACTCAATTCTCATTGCCATTGATGTCCAAGCTACGCCTTGCCATTACAAAATCACCTCTTTCAACTTTATAGGCCTGGTGACATCACAAAAATAGGTCAAGGTCACTGATATTACATAACACTCTAGCAATGGATATGGTCTATATATCCTGTAAATTTGCCAAGTCTAATTTAATTACTTTTCAAGATAAGGAATTTTACATATTTCAACACATTTTGACTGATAATCTAATTCCGTTGATTTATAGGTGGCACCACTAGTATCACATGCAACTGAGATTTGGACTTCTTCCACAATCATATTAAATTTCAAGCATTAAGGATGCTAAAGCAGTCACAAAATTTTCCACAGTTTGACCCATGTATTACATAATACTGTAGGTCGTTCCACCAATACCAAACTTGACCTAGATTTTCATACACTTGATAAGTTCTGAAAGTTACATGGGGCTATCTCAAAAACTGTGGACTGTATCACGTTCACAACTAAAAACTTTATGGATGGACGGATGGACAGACAAGTGATTGCATAAGCTCTGTGACCTGTGGTCAGCAGAGCTAAAGCAGATTAAGAGTACACTCTCAATTTACTAACTGCGATTGAAGTTTTCAAAGAATTTTTTGCTGCTTCTGATGCTACGATTTTCAAACAAAGATTTAATTATCACAGGAACTAGCATTGCTATAGAGGTACCAACTACTACATGCAGCAGACATAGACTGCATAATTATCCTTGTAAAGTATTTTGATAGACTCTCATTGTCCTTGTAAAGGATTTTCACAGACCATGTTATCTCCTCTCAGCTGAACTAAGCTTGGCCGTTCAAGCACACAACTGAAACTAATAGTGGACACTTACTTTGAACATTTGGGGCTTTCAGGATACCTGAAGGAACATCTCGCCTCTGTTGGAAACTCTGGTAACCATTTCTGTCAATGGGCAGACTGCTAAATTCCCGTGTCCCTGGCAGTGTCGTCCCTGGAGAGAATCCAGGGAGACTCGACGCGACTGGATCTGACCCAGGCCTGCCTGATGCCTGCTGTAAGTCTTGTGTGCTGTTAACTGTGCTGGCATTAGGGTCCACAGTTTGACCTGACAGATCTACAGGAGCCTGTGCATCACACACTCTCATGTTCTGCACAGGATCACAAGTGCTGTTTACAGTTGTGGCGTCAGGGTCCACTGTGTTACCAACGTCTGCACTCCTCTGGCTCAAGACGACGTGCTCCAGCCTCCCTTCAAGCTGTGACATGCCCTCTGAATCAGCCGTTGAGTTCACTGTGGTTGCGTTGGGATCAACCGTGGCACCCACACTGTCCTCTGTGCCACTGCGGCTGGTGGCTTCTGATGTATAACCACTCTCACTGGAGCCAGAGCCATCAGTATTCTGATACACAGGAATACCTGCATACACAAAATATGTGACCAACCCTGGCATGACTGGAGTAAACTCCCTGGGTCCATAATAGTACTGTTGATGTCCTTGGAGTGTACTTGGGTAGTGATATCCGGGTGACTGGATGGTCAAGTTTGACAGTTTATTGGTCCTTTTCTGTGGCAGTTCAGCCAGATCCAGAAGAGCCATCACTGAATTAACTTCGGCCGCAGTGTTGTCATCTAGTTTTGATGACATCTGAGTCAATCCTGAACAAAATTTCTGGAATAGATTCTGACAAAAGACCTCCAGTTTGCCACTCTGCTCCAAGCTATCTGTTCTCCATCGGCTGCAGCGCAATGCACACACTATCTGAAACAAGGCAGCAATGAATTCAAACATCTGTTCTCGACTGTTGAGGGAGTTGATGTCCTCGTGGGCCTGTAAGCTGAGTTTCATTTCTTCGATGGCCTGGTCCAACATCTGTCTTTGCTCAACGCCACTGTTTGCTTGCAGGAAATACTGCATCAATAACTCTCCTGCGCGTCTCTAATAAAAGCAAAACAAGAAGACCATGACAGTCCTGTGCTAGACTGACGTAGCCCACACAGACTACAGTGATCCTGCCATGAAGATAACTATTGTCTGAATGTGGCCATTACAGACGACAATCATACCACTGTCATGCAATATAATGTACTTTTTTCAACTGTTATAGATTTATCAAAAGAATAATGAGATTCTTCTATGACCTCTGGAATTAGATCAGGATCATCACCCAGTTTTATAGAGGCCATCACTAAGTGTACAATATATTAAAGTCCTAAATAATTTCTTGAGTTATCACAGGAATTACACAATTCACAGAACAGCTCTGTGACCTTGGAAATAATGTCAAGATCACTTACATCATTAAATTGTGTATTGTATGCCCCCAGATGTATTCCTGCATTTTTATTTTTATTTTTTCGTTTTTTTTTTTTTTTTTTTGTTCACAGAAGATGCCTTTGTAAGGAAACTGCAGTTAATTTCACATCGACTTACAGTTTTGGGCTCACATTTCAACGGTAAATTCAAAAGATAAGTCCTCTTTGCTTCTTTTACAAGCTACATCATAGACTTGCATCATATCTAAAAATGACATGGGATGTAATTTTTGAAAAAATGCTTTTTTTCCCTAACACTCTGATTCATGTGTATATCTAACATAGGGCATACAGATGACACATCTACTTAAAAAAAAAATAAATAAATACCAATCCTTTTTTTGAAATGACACAATTTTACTGATAATGTCAAGTAATTTCCTGTTCAATTTCTTCAGGTGTTCACAGCTCATTCTCTATTGAACATTCACATTTGTCCTCTAAGACAGAAGTTGACCTGCCCTCTTGAAGAACACCACAGATCACGCTACAGCCTGATAACACTGTACTGTAAAACATCTCATCTTATCTTGTCTCGTCTTGCCTCATATCATATCATATTTGTTACCTTATCTTTACATTTTATTCTATTTTCCTAATTTTGTTTTTCTTTTGGTACCAAAGTTTTAACATCCAATCATTGTGAAAATAATTTAACAAAATTTGACCAAGTCAAGAAAACTCTCCAAAGCTTGCTCCTTTTTTTTTTTTTTTCTTCTTGTATTTTGCATTCAAGAAGCTGCACTGAACACCAACTGACATACCAGTCCTCTGGCCAAGAAGAGTCCATTGAAGCGAGCCAGCCATGCTGCCTCCTTGGTGGCATGGTAACCTTCCAGCACTGGGTGCTGACCACTCAGGCTGAATGACTGCTTCAGCTGCAGGAAGTCGGGGGCCGGGATGTTCCGTAGTGTCTCTGCTAGGATTCCCAAGGATGATGAAATGCCTTTCTTGTCTGGTTGCGGCGTCAGGGAATTGTATCCCACAATGGACTCAAACAACAGAGATGCAGCACTGTTCCACAAGCCTGACAAATTGTATGAAAATACACTGTCTAAAGGTCTCAGTGGATTCTCTAATCTACTCTTACTGGAAACAAAATATTGCAAGGAAATTTTTTTGATCTCAGGTTATGACACATCAGCAGAGACAAATCTAGGCCTTCAAAATTTTTAGCCAAATCGAGAAATGAAACACTAATCACTGCAGAATTTGACCTGACTCGTATCCAATTCATATTAAAAAATGTCCCCACAGATTTTTTTCACCAAACGAATGAAACATTAGCATTTGGCTAATTGGCTAATGGAACCAGCATTCCCTGATCAGGTTATCATGGTCATATTTCGCAAACTTTGTTCAAAGCACTAGCAATCAAGAAGAGAGTGGCTATGTGGGCAACACATGCAAAGCTGACCTAATATATATTAACCCCAAAATATGTCCAAAGCTGAGCCAAGTTGAGCTCAGCTGCAACTTGAACTGAACGAAATCGAGTAGAGCAAAAATGAGACAAGCTGAACTGATCAAACATTGAGTTGATAACATTATACGGATATGAGTGACCAAAATACATGTACTTCACACATAGTAGTGACCTTTTTTAAGAATATTCATTCTGGACTTAATGCATGTGTTAAGTGACCTTTTCTAAGAAGACATTCATTTCGGACTTGATGCATGTGTTAAGTTTCATAGCCAAGGAAAAGAGAAACATACTACAGACCAAATGCAAAGAGTGAGTTGATATCACTGTCAACACTTGACCTAGTGACTGACTTGGTTTACCTGTTATGTATGATCATCCAAATTCCTGTGTATGTTAAGTTTCACAGAACAAAATTAAGGCATATGGAATTTACCATCCAGAGAATAGTTCATGGCTATATCATGGTGACCAAGATATGATTTTTTGACCTAATTTGACCACAAAGCATGTAGTTCAGGCATTTGAGGCAAATGTCTTGCAACAGGACATGTCCGTGTGAGGTGGTGTGATACACCACCAAAGAACAGGGACTACTATTATAGTCACTCTATGTATAGAACTATGATGCGGAGATTTAACCATGAAAGTCATACCCCATGATCCAAAGCCAAAAATGTTATGTCTGCTATGACACAATTAACTGTTTCAGTGCAGAGCGAGACTTAAGTCGATCTACTTAAGGCAAACTAGTCTGAATTATAACAACGATTCAAGATTCGTATTCCTTGTAAAAAGGCCCTTCATTCAAGTACCGGTATGTCTATAGTCCCAGACAGAATGTCCCAGGTCAACAGCTTTTCTCCTGCCCAATGCGTGCTGAGAAAAGCTGTTGACTCAGTCCAAAATTTGGCACTGAAAGAGTTGACTTTCTGAACCTAGTAATAAGAAACCCATGGGTTCTGGAATGTCTATGTTCGATTTGAAAAAACTACATCAAAATTGAAAGAAATTGAAGCCTGCATATATATACTGAGCATTGCTTCACCCATGGACACGTAAACAGCACATAGTAATCAGTTGTATGTATCACTGAAGATGAGGAAAATTCAAAATTCATTAAAAAATCATACCATGGCAATGGTTCTGTTTTGTGATCATCTCTGGTATACTTGTACATTTTCTTGAGATACATTAATATTCCCATAAAGTTTGAGGACCACTCTGACAGTAGTTTTGGATCTGAGGTCAGTAACTACAGATACACATCAAAAGTGGAAAAATAAGATTTGCTTGAGAGCAAATCTGTCCATGTGCCTTGAAAATTAGCAACATTCTAAATGTTCAAACTTTTGGGTCAGTGATAATCAAATTTCCTTGAACGTAATCTTTTAAATTTAAATTTTACTGCTGGCCCCTTCATCGATAATAGTTTTTAAATGGTCCTGCATTTAAATATTCCGAGCATGCCTTAATAGCATAAATTAACATTCTACAACTTTAATTTTGATTTCATTGGACGTGTCCATATCACAAACCAGTGACCCGAAGTTGGATTGAGACCTCAATGCAGAATATATTTGAAAATATCCAACATTTAAAATTTGAAAGTATGCCTAATAAGCACAAGTTCAAATTTTACACATTTCGTTTTCATAGGATGTATCTACAGTGGTCCCCTGTTGTGAGCCCCCCCCCCCCCCCCCAATGACAGGCCACCCCTACTACAGAGGCCATGCATCGAGTATGCTATGTTCATTTTATTTTCCCCCTCAAAAGAGGCCACCCATCTTGTAAGGCCAGATTTCTGGAGCACTTGTGGTGGCCTTGTGAGAGAAGGATCACTGCATGCATTTCCAATCAATTGGCCCAGTCATTTAAAGGATTTTTAAGGTCCCCCCCCCCCCCCAAAAAAAAAGAAAATAATAAATTTTAAATCATTGGACCACGACCTTTTGAATACAGTTACAAGCCATCCATCCAAGGTGCTATCCTACAAATCTGAAGTGGATCTGGCCATCACTTTTGATTACCCACTGAAGACCCTTTACTAAATTTGGGCTGATGCAGCCTATGTCAAAATTCTTCAGTACAATAATACTTTCATATTTATACAGGTTTGACAGTGACAGGTTAACTTATGGAGAGTATAGAGTAAAAAGGAATAGGGTAAAACAACTAGGAAGTGGTTCTAGATGATAAGACTCAAGTATAATTTTGGAGAAAACTTTGTGACACATGCACTTTCCCGGGGGCACCTTCATTAACCTTGCTATCCTAGGTTATGCTAATACGAGTTATAATCAGTTTCTATATAATCTTGAAAATTTGAAAATCATAGAAGAACCACATAGTGAACAAGTTTGGTGGAGACTTTGTCAAGTAAAATTTTCCAAAAAGTTTCAAGACCATCCATTATGAAAACATGCAAAATGTCATGAAAATGACAAAGAAAAAAAAATCTAACATCAGCTACATTTATGTAACCAGGAGTGCTCAGGTAGAGTAACCAGGAGTGCTCAGGTAGAGTTTCAAAGCTGTTGGTCAAGTGTTTTCAGGAGATGAGATGAGATGAGACAAGACAAGACGAGATAGATTAATTTGCTAAAAATCCAAAGATCATTGAAGCGCGACCATTAATACAAATACTGTAGACACCCATCTGTGGTACATTGTCTACAATTTTGAAGAGGATCCAAGAATACGTTTTTGCAAAGCGGAAACTGTTAATTTTTGACAGATGAATCAAAGATAACTCAGCTGACTGACAAGATAGCTGAGCTAATAATCCATTCATATTTATACAGTCGAAACTCATTATAATTACACCATCTGTTCCCCTAAAAAGGTGCCATGCAACTGAATATGTCAGATAAATGATTCAAACAAGTTAAACACAGAAAGTACACTTTTGTCCCACAAAACTTCTGTTATTAAATGAATATGTTGCATATTGGAAGCTTGTTATAATGAAGTTTCACTCTACTATACTTTGCTGCAGATGACTTTACTATAATAGAAAGTATTTTAACATACAGAAGCAAGATTGATGAGTCAGCAACAAGGAACATAAACCCCACACCCCTGTATGTCTTGATACAGTATCCCCTTCATGGATGTACACAGCATCTCTACAAATTACCTGCTGACACACATACAGGCTGTATGTGGTAAATTATATACTCATGCTTCTACCATAGAAACAAAACAAAACAAAACAAAAAAAAAAAAAAAAAAAAAACAACAACAAAAAAACTAAGACAAAAGACTGAGAAACTAACAAAAATATGAATAAATAAACAAACAAACAAATAAATAAATAAATAAATAAATAAATAAATAAATAAATAAATAAATAAATGAATGAATGAATGAATAAATAAATAAATAAATAAACAAACAAACAAATAAATAAATACAAAATACTGTTTACTCACCTAAGTTATGCTTTATAACTCCTTTAATTTGAGCACAAGTAGATCGCACCACCAGATACTGAGAATCATCCTTATAGCCCCATCGAACTGTGACAAGAAAGTTATAAAATACGATCATTGAACACAAATGATAATTAGAGTTTGAATAGTTATCCTGTAGTCCTCGACACAGTTTGTAAATTTCAATCAGATTGGAAACTTTACATGCATGTACATATATGTATTATACATATGTACATGTATGTAAAGTTTAAATCTACAGTATATAATTATAAAATGAATGTGTATACATGTATATTATCAATGTAATGTACATACACACATATCATATATACACTGTACATACATGTGTCAGAGCTGGGATCAGTATAGTTTTTTGCGTTGACAGTCACTTATTCAGGAGTAGACAATTTGCTGACATGTCACCATCCTTGTAACTATGTTATGGGGAAACTGAATCAAGAATGTTAAGGAATAAAGAATGTTGCTTTATCCTTACTCGGCTTGCTTATCATTCACTGAATTTCTTTTACGTTACTGAAGTCCATAAATGTGGTGCAAACAGGCTTAACAAGCCATCCACTCTCTATGCATGATCTGGGTAAACTGCAGATGAGTGTTTCTCAGGGTACCCAGCTTATACCAGGTATCGTGTTGTACCAGTTGCCTCCGTAATGACAATCATAACCTAGTTTTCTATGTCAAAATATTTAAAATTGAATGAAGATAAAATAAACAAAACAAAGAGACCTGATGATCAAACCACTGGGTATTCAATTTTGGTTGCTGCAATTTTTGGAAAGCATCTTCAATTAAAATTTTACACAGAAACATCAACACATAATAAATGTAGCAGTTTTATTTTGATGTTATCATTTTCACCATGTGCAGGGCTTGACAATTCATGTACCCAATTGTCCAAGACAAGTGAAAATCAAGTTTGGACAAGTGCTTTTTGAAATGTACTTTTTTTTAAAAGATCATCCAAAAAAAAAAAAGGAGGAATTATTAAATAACTATTTTTTTTACAAATCTATTAGATGACCACCTAGGCAACATCCATGTGCAAAAGCAAAACATTCTGAGCAAGGGTTTTTGAGATGAGGTGAAACTTGTAAGAAGTCGAATGGACAGATGGACGACCAATGCAAACTGATTTCATAAGCCAAAAATGAACATTTTGTGAAAAAGAAAAAAAAATGGGGTGCTAACTGTTGAACAAATTAAGGTCTTGGAGTCTCCAGAAGTGTCCCTATGTTCAAAGCAGTTTGCCAGGCGGTTTTAGAGATTTATAAAGTTTTTGGCAAAAAAAATACAGAAAAACCCCAAGAAATTGCAGAAAATGCAAACAAAAAACAAACCCCCCCAAAAAAATCAGTGAAGCATGACCATTTGAACAAAGTTTTTTTTGAAGATTTTGCAAAAAAAAAATAAAAATAAAAATAAAAAAATCAGTGGAGCATGAGTATTTGAACAAAGGTTCCTGCCAAATTTGAAGTGGATCTACGTGACCGTTTTGGAAAAGATATAAAAAATGTGAATTGTGGATGGACAGATGGATGGACAAAAGGGTAATGGACAACTACCCACCCTGTAAGCTCAGCTGGCTGACAAGTCAGCTGACCTAATAATGACCCAAATACACAGAACTCTCCCTGTACATTGCAGATATATTAAAGAAATGACCCAGAATTTTGCAATTGGCTAAGTGAGTTATGAGTGATACCCAGCCATTCTTCAGATTTGGAACGGATGGGCCGGGGATTGAAAATCCACCTGTACTGGGGACAAGCAGATTTTCTAAAATATTGTCTATCCTGCCCTGGTGGAAAAATCTCAGGACAAGCCAAAAGTTGCAGTTACTGATAACGGAGGACTCGACCAAATACTAATAGCCATCATAAGTTATACTTTCAAAGCAGACCAGTTTTCAGAAAGATAATTTCTAGCTGACAAATACATCTGATAGCTTAGATTACATGTACACTGAAGGGCAAAGGAACTATAAATGCTCTTCCAATAACTTACGTCTCTCCTTCTCCTCATCCAAAATGGTGCCCAGGAGACTGTCAGCAGCTTGGAGGGCGCCACTATCCTTCAGAACTCGAGCCTTCCGAATCACAACTTGTGGGGCAATAGAAGCCTCTAGACTGTGATCCTCGATGAACTTGACAATCTTAAGCAGGTCTTTGCTGGCACCGGCCCAGTACATGAAGCGGTCCAGAAGGAAGATCAGAGCTGCAGCCATTTGGAACTCTCCCAGACACAGCGAGTGATGAAGACATTCCTGGCAAAATATAACATACGACTGAACGTGTGCATGGAATGTGCGCCCACTGTGACTGAATGTATTGACATAATCTACAACCACCACAACTGGATGTAATCATACAGTGTGCAACCACAACTCAACTGGCATTGGTAAGTATCAGGCACAGCTAACATGGCTCATATTGTGGTACGATGCTGGAGGCTGCCTTGACAGTTTCCCCCATAAACCAGCCAAACTGGTTGATGGTCAAATGTGCTATATCTGCCTTCATGCTTTTGAACAATTTGAAAAAAGAATAATTGCAGATGTGACCTATCAAGATTAGATGGGCAACAGCTGTCATTGGGGTTGGCTGGGCACTAAGTGTTCAAAGCATGCCAAGGAAAGCTGTTGACCCAGTCTAAAAAAAGAAAAGAGTCTTTAATTGAAGGGGGAAGGTTTAAATAAAATCAACACATGATCAGTGAGGTCCCAGTATGAGGCTTGAAAACATGACATAACATTCACTCTTTCCTATGCCATGTCATGGTCAAGAGAGCATCCACTGATGTGACTATATCTAAGTAGACGTAACACACAAGAGGCTCTTAGGCCTAATGCTCTGTGACATATGATCAGATGACTGCCGCAAAAGAATCATTTCCTGAAATGCAATTTGACTTTGAGAAAGTAGGTCAAGGTTGTCCACATTGTGCAATATCAAACTTCCATATACACTACACATTTGTGGCACATTATTTTAGTACAAAATGTATCAGTTGCCATATCTTTATCAAAGTACTGAATTTAGTGTCCTTTACTCAAGTGCACAATGACCTACAAATACAGGTCAAGATCACCAAAATTTGTTATAAAATTTGGCCATTGACTTTATGCACCGTTAGTTAAAAATTTGTAGTTCTATCTCAATTCCCTATCACAATAATTAATATCATGTGCTTTTGATACCTTAAATCTAAGTTTAAATTAATACCACCAGTGGTGCCACCATGATTAATCCATAACTACTTTTGTCGGAACAGGGACGTGCTATAGATGGACTACCAATGGTGGGGCCCCCTTTGTACCATCTATGTTGCCGCTGCTCAAGTGATCAGCTGTTTGAGCGAGCACCTTCAGTGCTGAACAAACACAACTCCACGGTCCGCGCTGGCCGCTGGCAGTCTCGTGGGCCAGGTCATGCGATGAAAGGCGAGAATAATCGCGTCACCGACTGAAATGTGCAAAATTTTTCACCGTGTTCCACATTTTAAAGTCAAAATTTAGCGTTACGCCGGACTCAGCTACAAGAAATGAAACCACCATCATGATTCTACCGGCATATACTATCCATCTAAAACTACATTTTTAATTGCTGATTACGGCGTAAGGAGTTATTACGCATGCAAGTTGTCTAACTTTGCATCATTTTGGACAGAAAAAATGCAAAAAACTAACCCTTTTATCGGCCGATTTCAACGAAAAACACATCGATGGACTCGGTTCTGATTCAAACGATGAGACTAGTTATGCATGCATAAAACTCTCCGTTTTTGAACTTGGTACAATAGCACACCCGATGTAAGTAACCCGATACAACCGAACGCGGAAACATAGATGGAACAACAATCGGACTGAGCAGGGGCGATTAACTTGAGCGGCGCTACTGAACAAGCTTTGTAGTCGTCGCGCCCAGTTGTCCCCTAAAGGGATTAGCGCTCCTGTTGGCAGTCCATCTATAGCACGTCCCTGGTCTGAATAACGTTCCTGGAATGATCGATGTATGGATATATGTACACACGAATTAAGATGTAATGACCATTACAAAAACAAACCAACAAAAAACCCCCAACATTTTCTGAAATGCATTCCCTCAGTGACTGAGAAAACAGCTCATCCATATTATGCAATACCAAACTTCCACGTTTGATAAACATCTATGGTACATTGGCATCATTAGCATGATTTTTTCTCAATATATTGAATTCAGTGTCCTTAATACTAAATTGCTTAATGACCTAAATGAGTACAGGTCACAAACAATATTTTCTTAATCTTATCATTGGCCCATTTATATTTGGTGTGGATTTTGTAGCTCAGTCCATCTCAATTCATTATCACAATAATGAATTTCATGTATTTGGACACCTATGATATTAGTTCCAACAGGAGGTATTCATATTTAACCTCATTAATTGCAGACCTGCCCTGGTCCCTTCAGTTGCTTGGCAACAGAACTATGCCTTTGCCATGATCAGGGCACTTGTACTGGTTATGTTACTTACCAGTCCAGAAATGACACTTTTTCTACCAAACAAATGCAATTTTCTAAATATGTTCTACCATCTTGTATGTTTTAAAACTTATTGAATGACTTTTCTTAAGTTTTTTGCTTTTTTGAGTTGTTCTTTTATCATAGAAGCCCATCTGGCCCTGTTTAATGCATGAATGCGCCTTCCTTCCAGTCAAGTTCCTTGCTGCAGTCTAGGTGGCAGCACATGGTGCCAGTTAATATGAATACCTCCTAATACCACCTGTGGTTACATCAGGACTCCACCCATCATCGACTTCTGTCTGTATATATGTTCCCATAATGGTATATTGATATATGTCCACAAGTTCAGATATAATGACCATCACAAAAAAAAAAAAAAAAAATTCCCAAATGTATTCCTTCAGTGCCCTTGAGAAAGTAGGTGAAGGTCATCCATATTATGCAATATACCTAAGTGATACATTTATGGTACATTTGGTATATTTGCCTTATTCTTCTTCAAAATATTTAGTTTCATGTGTTTTCAACACACTTTGGTCTGTATCTTGTGTACTACTCTAGCTGGCTTCACCAAATTTTGGTGTGTTTTTTGTCTTTATGCCTGATCAAAATTCCTACCAAGTTTCACACTGATTAATGAAAAACTCTGTGAAAACAGCATATTATCAAAATTTGAATATTTGATTCCATATCTTATATAATACTATAGGTGGCACCACCAATATTGATAGGGGCCTAGATTTGTATACCCTTTTTAAGTCCTGAAAGGTATATGGAGTTAACTTGAAAACTATGGTCTGTATCATGTTCAATAAAAAGTTTACAAATAGACTGACAGATGAATGGACAGACATTACAAATCATATTTGTCCTCCGACCTTGGGCCAGCACAGCTAAATAGCATAGACCCATACGTTTACATATTCTAAAGTAGATCAAGCCTCTATTAATAATGTTCTATGGCATAGATGTTGGCATATACTTCCTACTTTATTGTGAAGTGCAGGAAACAACAGGACTCAGGAGACTAGAGCAATGCCCAGGGGCTTGAATGTCTCAACAGCATAATTCTAGCCACTCTGAAGTTTTTCTACAATGCTCATTCGAGCATGATGTAACCAATGAAGTATGACAGTGATGGTACAAATCTGTAGTGACCATCACTACCAATCATTTACTCAAGTATGAAAGTCCTACCCAGTGTAGTTAGTGAAATAATGCCACTCCGAATTCTTTTATTGACAGACGTCCATGAGTGCTTAGTCTTGCCAACAGCTTATGCTGGTGAGACAAAAACCAAGTTGCACAGTTTGAGTGATGTAGAACAAGTGAAATGTATACATGGTAACAGTATACATGTATTACATAACTTTATAGTTTGATCAGCTGAAAAACGTCATGTTTTAACAGTTACCAGGTACATGCAACTTTTTCTGTATGATTAGTTGCCATTTACCTCAGTTTTTCTGTTAATATATCATATATTTCATATGTTCCAAGTCTTCAGAGATCTAGATCTTACCAGCAAAATGTCCTTTTCAGTCAGCCAAGGTATTTTGTGGTTTGGGGCAGAGAGTAGTTCCCTGGTGTTCACTCTCTGTTCCTCACCAACAACTGGTGCATACTGCCATTCTTCTGGTACAAATGGCCACTGATGTCCCTGTGCCTCTGACACCAGGCTCTGCAATTTGTCTGACATTAAAGACAGCCAGCATTCTAACACTTTTCTCGTGCCACTCTGACCTAGCACCACTGGATTGTCAGTGAGGTATGCCTGCACGCTGTATGGCAGGGATACCAGCAAATAGGTACTGGCTTCATCTGAAATTAACCCGTCATTGGTAAATACAAGATTGAGTTGCGTATCTTCTCGCGTGTGCTTACAAGGATATGTTTAATACAAAGAGAAACTTAACAAAACCTAAATCTGTACGCCCATGTACCATTTGAATACTATCAAGTCCAATATTCTAAGAGCAGGTTAAGTCCTATTCCGTACCATTCACTGAAAAAACTACACAGTTCTAAATCCTTATGGCAAATTTATTTATGAAAGGAACAAATCATATTCATAAAATCTGAAATTTAGAAGAAAGTTCTTGGCTTTATTAGCCTTTATATAGCACATTATGACACAGGTTCACAAATTGCCCAACCAAGCAATGAATCCTATTGAAACGTATCACAAAGTATATATTTTGTCAAAGCTAACAAGCTGTGGATCCTGTACATGTATTTTGTGCTGTTAAGAATGTGCAGATTTTTGGTGTTCATATGACAATAATACACTAACTTGTCTGCTCAATTTCACACAAAAATCACATCTACTTTTTTATTTATGACTCAATTTGCAAACTTTCTATTTTGCAAATAATGAGCAAATGTCTAAATATGCTCATCTTAGAAAAAAAATAAAGGTCTCACTTTTGCTTTTTTGCATCCATCTTGAATTAAAATGCAATCAGAGATTGCTAGATCTATGCCCCCCTCACTCTGTAACCTTGGGATTTGGGTCAAGGTGATCCATCTTCGAACTTGTCAAGCTAGACCTTATGCTGGATTAAAACTATGTGCAATAAGAAAGGTCTATGTTAACATCTACTTTTCAACTTATAGTGTGAAAACCAAATTCCCTAAAATGGCTCTGTGATCTTGGAGATTGGGTCAAGGTCACCTATCTTCCAACTCCTCCGACACCTTATTTAGGACTGTAAACATGTGCAACATGAAAGCCATAAGCACAAAACTTTTTGAGTTATTGCATGAAAACTGTCAGTCCAGAAACACACACACAAACACATGGACAAAGTAATCTCTATATGCTGCCTCCTTGGGGGGGGGGGGGGGAGGGCGGATTTAATCATGAGCCTTTAAACTGACAAGACAACAAACCATTCAAACATCAAAGGTCCTGGCATTTGAATGCCTCTCTAGCTGACAAATCTACTCAAAAGAACAAAACTCTGAACCAGGTTTTAGTTGACATACTTTCAGTTTCAACCATGAACTTGACACACAAACTCCACAATATGAGAGATAAATAACGAATAAGGATTTGAAATACAGGAGACTAGATATAACAAAGAAGCTATGGGAATGAGGCTAGGCATTTTTCAGTTGCTAGAAAATAAACCCGAAGTTCCCGGAAGTCATGAACAATAAACAAAGTGTCAATCATACTTGTGCTTCCATTATCGCTCTGCTTTCAATTAAACATTTTGCATAGCAAAATCAAACGAACAAAAATCTGATACCAGTTTTTAGTTGACATTACAACAATGAGATTGCAACAATTTTGAGTTTTTCTGAGCAAAACTGAGAAAACAGTTGGGATTCAAAGTTTATGTGTGGCCCCTCTGATGATGTCTAGAAAAGGGCCTTCAAAGTAAATGCTGCCTTTAGTGGGATTTACATGGTTAACGCAGCCTTTATTTCCTGTGACACCTTGCTAATCCAGAGTGTCCCTTTGCCGGTTGAATATTCTGACTGGTCTTTCATTTCAAACTTCTAAGATTTTTGTGTGTTTAGAGTTTTGTCGGATGGGGGGGGGGGGGGGGGGGTCAAAAAAAAAACGATGTACCTGAACCCTGTGTTTGGGTGTGGCTCCCACACTGTGCCTCAAGGGGTCAAAAGGAAGTTGTGATCGGTGTTTATCCCTAAATGGGGCCTGATAGGAGACAATGCAGAGACTGCAAATCATACACCCACTAGCAGCTCACTTGCTGAGATATAAGTGACACCTTCATGAGTGGAACTTAGAGGTTTAAGTATATCAACAAGAAACCCTACAGGAACAAACAATACAGAGAATCTAACCTTTCCCAAAAGTTCATTCATTGCATTCATACTTCCTAAGATGTTAATGTTGCAAGTGGAAGTTAAATGTTTTTAGCAAATCATACACACTTATCACTGACAGAGACATTTTTGTCACTTGATATATGTATCATATATCCTTAATGTCTAAGCGCACAATGGACAGTTACTCACAAATGGTATGTTTACAGTGGATGGACTTCCCCTGCAAGTTTTACCCAAAATGTTGTCTATTATTTATGTGGATTAAACTACATGAGTATTAGCACATTTTGGTAGTTTTGGGGAGTGACGTCTTTTCCTGACGGTTCAAAAAAGTGCTTCGTCCTACAACTATTTGCTGGCATTAAAGTATCTATATGATTGATAAAACTGCAAATCACCAAGTATTTTCTACACTACTCCCGTAGAAAACTGGCAGACCATACAGTACCCTACCACAATGTAGGATAGGCCAAAGTCAATGAGCTTCCCAAAGATATGGGGCAATTTTTTTATCCCTCTGGACACTTCCCTTCAGGCCACTCTGGACACGACACCCCCAGAGTGGAAAAGCTGCTAAATGGCTACATGTATATCATTATTGATGAAAAACAAGAGCAGTCTTATTGCATAAGTCTCCCACCAGAGGGCAGTGGTCATTGTGATCTCACACAACAGAAATTATGGCCCAGAGAAGAACTTTCTATGGCGGGGTCATAGGTCAAGGTCACCTGAGTTTGGTAGCTGACACACTGGTATCCTGGCCAAAAAAATATGCACACACCAAATTTGGTACTTGCAGGTCTTGCAGTATAGGGAATTTAGCCTGCACAAGCAATTGGCTGGAAGAAGGGAAAGAGAAACAGACAGACAGGCTGCAAACCTATATCCCTCCTTCTGGTTCTATAGTTCTCGTGGGGGATTTAAAACAAAAAGGAACCAGATGACACATGATTTTGGACCGTTTCTGTTTTTTTTTCTAATGATAAAAAGTTGCAGGCTACTATGTCAGTGTAAAGTCTTGTCAGAATAGAATAATACATGTTTTGCTCCGATTAATTACACTGCTGGCAAAAGCAGAAATTCCAAAGAAGGCAGAAAATTGACCTCACCTTCCACAGAGTTGATCAGCTGGAACAGTTTGAGCTTGTTCCACACTGGATTTGTCTGCACAGGCAATGGCTGCCTTAAGTCGCACAACTCTTGTAAAATCTCCTTTTCATCTTGTCGCAGAAAGCTTAATGCCACATTTAGAACTTTGAAGACAGGCTCTTGAAACTCTGCAATGATGAATAATATTATACCTTTTATACTCAGAAGGTCATACAAAAACATATCAGTATATCACTTTTTCAGTCAGTATTTTGGGCATTAAAATACACATGTATTACTGGTAACTTTGAAGAAGCCCCATGGGCTATATGAGCACACATCCACTGTGTCTGAGGTTCAACATTCCATTATGGTTCTGCAACGAACAAAACGGTTTCTATTGCCACTACCCACCACATGTCATGAACAATTGAATTAAGCAGAGGCCTTGAAACAAAACAACAGATGTATGTTTCCAGCTATGGCTTGATGGTACACAGTGAGCGATTTGATGAGGTAATTGTAGTCCGGCCATGCGCTGAAGTCAGATCAGCTGTCTCATCATACTCGTGTCACAAAAGCCCATGAATATTACTGAAATTGTGAACAAATTCCCAAATAAATGATATTTGAGTCGTAAATCTGATATTGAAACCCATATCTACCATACAGTGAATAGTCCAAGAGCTGTTTTTAACTCTTTATTGCCACGATTTCTACAGTAAGTTAGCATTTGCCAGCCATTTTGCCCAAAGCTGTTCATACTTGATGTCTTAGAACAGACATAATTGCAGATGTACAAATTCATCCATGAAAGCAGAAAACAAAAACAAAAAAAAAAACAAAAAAAAAAAAAACAACAACAATTTTTCTAAGTTTAACATCACATGTATAGGTTGAAAAGTATCCACAATATTTTAGTCATATTAACAAACTCAGAATATTTTTAGTGAAAGAATAATTGAAAATAGTTTTGAACATTCCTGCTTGGGTCTTCTGGAGAAAAAGTTAAAAACTGTAAAATCATACCAACATTCAGAAAACATTGCAAAACAAATTGCAGCACCACCTCTTGAAAAAATTAGGGTTTAGGAGTCACCAGGAGTGTCCTTATGTAATTTTGAAGCACTTGGCCAAGCGCTTTTGGAAAAGAAGACTTTTTAAGATTTGGCCACAAAATGAAACAAGAGGCCCATGAGGTTAATGCTCTGTTGGTACCATGGCTATATTGCACCTATATCTTCATTTTGAAGTTGCGAGTCTTCCAAGTGGCTTCTGAACATACAAAGCTTATGTGATTTTAGTGTATAATTTGTCCAGCAGATAGCACTTTGCTCCACATGTAATCAGCCTATTTGTGCAATTTCTGTGATGGATATTGTTGCATGTGCCAATTTAAGACAACAATGAATGAGTCCTTTACTTTATGCCCTCAGTGACCTTTGGACAGAAGATCAAGGTCACCCAGATTATGCAATACAAGAGGCCCATGGACCTGGTGCTGTGGTGACATTGCCATTGATGTCCAAGCTACACCCTGCCATTACAAAATCACCTCTTTCAACTTTACAGGCATGGTAACCTCACAAAAATAGGTCAAGGTCACTGATATTACATATCATTCTAGCATTGCACATGGTCTATATACTTTTCCAATATGCAATTTTATATCTTAAAACACACTTTGGCCATTGATTTCCATCAAATTATAGGCAGCACTACTAGTATCATTTGCAACTTAGACTTTGACCTCCCGCACAATCCCACCAAATTTGGTGAAGACGCACCAAAAATTAAAGATGCTAGAGTGTTCACAAGATTTTCACATTTTGAAACCTATATTACATAATATTGTAGGTGGTGCCACCAATATAAAAGGCACTTACATTTTCATACATCCAATAAGTCCTGAAAGCTATATTTGGCTATCTTGAAAACTGTGGATGGTATCGCGCTAACAACCACAAGTTTATGGCGGGAGAGAGACATGAGCCATCGCATAAGCTCTGTGGTCTTTGGTCAGCAGAGCTAAAAAGTCATTAAAAAAATCCAAAAATCACTCGCCATGACCATTTGAACTCATTCTGTAGAGATTCACCCAAGGTACTCCTCATTTTAGTTTGAAGTACATGAAAATCTGTTTGATAGATTTGAAAAAGTCAAACATGTAATTGTGGACAGATGAGAGACAGCCATCCACTCTTTTTGTATGCTCAGCTGACTCACAAGTCAGCGGAGCTAAAAAAAGTTAAAATGTTACCCACTATTGAGGTCAAAATCAACGTTTGAATAAAGTGGTCCTCCTTTGGGAGTTCTTCTTAGAACAAGCCCAAAATGTGCATACAGTAGGTGGTCTCTCCATGAAGGTCAAATAACATGGAAAAGATAGGACAAGGGAACTAAAAAATGGCAGGTGATCTCTCAGTGGAGTGCTCTTCCAAAAGAGGTACTAGTGTTGGAACTCAATTTCGGAGGCGGGGTCTAGCAAAAGAGTATTCTGTGTACGTGTGTGGAAATTGTAACAATTTTGAATAACCGCTACCATAAAATGAGAGCAAAATAAAACATACACAAATGTTAAGACTATAAATTAAAAGCTACATGTGCTATACTCTGTACTCCTAATTGTTAATACACTATTTCTAGGAGCCTTCATTCTTACCTGAATCTTGAAGTTGAAGTAGAAAATTATTCTTGTCTTCCAGTCCTAGAGATCCAGCAACATTTAGCAAAATATTCACAGAGAGCGGGTTCAACTGAAGTTTCAAGCAAATGGCCTTTAAGCATTCTTCATGGTCATCAAGCTTTAAGTGTCTGATCTCAACAACACAGTCTTCTTCTGTGAGGTATGATGATAAGGAATACGTAAAACTGGAGGGCACGAGCGAGGCAGTGATGGTCAGTGTCTTACAGCCAGCCTTTTCACACAGTGCTTGAAGAGCATCCCTCGTTACTGTTGAGTGGTCGGCATGATCTATAATTACAACTGAGACTTTCTGCAAGATGCTGACTGCTAGGTTTTCTTTCTCTTCCTCTGATGCAGATGCCTGATGGTAAAATACAAAAAATGACAAACCAGAGCACCAAGAACATGGTCCTGTGCTCAGATGACCCAGTGTGCCTTGAACGAGTGTTTATGGACGTGCATGTCCATGTGTTTAAGAGTCTCAGACAGAGATCTATCGATTTGGAGAGTAATCTATGGGCTTGACTGTGCACTTACTGATTGCAACAAAATATGAAAAATTCATTACAAATCAAAAATCGATAGGCACATCACCCTATGAATAATTTTGTTAAAACCTTCCACACATTTGTACCATGTTTCAGCACAACATAACTGATGGTTTTGGACAAGACATTCAAAATAACAAAAGCACACAATTCATAAGACTAGACATATCTTCAACACAAACGATGACTGAAGGGTCCGCCATTTGCTGAAATTAGGTACTGGTGACACCAAAATTTAATCAGTTCACGTTGGCATGCTATATAAGCATACTGCCAAATTTCAGCAAAATACATTGCAGCATTCTGGAGATATTGTGGTAACAAGCATGTAATTAGGCTGCCATTTGCTCAAATTAGGTCATGGTGACACCAAAATCTAAATATGTTCAACTTGCCAGGTGAGGTAAGCATAGACATGTAGACTTCACAGTAACGACAATGCGCACATCCCGATGGATGTCTCTAGTATGATACACTTATGTAGAAAAACATGACCCATATTCATAAATATCAAATAAGGATGGACATCAAGATGACATAAAACCCCAACACAGAAAGGGTCCTCCCTGGCGGGCAGACCCTTAAAAATAAATAGAAAAAAATTTGAGCATCGTCATTCAAACAAACTTTGTCAATACCCAATAGGGGAACATTGTCACCAAGTTTGAAGTGAATTTAGCAAGTGGTTTCAGAGAAGAAGTTGAAACTTTAAATTTTGAATGGAAGGCAGACAACAGACAGACGGACAACGGATTGACAGACTTTAGTAAAAGCTCAAGTGACTGACAGGGTCATCTGAGCTATAAATGTGAATTTCCATTGCAATCCCCATTGATTTTTTTACATGGTAATCAATAGGAATGTATGCATTTACTGACTTACAGTGGTACCTGCTCTAAAGACCACCTCTTGTAAAAGACCACACTAGATTTTAAGACCGCCCTTTCAAGACAATGGCCTTTAATTTCTTTGCTCGCTTACCTGCAGTGAAAAACCACCTGTCATATGTGACCACTTTTGTCTGCCATTATGGGTGGTCTTAAATAGCAGGTACCACTGTATACTCAAATTGATAAAATTTATTAAAAATCAGGAATCCCCAGCATCACCACCTAGTGAACAACTTTTTTTACCCTTCCACAAGCTACAGTTCCACCAAGTTTCAGCACAATCTTGGATTCCGTTTTGGAGAATAAGTCAAAAATAGCTTTAATAAACAAAAATAGAAAAAGAAATGGCAGTGCACCCTGTTGAACAAATTAAGGTCTGGCGATCCCCTGAAGTGTCCTTGGCTGTTTCAGAGAAGATTCTGAAGATTTTATGAAGATTTTGCTAAAAACGGTGAACGCAATATTTGTTAAAAATCTAAAAATCTATGGAGCATAACCATTTGAATAAACTTGCTAGAGACGCCCCCCAAGGAATATTCCCTCCCAGCCTGAAGCAAATCTGGCTGACAGTTTTGGAGAAGAAGCCAAAAATATTAATTTTCATGGCAATCCCCTGGAAATCAATAGGAATGCATGCAGTAATTGACAGGTACACAAACGGAAAAGCTGTTAAAAATCAGGGAATAAGAATATCAGCACCTAGTGAACAGCTTTGTTTAACCCTTCCACAGGCTACACTTCTGCCAAGTTTCAGTACAATCAGAATGATGGTTTTGGAAAGAAGTTGAAAATAGCTGTAACACTCAAGAGGGCTGTGTGAACAGCCCATGCTCAGCTGAACTGGAGATGCATCGCACTTGTGGTTCTGTGAACTTGGGATAGGACAAAATAGAAAGACATTTATCAAAGGTACATCCCTGCCAAGCTTGACACAAATCAGGCCACCATTATTGAAGTTATTGTTGTACTGCACCTTATGACCTTTTGAATTTAGGTCAAGGTCACCCACCCTCAACCTTGACCTAGCCCTGGATAAGGACTATAATCCTGTGCAATGTACAGGTCCTATCATAAAAACTTTTCCAGTTGTCACGCACAAACCAAAAGTTACTACAGTACCTCTGTGACCTTGGAAATAGTGTCAAGGTCTGCCACTTTCACATGTCATCTAGCCCTTATATAGGAGTATATACCTGGGCTGTATCAAAGTCCTATCTCAAAAACTTTTGGAATTATGGTGCGGAAACCAAAGTCTCTACCAACCAACCAACCAACCTATCAGGTGACCCTGGGAATTTGGTCAAGGTCATCCATCTTCTAAGCTAAACAAGCCCTAACCGAGGACTATTACCATGTGCAATATTGAAGTCATAACTTGAATTTTGAGTTTACAATGCACAAACCAAGTTAACTAAAGTGACCTTTGAATTTAGGTCAAGGTCCCCCATCTTTGAACTTGACCTAGCCCTGGATAAGGACTATAATCTTGTGCAGTATACAGGTACTATCATAAACACTTTTCTAGTTACTGTGTGGAATCCTAAAGTTACTACAGTAGGTCTGTGACCTTGGAAATAGGGTCAAGATCAACCAGCTTTACACTTCACCTATCCCTTATACCAGAGTATATACCTGGGCAGTATCAAAGTCCTATCTCAAAAACTTCTTGAGTTATGGTGTGGAAGCCAAAGCCTTTCTATCGAAGGACCGACATGAGCAGAGCTATATGCCCTGCCTTCGTCAAAGGGGGGCATAAAAATGCAAATGATATACAATACTCCCATCAAGTGAACACATTCCATGCAGACAGAGTCAAGCAATATTTCTACCAAGTTTGAAGAGAATCCAGGTTGTTGTTTGGAAGTCAAAATTACCCCCCCCCCCCCCAAACCAAAAAAAAAAAAAAAAAATAATCATAAACAAATAGAAAAAAAGTTGCTGCACTGAGTAAAAACTTTGGTCTGGGCATACACTTAAGTATAATCCCCAAATGAATTTAAAAACAGTTGGCCAAAATTATGATGTTCCTCCAAAAAAATGAACAAAAATTCATTACACATGCAAAAATTAGTGGAGCTTGACCACTTAAACAAATTTTGCTTAACTCATCCAATCTACATTCCTACCAAGTTTGAAGAGAACAGATCTACCTCTTTTATGAGAAGTCAAAATTACGAAATTGCTGATGCATTATGGATGACAATGGACAGATGACCTTGTCTTTGATGTCAGCAATAACAGAAACTGATGAATATGGTCACTGTGAAGTCACAGTGATGTAGTTTCACCTTTTCCGTCTTACACCGGCCAAAACCGACTGGTGGTCAAATGTAATCTGCTTCATTGTTTTTGACTAATTTCATCAGATAGGAAAAACAATTTGACTGAGAATTGCAGATGAGACCCATCAAGACCACACGCTCCATGATCAATAGCTTTCTTTGGCATGGGTTGAACAATTAGTGCCCAACCCATGCCAAGGAAAGCTGTTGACTCAGTCTTAAAGCAAGGGCGAAAGGATTAAACCACAATGAGTTGCATGTGGTATATACACTTCAGGCTGAACTAAAGCAATTTTTTAAAAGTATCTATTCAGAGGTTGTAGTATCAATTGGGTTTCCAAAAGTGGGGCTGTCATGTTTCTCTGACAACAGAATGGCACAGTGAACACTGGAAAGGGAGTATTTAAGAGAATTTGCATTCTGCTTAAAATTACAAATATAACCTACGTACTTTTGGACAATTTTGAAGTAAAATCACACCAAATTTGTCCTGTATGCCTTTCTTTATAAAACCATATCATTTTGCACTCCATATCTGCTCTGTGGACCAGTGAAAGGGGACAGAATATGGAAATATCAAGAGCTCTGGACATGCATGCTGCCACAAGGGATAAATTGGTGGGCGTCATGGGAAAACATGCTTATTGATGGTGTGCATGTGTGTGTGTGTGTGTGTGTGTGTGTGTAGGGGGGGGCTGGGGAGCTTAAACTCCTTCAATTTTATGTAAAAAAAGTGTGGAATTACAAAATTTAAATCCGGAGTTTCCTGACCAGTTACCATATATATATATCGAAAGCTATCCAAGGATAGCGGGTTTTATGCTCCAGCAATTCCTTAAGTGTTTCCCTATCCTTTAAAGTGACCCCTGTGACACTTTTACATAGAGTGATCCCCCCGACGGGGTCGCTGGTGCGCACGCATGCCACCCCGTCTCTGATTGGCTGGTCATAGGAAGCGTGTAAATTTCAAACCTGTTTCGGCCACTTCGTTCTCGATCTCCGACTACTTCAGACGTGTTTTTTCTTCTACAGTGTTCCAAGTTAACGGTCATTTTCAAAATTTTCTTCATTCCGCTTCTATTGAGCGTTGTCTAGGTTCTTCCCGCGTGGTTTGTATCTTGGAATGCCTTTGATAAGCTAGAGCCCCTTTATTTTAGTCCAATTGATATGGGTGTATGATTACTGAGTTTGGCACATACATGTTAATATGGTACCGTTAATATAATGTTTAATCTGCTTACTAGGGTCACTTGGTGTACTTTTGTATGCTTCACTTGCCAGTGTGCATGGTCTGTGATGTGGAGGAGGATCTAGCCCCACAACTATGACCTGTTGGCTCTGAGTGTGTGGCAGTGTGGTAAGGGCAGTTACCCTTGCTTGCCATATATAATATTTGGTACTCATACCCTTGCAAGGTTGTCCAGGTCATTTGTGACGGAGGATCTTGCCTCACAGTTTGGACCTGGAGCTGCAAATTTTGGGTTGGCAGTGTGGTGAGGACAATCTGTCACTTGCTTGCCATTATGAACATGTACCACATGAGTTCTTTGTACACCTTACCATACACCCTTGCCAGTGTGCAGACTTGCCCGCATGTTTCAGGCCTGTCACTCACCTATTTCTTTTGTCCCGTTAATCTGACATGCATGTTTTGCTTGACATGGAACTTGCTTATTTAATTGGACATGCATAGGCCCTTCGACACTTCTCTCCTTGAAAGCCATGAGTCACATGCCTGTTACATATATATATATATATATATCAGATATATATTCTATTTGTGCGGTGGATTAGCCTCACGGGCTCGTTCTGCTGGCAGTGTGGGGTGACTTGTTTTGACCATTGCTTAATCATCATATGAACAGTGAGAAATGCCTTTTGCGATAATAAAAGGCTAGGTTCTTCACACCAATCCGGTTGTCCTTTGCTTTTCCTCCTTATATCATGTTTACTTTTTCATTTCCTGCAGGATGCCTCCAAGAGCAACTAGGCGCTCGAAAAGAGCTTCCAAGCCCACTCCTAAAGTCAAAGAGAGTACGCCCTCTGCCCCAAAACGCCCCAGGAGAGACGACATCCAACCGTCCCAGGATGCTTCGAATCCACAGTTTCCTCCTCAGCCTGTCACAATGGATACAGCACAATTCCAGCAGCTGGCATCACTCATCACTTCAACCATGACCGAGGGCTTTCGAGCTATATTAGCAGCTCAGAGCGCAGGTAATGCCACAGGTAATGCCACAGGTAATCCCTATATCCAGCCTGCTGCCGATGCTGGTAGGCCATCAAGCTCTCCCCCTCCCCTCAACCGTGAGGCTGTGGAAGAGTCTGATGGGGAGCAGGAAGAGTTAGATGCTCCTGAGTTGATATCATCTTTTACCATTGCTAGAAGTGTTCCTTCCCAACACTCTGTGGTGAAACCTCTGTCTGCCCGGGTCCCGATCAAAATTAAAAAGAAGATTTGGGAGGGTGAATATATAGATTTTGGCTCTCTCTTGGATCGCAAACAAGCCCTTCGACTCAGTACAGAGTCTAAGCCTGGGCAAGACATCCCATCCTTGGTGTGGAGGGAGGACAGGGCCAAGTGGCTCTCCATCGACGAATGGTCCGATGCGTTCAGTATCTTTTCGGCCGTCTGGATAGAGAAATTCCCAGATCAGGCAGCTGATCTTCTAAATTACCAGCATCTGATCCGCAAAATCTATAACGATGGTGGCGACTGGCGTTACTATGACGAGGACTTCCGCAAATCGATGCAAGTGGAAACAACGTCATGGAACCAGGTTGACCATGTCCTCTTTGCCTCTGCACTGGTGAGGAGTTCTCGTAGGCAGCCCTTTCGTGGTAGGTCCCAAGGTTTCAAGCAGAACCAGTCCCTCAGGGTTCCAAAGGGCTCCTGTATCAGATTCCATAGGGGCAACTTCTGTAATGGGTGCAAGTTTAGCCACAGGTGTTTTAGGTGCGACAGGGGTGTGCACCCCGCCTCAAAATGTCGTTCCCCTCAAAACCAACAAATCCAATCAGGCAATCAAAACAGATCTTATGCCCAGCTGGAGCAACCAAGACAAGCTGCCAACTCCCGTTAATGTGTCTAGACTCTCCATATGGTTGGAGGGTTACCCAAAGGTCGACTTTGATTATTTAATTGATGGTTTTACTCATGGGTTTTCCTTACAATATGATGGCCCACGTGGACCTCAATTTGGCCCTAATGCAAGGACTGCCCTGCAAAATCCGGAGCTCATATCTCAAAAAATTCAAAAAGAACTTGACGCAGGTCGTGTTGCTGGTCCTTTCAAAACAAGACCTCCCAATCTTAAAATTAGCCCCCTGGGAGTGGTCCCAAAGGGCAATGGTGGTTTGCGTCTCATCCACAATCTTTCCTATTCGGCTAGTCCAAACCAATCTTCCGTCAATGAGGGCATTCCTTATGAGGCATGTAGGGTTCAATATTCAGAAATCGATGATGCAATTTCTCTGGTTAAGGCAGCTGGTCGTGGTTGTTACATGGCAAAAAGTGACATTCAGAATGCCTACAAAATTATCCCCATTCACCCATCTGACTATGAATTGCAAGGTTTCGAGTGGCAGGGAAATTTTTACTACGACAAGACCCTCGTTATGGGCTGCAGTATCAGCTGCAGAATCTTTGAGGCCTTCAGCACGGCTCTTCAGTGGATCCTTGAAACAAAATTCAAAACCAACCATGTTACCCATATTTTGGATGATTTTTTCTTTGTGCATGAATCCAAATTGGGCTGCCAAAAGGTATTGGACAATTTTCTTTGGCTCTGTAACCATTTGGGAATACCAGTTGCAATGAATAAGACTTTTGGCCCCCAGCAAGTCCTGCCTTTTGTGGGTATTACCTTGGACTCTGTCATCATGGAAACCAGGCTTCCCCACGAGAAAATTCAAAAGGCCACAGATCTCCTGTCAAAATATTCTAAAAAACGCTCTATCAGATTACAAGAATTAGAATCCCTGATAGGTTTTTTGGCTTTTTGTTGTAAGGTGATACAGCCAGGCCGTTGCTTCCTGCGGCGGCTTATCGACTTGACTGTTGGGGTCCAAAGTAAATGGAGACACATCACTCTGAAATCCCAGTCACGTGCTGATATGGCTATGTGGCTTAAATTCCTCCAGGGCTTTAATGGTAAGACCATGTTTATTCAGGAAGCCTGGCTTTCATCTGACGTGTTACATATGCAGACTGACAGTGCTGCGTCTAAGGGCTATGGAGCCGTGTTGGGGTCCTGTTGGCTGGGGGGTTCCTTTCCATCACATTGGCAAAGTTTCAACATTACCTTCTTGGAGCTTGTCCCCATAGTTATAGCTTTGAATGTCTGGGGTAACCTGCTTAAGAACCGTTCTATTGTCCTACACACAGACAATGAAAGTCTTGTGGCCGTAATCAACAAGCAAACATCCCGTGACCCACTGATCATGGTCGGCGTGCGCCAACTAGTCATGACCTGCCTTACTTTCAACATCAGATTTAGAAGTAAGCACATAGCCGGCCAGGACAACCAACTGAGTGATGCGATTAGTCGATTTCAATTTCAGAGATTCCATCAACTAGCACCGCATTGCCACAAGAGCCCAGATCCGATTCCCACACACCTACAGCCCAGCAACTTGTTCGGACTCTAGACCTGCTGGTTAACTCTTCAGTAGCACCTAAAACGAAAATAGCTTATGAGAGAGTGTGGAAGTCAGTCTCTTTCTTCCTTCAGAAATTTGATATTGCGCAAACCTTACCCCTAGCAGTGACAACAATAGCTTTGTTCATTTCCTTCCTCTTTGCTCAATCAAAAGCGCCGAAAACTATCTCCTCCAGCCTGTCAGCCATTAGTTTCCTTCATAAAATGCATGGTTTCCCAGACCCCACCAAAGAATTTTTGGTTCAAAAGCTAGTAGCAGGTGCTTATAGACTTCGTCCCCACTTGGATTTGCGCCTGCCAATCACCAAACCTGTCTTGCATGCTCTTGTGCATTCTTTGGAATCCCTTTTGTCAGGCTATAATAAAATGCTCTTTCAAGCTATGTTTCTGTTTGCCTTCTATACGTATGCTCGCATAGGAGAGCTCACGGTGACACAAAAGCACTTGGCAGGCGTTTTATCACTTGCGGACGTTGTCTTCCTTACTAAAAACAAAGGCATCAAGGAAGTTAAGGTTACATTTAGACATTTCAAGCATAACCTGTCTGGCTTTCCACATTTTATCTCATTCAAAACTACCGCCGGCCCGTTCTGCCCTGTTGCAAAACTATTGGGTTTTCTGCGACTCCGGGGTAACCACCAAGGGCCTCTTTTCTGTGATATTATGGGTAATGCAGTCTTGCGTCGAAATTTCGATTCCCAGCTGAGGGCTGCCCTGCACTTTTGCGGTCTCTCGGACAAATGCTACAAAGGTCATTCTTTCAGAATTGGCAAAGCCACTACAGATTCAGAGAATAATGTCCCAGACAGTATGATACGGCTCCGGGGGAGATGGAAGTCGGACGCCTTTAAAAAGTACATTCGTGTTTCTACTAACTGATTTTCACACATAAACAAATATATGAAATTGAACCATGTACAGGGTGAATTGCATGTGGCAACCAGCCCTTTGGTCTCATCAATAGAAAGGTTAATTAATAATGGCCAGTATAGAACATGAGGTGTTTCGGGCCCACTGGCTCGCAGACACATTAGTTCGAGATGTGCAACACATGATGGTGCTTGTGCTTCTCCATTGGCTCTTATTGCAAGATGTGCTTTTATATTGTTAAAGGGTTCAGTTTGATGCTATGTTAATTTGGTGAACCACAGCTGTATTGTGTAACCTGGTCCATGGTGTCTGGTTGCTTGCATGCTGGCAACAATCAACACTTGGGCCATTTTTATTGAATATACATTAATGTTATCCTTAGGTCCCTGATATCTCTGTAATTTTTTAGTACATTATAACATACATTGAGATGGTAGTACAATGGCTTTGACTGTCGGCTGTGTGCATGTGGCACCCAGCTCAACACTCGAGTCTGTTTTAAGTACCTCCTAGTCATGACTTTTTCTAGGTGTTTAATCTACTAATTTAATCCATATTGTGGGGGGACATTTATTTCAGGCAGCAGTAACCTTGTGTTTATAAGCAGTGGTCTTCTGTTTTTAACAGAAGGCTTAAATTAGTCCTTAGTAGGCATGTTGGCCCACCAAGGACTAATGGTGTCATCCTCGGTATGTGAGGCAATAATTAAACAATGTTTGACAGTTTGTGTTGTGTAACCAGTAACGACTGTTCATGAATCTCATTACTAACTTCTGTTCTGAGTTTCTATTTGCAGGTGCACAACTTGATCAAGATGTAGGCCAAGAGACGATGTGGTCATCGGTGTTTCCAGTGGATGTGTGTGGGATTTACGGACTATTATATTTAATTGCCATAATTTGTATATATATTGTGAACGTGTAGCCGATGTGGGAAACCAGTGTGGATAGACAGTGTTTGGCCTCCAGCCAACCAATATTCATCCGCAAATCATCATAGGCAGCCAGCTGTCAACTTGAGGTCGTATGGACACACTTGTAAATATTGTACATATTGGGACCAACAACTTCAGTTGAATTCCACCTGCCAGTTTCGTCTGCATGTAATCTGCATACACATTTGGGCCTAACCCTACATTGTTATTTCTCTAATAGACTCTGTTTAATACTCATGAGGCTGCGGTAATTCCTAAGCCAGTGTTACCAGACCATTATTTAGGTGGGGGTAAGCCTGCGGCTTTGTGGCACTTTCGGCCCTGCCACTTGCCAAGTTTCACTTCCAGTTTTCACCTTTTAGGCAGCATTTGTAATTTTGGAATTAAACCCGGTCGAGGGCATGTGCAAATGTTATGAAAAGATTCGCCCTCGACCCAGAACCAACCAAAATTCTGGTGTTTGTTAGTCTGTTGTTCCCCTTGGCAACATAGCTAAATATTGGTCTGTGTACACTGAGCTTGTGATTCTGTGAATGTATGAGCTGGGCAAGTTGGAATGTATGGTGCATAAATCGAAAGCTATCCAAGGATAGCGGGTTTTATGCTCCAGCAATTCCTTAAGTGTTTCCCTATCCTTTAAAGTGACCCCTGTGACACTTTTACATAGAGTGATCCCCCCGACGGGGTCGCTGGTGCGCACGCATGCCACCCCGTCTCTGATTGGCTGGTCATAGGAAGCGTGTAAATTTCAAACCTGTTTCGGCCACTTCGTTCTCGATCTCCGACTACTTCAGACGTGTTTTTTCTTCTACAGTGTTCCAAGTTAACGGTCATTTTCAAAATTTTCCCTCCCTCCATCCCCTTCATCTCCTTGTTAATTCTTGGGGCACTTTCGGCCCTGCCACTTGCCAAGTTTCACTTCCAGTTTTCACCTTTTAGGCAGCATTTGTAATTTTGGAATTAAACCCGGTCGAGGGCATGTGCAAATGTTATGAAAAGATTCGCCCTCGACCCAGAACCAACCAAAATTCTGGTGTTTGTTAGTCTGTTGTTCCCCTTGGCAACATAGCTAAATATTGGTCTGTGTACACTGAGCTTGTGATTCTGTGAATGTATGAGCTGGGCAAGTTGGAATGTATGGTGCATAAATATATATATATATATGTATGTATGTATGTATGTATGTATAAACACATACATACATATATATATATATACATACATACATACATATATATACATACATACATATATATATATATATATATATATATATATATATTTATATATATATATATATATATATATATATATATATATATATATATATATATATTCATGGTAACTGAAAACTCCAGATTCAAATTGAATACTGAAATTTCAGTTTGGAAGGAAATGGGTTAACCTGATACCTTGGTGAGCACGCCATGTCCAACTGCATCAGGCAACTTCTTGGACACTGCATCGAGCACAGTCCACAGTGACAGCTTACTCACAACACCCCAACGCAAATCTAAGTATACGATCGTTCCTTGTGGCTGGTTCTCTGAGAGGGCAGTCTTAACATCTTGTATTACAGTGGTTTTACCATTTCCATAGAAACCCTGTACACAAATGTTGCCATGAAAACCTGAGCATTGCAACGCTTGGGAAATGTTGTTGATAACCTCGGACTGCCTGTGATGGTTTGTTTGGGTGGGTTTGGCATCTACAATGGCCTTGGTAACAGTGAATATTCCTGAGACCAATGTTTTGGCTGCATCGGTCATCATCTGTAAATATATGTAATAAAACAGTCATCAAAATTCTATCCAATGGCATTTAATTTGAAGAATAAAGATTCATGGTGTACACCACTAAATGGCCATTTATGTCATAAACACATGTACACACCCCCCTTTGTTTTACCCTCTCCGGGTCAAACTGTCCCCCAACTAAATGTGAAATGGAATATGTTTTTTTAAAGCAGTTTTATGCCCCCTAAACATGAAGAAGTGTTCATCTTCACGAGCATCATAATTAATATTGGATCACAATTTATGTCTTGTGTTTATGGGAAAAGTGAAGGAACCGAACCTGGACATGACTATGCAGTTTCATTTTGCACATTTTCAAGTACTATATTTTTCGAGAATTCTGAGAAAAATCGCCAATCAAACCCTTTTGTAAAATGTCAATTTTCACCCAAAAAAGGGTTTTCAAATTTTTCTTGGTGTATAATGTAAAGATCCCAAGCAACAAGAATTTATATAGTTTTATGGGTCTAAAAATAAAAACCAAAACAGAAGAGCGGGTTGAAGACAGCACTCCTTTAAGTGCGTAGCTTTGTTTGTGCCACCTTAAATACTGAATACTCTTAACATTTTCCTGTATTCAAAGTGCTACATATACCTTTAAGAAAGATTAATGAGAGATATTTTTTGTTATATCAGTGTTAGTAAGTATACTTACCTCTGAAACACCATTTGCCTAGACCTCTGTGTCTGGGTCAAACGCCCAAGAAATCGAGCTGAGTTCACTCACTTGATTCCTGAAAACCTGTTGGTCCCTTGGCGCCATCTCCCAGTTCCTATAGAACTGGTGGTGACACCCTGTGTACCTGCTCCCCATAATCATCCTTCCTCCTTTGGAGAGTGGTCAGATGACGTCAGCTGTAAGAAGAAGTGAGGTTGGTCAGGTAAAATTCTCTGGTGGTCAAGAGGTAAGTACACTTACTAATACTGATATCACTAAAAATATCTTATATTAGTTTTTTAATGTTACCTCTCAACCACCATTTGCCAATATACAAGCATATAGGTGGAGGGTATAATGCTACTGGCATACTGACCCATATGACCACCGGGACCAGCAGCTTTGGGGTAGCCATTGGTCCGAGTGAGGAGGCGACGTCTAAAGACAAAACTTCAGAGCTACATGGAGTTGAGGCTGCCAACAGCAGAAACCAGAAACTCTCCTTACCAAACCGCATGGGACCACACTGAAACCCTGGTGTTTGCCCGCCAACATGACAGCTGTATGCCTCATGGGTAGATGCTACCGGTTATAGCTCCATCAGGCCTGTTGATCTTAAATGGAACCTAGTCACTAAACTGGCAGGCGCCAGGGAGTGGTATATGGCTCCTTAGGGCAGTGGACTCCCATGTCAAACCAGCAACAGGCCAGAATGTTAGGACAAACTGCCTGATACTGTTCAAGATTAGGTCAACTAGGCACAAAACCCTACAAAGCCCACTAAGAAATACGCTGATCTATAGGCTTGCATCAAATCTAAACTACAAGAGCGTCATTAACTGGAACACGGTGGCTGCTCTGATGGGATCCGGATGGCCTAACAAATGAGTACTGGAACCTAAGCAAAGGAGCCTGTGACACTCACAAAGGTGTACATGCCGTCCTGTAGCACTATCATGTCTTACAAATAGTGCTCGGCAAAGGTCGTAGACGATTACCAGTGGCCGGCCCACAGAATGTCAACAACCCCAATGTTCCACAGGGCGTGCCAGGAGGCATTAATGGCTCCCGACTCATGAGTTCTAGCTAGGACAAGCTGCAAAGGTGCCAGGCCTTTCCAGCCAGATCTCATAGGCCTTCAGGATCATCTGCTTAATCTACAAAGAAATCATATTTCAGCAAACTTGCTCCTTACGCAGTTTATTCAGTAGTAGAAGGAGGGTTGACCTCCATCCTCCGAGTCCCTCCATGTGTGAGAGGTACCAGCCAAGGGCTCTCATGGGACACAAGGCTCTTTCCTCGAGGGAAGAGCAGTATGCATAGCACAGAGGGTAAAACCCTTGAAGGCTGTAGCCAGATCTCAAGCCACTTGGTTCTTTGCAAGGAATCCCAAGTGAGGTTTCAGGCTCACCTGGGAGTGGTCAGGTGACCATTGGATTCGTTTATGAGCTAGAGAGTGGATTTTGCTTCTTCGAGCCCCTGGAGCCAGTGTTAATAGAAAACAAGTTTTCCACGTCCAGTATTTGAGGTCCACCCATTGGTGGTCCTCGGGGCACTCAGTATGCCACCTCTTCAACATGACTAAAACCAGCCGTAGGTCCCACTGAGGTAGGACCAATCTCATCACCAGTTTCTTGGTGAAGAAGGATGCCATGAGCACAGAGAGATTAAAGGATCGCTCCCAATGCAAAATTCCAAGACGCTGGCAAGGATTGAGGAGGTGGCTGATCAGAAACCCTCCACTGTTCTTGAGCTCTTGCCTAAAACTTCCCGCTGAAACAACAGGAAGTCGGCAATGTGTGCAATGCCTGGAGACCAAGGGTAGATTCCATTATTGGTGCACCAGTCTGAAAACACATTCTGTCGCGCCAAGTCAACAGATAGAGAAGATCGAAGCACTCCTCTCACAATTCTCTCAGAGACTGATTCTGAGAAGCCTCTGTTGCAGATGTGCTGAGAGATAACTGCCCAACATGGGGCACTTGACAGTTCCTGTGGAACATGTTGGACCCCGGTGTCAGAGAATATTTGGGCCCCCCAAACAGATGGGCCCCTGGGGGCCCATCCATTCATATACTTTTAAAAGAATTTGTTCTTATTTTGTAAAATAAATGTAAATCAAACAATTGAATAAGGCTTAATGTTTGCCACTATAGGAATTATCTCACAATCCTCCAAGTATATACCAAGTGTTTTTTGTTTTTTCATATTTGTGCAACACATATTTTAGCACAAATCTACCCCACATGTATATAGATTCATGTGTCTCCATTTCCCCCTGATTCCTTGTTATCTGCATTTCTGGAGATTTGGAGCATTTGGGTCATGCAAGTGAAAACATGGGACAAATAAATGGGAGAGGCCCCTTTGGTTCCAGACTATTTGGGCCCCTATTTGTAAGTAAATGCCTTGCAGGGGATATAAATGGGGAGGGGGCCCTTTGGTTCCAGAACATTTGGACCCCCTATTAGTAAGTAAATGTCTTGCAGTGAATATGAATGGGGAGGGGGCCCTATGGTTCCAGAATATTTGGGCCCCCTATTCGTAAGTAAAAGCCTTGCAGTGGATATAAATGGGGAGGGGGCCCTTTGCTACCAGAATATTTGGGCCCCCTATTTGTAAGTAAATGCCTTGCAGTGAATACAAATGGGGAGGGGGCCCTTTGCTTCCAGAATATTGGGCCCTCTATTTGTAAGTATATGTCTTGCAGTGAATATAAATGGGGAGGGGGCGCTTTGCTTCCAGGATATTTGGGCCCCTATTAGTAAGTAAATGTCTTACAGTGAATATAAATGGGGAGGGGGCCCTATGGTTCCAGAATATTTGGGCCCCCTATTTGTAAGTAAAAGCCTTGCAGTGGATATAAATGGGGAGGGGGCCCTTTGCTACCAGAATATTTGGGCCCCCTATTTGTAAGTAAATGTCTTGCAGTGAATACAAATGGGAAGGGGGCCCTTTGCTTCCAGAATATTGGGCCCCCTATTTGTAAGTAAATGTCTTGCAGTGAATACAAATGGGAAGGGGGCCCTTTGCTTCCAGGATATTTGGGCCCCCTATTTGTAAGTAAAAGCCTTGCAGTGAATACAAATGGGGAGGGGGCCCTTTGGTTTCAGAGCATTTGGGCCCCCTATTTGTAAGTAAATGCCTTGCAGTGAATTTAAATGGGGAGGGGCCCTTTGGTTCCAGAACATTTGGGCCCCCTATTTGTAAGTAAATGTCTTGCAGTGAATATAAATGGGGAGGGGGCCCTTTGCTACCAGAATATTTGGGCCCCCTATTTGTAAGTAAATGTCTTGCAGTGGGTATAAATGGGAAGGGGGGCCCTTTGGTTTCAAAACATTGGGGCTCCCTATTTGTAAGTAAATGCCTTGCAGTGGATATAAATGGGGAGGGGGCCCTTTGGTTTCAGAACATTTGGGCCCGCTCTCCCCCCCACCCCACCCCCATTTGTATGTGTCTTGAAGTGGATATACATGTATAAAGATGTAATATATATATGTAATGTGCATAATAAATAGAAGGGGGGGGGGCTTTCTGTTCAGAATCCCCACCCCCACCCCCCCCACCCCCACCCCAATCTGCTGTTACATGTATACAATTTATATCCACTTCAAGATGCATACAAATAGGGGGCCCAAATATTCAGGAACCAAAGGGGCCCCTCTCCATTTATATCCACTGCAAGGCACTTACATACAAATAGGGGACCAAATATTCTGGAATCAAAGGGCCCCCTCCCCATTTATATTCACTGCAAGGCATTGAGTTACAAATCGGGAGCCCAAATAATCTGGAACCAAAGGGCCCCCTCTCCATTTATATCCACTTGAAGACAAATACAAATAAGGGGCCCAAATATTCTGAAACCAAAGGGCCCCCTCCCCATATATATCCACTGCAAGGCACTACCATACAAATAGGGGGCCTAGATGTTCTGGATCCAAAGGACCCCCTCTCGATATATATCTACTGCAAGGCACTTACATGCAGATAGGGGGCCAAAATATTCAAGATCCACTTCAATGCATTTAGATACCAAAAGGGGGCCCAATAGTCCGGAATCAAAGGGCCCCTTTCCCATTTATAGCCACCTCAAGGCACTAGGATACTGTTCAGGGGTCAAGTGGCCCAAACAAGCTCAGCTGTTCATGAAAATTACTGGTCCAATTATAACTTTTATACTCATATCCGAACATACTTGCATCAAAGTTAAATTTCCCATTTTCTATGAGAAAGTAAACTTAGGATCGAGTCATCTGGTCATAATTCCACATCGATTATAATGCCATTCACATGATTCAGGACTACGTTTTTACATTTTGCACTGAATCTACTCTCATGCTGAGTTGACAAAACACTGTGACCAGCACCTTTTACCTTCAGTCTTCTGTAACATGACAAATTTTGCTATTTTGCACTATTAAAATCATCAATGTTACAACAATAGTTAAGATGTCTCATGAAGTATAACAAAAATCAAATATGAAAGGGGGCCCAAATATTCGAAAGGGGCCAAATATTCTAGAATGTTTGGGGCCCTGGGGTCCTGAATATTTGGGCCCAAATATCCGTTGACACCGGTTGCACCAGAAGCTTCGACCATGCCAGTAATTGTAGGCGAGGCTCGACACTTATTCCAACAGGTCTAATGATTAATCACTCTGAGGTCACCGAGGGGCAATGAGGATTAGATTGCAATCATGGGACCGAACCTTGCACAGTACCCTCTGCAGGATCTATGGAGGTGGAAAGGCATATGCCTATCAGTTGCTCCAGTCAATGGATAGAGTGTCCACTGCTAAGGACTGGGTGTCCGAAACAGGTGAGACAAAGACCAGCAGTTTTGCATTCTCACACGTTGCAAACAAGTCCACATGTGGACTTAGCCATTGTGTCAAATGAAAGAACACATAACTCTTTCCAAAACGCTATTTTAAATTTTTGAAAAAGGGTTTAGTTCTAATTTTATTGCTGTTTAAATTAAAAAACATTTAACATCCTGTAAATTTTGAACTAAAACCCTTATCCAAAATTTAAATTAGTTTTGCTACTAAAAGTGTACTGTTTCATTTCCCATAAGACTAGTGTTTCCCATTTTTGGTGTTCTCGCTATTTTTTTTCTGTAAAAACCGGTAAAATTAAAGTTTCTTTAATTAAGCAATTAAAATTCAATTTCTTAATTCAAATGTATACTTTCATAAAATATCTAGTTTACATGATCTCAAATAAGAAGTCTAGTGTACCACCCTCTCACTTATCATACACACACACACCCACACACATATAAATATATATATATATATACATACATACATACATATATACCTTTCTGTAGCTAGTAGTATAATGCCAATTTTTAAAGCTATATAAGTGTGCTTAACACAGGCTTGCAAGTCGGGTAAGGGAAAACACATCCATGATTATTCTACTTGAAGCAGAAAACTAAAAGTGTTTTAAAAATGTGATATACATGTATAGTTCTCATGAATGATTCTTCTGCTATCAGTTTCCAGCACAAATATACACGCAATGTTATAAACCTGCTCTACTTAACTGGGCACAAGAAACTTAAGAATCTCCACTGACTACAATGTGCAAGTCAGGACATGTACACTCTTGCTATGAGAATTATCTTATTTTTTCATGTGTTGCACTTCCTGGTCTGGCTTACTGATTGAAAATTTTTGTGAACGATCATATCAAGATTGCTAAATTTAGGGTTTAGCTCATTTTGACCCCCACCCCGAAAAATGTATTAATATGGGATCAAGTGACACATGTGACAAGATATCACAGATCTATGTACTTGTTAGCCACATAAAATGTTTCATCACCAAACTTTTGTTGTTGTTGTCAGGCTATTCAAAGAACTTGAGACAAGTCTTGGTTTGCATTGATAAAAGTAACTTTAATGCACAGGTATTTGTATGTTTTGGTACTGGCAGCTGTTGTAAATTTTGTCATTTGTTTTATGTCACAAAACTGCATCAACTAAGAGATGATAAAAACAGAAGTGTCTGGTTTTGAAGGTAAGAATGTTTTTCAATATCACCACTCTATGATTCAAAACTCCACAAATTATGTCATGGCTGTTGAAAGCACCAAAACTGGTTCTCAGTTATTTTACAGTTGTGATAAACATGTATATTTTTTTCAGCCAATTGACCTGGGCTGGATCATGGTGTAGGAAGGTTGTTCACTTAGACTGCGCTCAGTGTTAGATCTAATTATCTATAACTCTCAACCTAAAATGTGTTCTTTAAAATGTTAAATGACATATTTGCTTTTAGGTACAGACACTGAAGCAAATGATACCTGATATCTGACCACTCTGGGTATGAGAGAATTAAACAGTATTCGTTATCACGAATATAGGGAATTAAACTGTTGGGCATGCTGAACTGGAAATGAAGTGCTATACATTGCAAGGATTTTGAGACATCTTTGTGCCTGCCCCCAGCCTATACTTTGGAATAGCACTGTTAACTCATTCCACCCTAATCATGCTTTTTCCCGCTAATATCTAAATGTCGTCTGCTACTTGTATTTTACTAATTTAGGGATTATTTTTCTAAATTTTGAATGAAACTTGCATGGAAGATCAGTCCAAATTATATGCCCATGGTCAACAGCTTTCCTTGGCATGCTCTGGGTGCATTGCACCCACAATGTGCCAAAGAAGGCTGTTGACTTGGTCTTCTATCAGGGTGGAATGAGTTAAAAGAGAAGGGAACAAAGGCATAATGGCTATTTATATAACATGTTGATTATGTTTTCTTATGTGGTGACTGGTTCAAAATAGGAAACCTTGTTTGAGCAGGTAACCACATGGGAACTGCAATATTCTTAACATTTATACAAATTGTTGTGCACAGTCTTAAACAATACACTAACAATTTGCAGAAGAATACAACTGTATTGAAATTGAACAAACAGGTTTCCTACTAAAAAACAAGAACTTATCATATCCCAACTTTCCAAACTATTATTGATAAATGCATAAAGAAGCTATTAAAGAAATAGCTTTTTATTTGTATCAAAATTTCAAATCCTTCTACCCTTTTGGAACAAGTGCTATGTAAGAAACTTGTGAAATGCGGTGCAGGTAAAAATTAGTTTTCTATCTAGGCATACTGAGCATTTTTATTACCATACTTGCATACCAAAAGCCCCTATATTTCTCTTATGTTGTACCAGACACTATTTCTAAACTTTCCTTTTCTTCTTTTTTTGTATGTTGTACTAGGGCAAAATTATTAGCTGTACCCTCCCCCTTACCTCCCTTCTTTTTAATTATTTCTTAATGTCTTATCATATATATTTGATGATGTTTGCCAACACAGCTCGCAGGCTATAACATCATTTGAAGTATCCTGATCATGAATGATCTTACAATGTTACGACTCTCAGATACAGGCACACACTTACAAAATTGCTTGGAATAAGTTACAAAAGTATTGTGACAGATGGAAGTTAAATGTTAACTTTGGTAAAACCAAGCTCATGATCTTCAATAAAGGTGGTCACAAACACAAGATCATGATCTTCAATAAAGATGGGCACAAATATGATATCATGATCTTCAATATGATAAAGGTGGACACATAATACAAGACCATGATCTTCAATAAAGGTGGCCACAAATATGAGATCATGATCTTCAATAAAGGTGGGCACAAATACAAGATTGTGATCTTTAACAAAGGTGGGAACAAATACAAGATCGTGATCTTCAATAAAGGTGGGTACAAATACAAGATCGTGATCTTCAACAAAAGTGGGTATAAATGCAAGATTATAATCTTCAATAAAGGTGAGCACATGTACAAATTCCACAACAACAGTTATAAAATTAAACAGTAAACAACTACAGCTAGAGTAACACACAGAAAGTACAGGATTAGAATTTGTGATAAGAGGGATAACTTAAGTTTCAATATCATTTCATATCCTGATACAAGAGGAAACATTCCTGAAGGTCCTGCATATGGTGTTCGCATCAGGCAGATATTAAGAATAACTAAACTTGGAAAGATGATTTGCTGCATAGCAAATCAGTGTGTGTGTGTGTCTTCAAAGCTTATTGGTATGGCAATGTACGACTGGTCCATAACATAGAGTAGAAGTTGAAATGGCATTTTTATCTGTTATAGCTTTGGAGTTATTCAAGATTTGAAATTTCTAATGGTGCTACTTAGCATAATTTAAATTGCTACAACTTTTGTTTTACATTCATTAGGTGTACAATGGTCAACAACCCCCTTATAGAAGTTCGAATGACATTTGTATTTATTATAGTGTTGAACATATTCAAGATTGAAAGTTTCGAATACTGCTAATTAGCATAATTTAAATTGGTATAACTTTTATTTTAGATTCATTACATGCACAATGGTCAATAACCCCCTAGTAGAAGTTGTAATGACATCTCTATCTATAATAGTTTTGAAGATATTCAAGATTTAAAATTTCAAATTCTGAAAATTAGCATAATTTAAATTGCTACAACTTTTGTTTTAAATTAATTAGATGCACAATGGTTAAATACCCCCCCAGTAGAAGTTGAAATGACATCTCTATCTATTGTACTTTTGAAGATATTCAAGATTTAAAATTTGCAATACCCCTATTATTTGCACAATTTTAAACATCTTCATTCCTCTGCATAAAAAGGCCAAACTCCTTGTATGGAGGCATAATCATGCCAAGTTTGGAGCTTCTATGTATAATAGTGTCAGAGAAAAGTGTCGCACAAATTCATATGCATTTGAAATTTTAAATCTTGAATATCTTCAAAACTATTGCAAGAATGACGATAACCAGGGGGGAAAAAAAACAACTCATTTAACCCTCTGACCACTACTAACCAGTGATGGTCTCCACACACTGAAACTCTTATTATGAGCCCATTTATCATTGTTAACAAAATACGCAGACAATCTTTATTTAAAGATTTGCAAAGATTACCAAAATTTTTTTAACAAAATTAGAAAAAAAAAAATTAAAGTAAATAGAGCTCAAAGCTATTGTTTGAGTATAAAATACATGCGGATTAAAACACAAGTTCACAGACCTGCCCCTCCTCCCCCCCCCCAAAAAAAAATGGTTACCATCTTAAGAATTACTGGCATTTTGCCCCAGGTTCAATTGGGCCTTGTTGTCTTTTTGCATTTATATAGGCCATTAACAATATTGTCTTTTCTAAAAGTTGACAGAATTTATTTCTATGTGAATCATGCAACCATTAAAAAAAAAAAGAGATGCGTATTCCTATTACTACTGATTGCATGTTAACTTAATATTAACCTCAAACCAAGAGACTACTTTTAAAGCTAGCAGCATAAAATTTATGTGAACATTGCAGCTATGTACATAATTTTACCACACCAATTTTGCTGTTTCTGCAACGAGTGGTTTTAAAGTGATCAAGCTGTGTGAAGAATTCATTTACGTCTTATCCAAAGTTATCATGCAATGAAAAGTAATGGGAATACACAACTCTAGCGCAGAATGACTGAAACGCCCTCTGTATGAGAGCATTAGAAGCTTCTGTTCTTGCTCCCAGACTCCCAAATAACTCTTCTCCCCCTCCCCCCTATTCTTGAACACTGTCACTGGCCAGAACTGCTAGTGCTACCTAATGACACATCAAATTTGGTACTCTTTGACCAGATTCGATTGAACTGCTACTTGCTAGAATTGCTACTTTTACATCAAATTTGATACTTTTTTTTACCACAATTCCTACATTGTATCACAAGGTATATGATAATCTGCAGACTGCAATAACATTGCCATGACGGTGGACGTATCGCCACTGCCCTGCCCTGGTCTCACTTTCAATTTGAAGGCTTCAACGAAGTTCAAGTCAACTGCAGAGAAGATCAGTTATATTGATATTTCTTGCTTTCCTCCCCTACTCGAGTAGACCAATCATAAAAGTTTAGGCTATTTAAACATAATTTTTTTCATCGTATACTTACAGCGTAGCTTTTGACACTTCACCGGGAAAGTCAGCATGTAGTGGGTTGGGCCTCGATAACACTGTGGGCCAAGCTGGTCATCGGGACCGTTTGATGTTTTATGTGGAAAAGAAAGTTGACTTACCTTTTTTTTTGGTAAATAAAATTTAACTGAGTTGAATTAACATACTATATTTATGCTGCTTTATATTTTGTTATTTTTCAGTGCAAAGTAACACTTCATTCGAGTTGTTTTCTTCACTACATAGTACAAAAAGTCAAAATGTTGTATGACAAGAAGTCTACAATATGCTCCCTGGTTTCGAATCGTTTCTGGGAAATCCCCAGCGCCAGATGTGCAAAAGTCCGAAATAGATCCGGAATATACGTCATACTATTAAACATCTACCCATCGTATGCATGATTCATTGACGAACACTGAAAAGTGGTGTCTTCAAGTAACAGGCAAAAGCCGTCGGACGTTTTTCGTCACGCAGAGCTACCATTCTGGCACAGCAAGGTATGTACGTATAGACTGAAGTTATAAACATGAACTTACATTACTTTTACTTTGAAGAAACCATAAAAGTCTACACAGCTGGGCCTATTTGCTATTTAATCCCCAGTAAAATCATGGAAGTACAATACCAGGCTCCATAGCCATATGTACCAATACTACCATCTCCATCTCGACTACTCGAGTCATTCAGTGATTCACTGTCGTCTGACCAGCTGACAAAGCCTGAACTTCACCACAGCCGCAGCTCTGGTGGAGCCACAGAAGGTAGAACCTAACACTGACTTTGCATCAATGCGTGCGACGCGCACTTGTGCGATAATACTCTGATTCTGAATAGAGTCTACACATTAGGCCTATAGTCTATACTGGGAGAAGAACAGACGCTACCAAGCCCAGATCTGAGTTAACGGCATCTCAGCCTCAGGCTCAGGTAATGCACTCGTCAGTTGCAACCCCAATCCCCCAAGATGCATTGCGGTAAACACGCTGTGATGTAATAAGGGGACAGGGTAGTCCCCACCATTTCCCGGGGTGGCAGAGGTAAGAGTTGCAAATACAATTGACTAGTGCATTACCAGACCCTGGATTGATTGTTATAACATTCATGTTACAATGCAGGGCCGTAGCCTTGGTGTCCGATTGCTCAGATTGGTCGGACCAACATTTACTGATTTAGGTCACCACAACTATGTAAATATCCAGAAATTTGCTCAGAATTTCCAAATTTCTGAATTTGGCCTGACCAACTTTCAATTGAAGGCTACAGTACTGCAATGGTACCTGCTATGAAGACTGACGTCCAATTTCCATTGACAGACCGCATACTGGTACGAATACAAATATTGATCAGCATTCACAGGGCCACATAGTCTGGAGAAAAAGGTAACCAATAAAACAAACATACATTGTAAATTTAAGAGTAATTTTGAAATGGAGAGATACCTGGAACTCAGTTTACCTGTACAAAAGCGTAAAAACTTCAGTAAACTAAGAATCAGTGCCCACACACTGCAAATAGAGGCTGGCAGGTACACAAGGCCAAAAACTCCTGTTGACCAAAGAACCTGCAAAATCTGTAACACTAGCTCGATGGAAGATGAGATTCACTTGGTAACTGGCTGTACTAGATATGATGACATTAGACAAACTTTATATCATGACCTGGCGTCCAAAATCAGTCACTTCAGCGAACTGTCTCCTGATGAGAAATTACCTGTATAATGACACTGGGAGATGGATCATTAGACTACCTGCCAATCAATCTTTACATTTGTAAATGCTGCATGTCAGAGAAGGTCGGCCATGACTGGTCACTGAACCAAGTTATATAAGAGGCATTATTGTACTCAATCTGGAGCACCTGTGGACATAAGATAGACAACAGTAGCGTAGTTAACATAGTGAACTATTTGTACCTATTTATTTGCTTTATTTATGGCTATACCACACTATGATGATGTATTGGTTTATGTCAAGTTCTTCCACACACCTGGTCGTGAGTAAAGTTCTTCCATACAACTTTACAAGTACGGTACCCGTAATCATTTGGAAGAATTAGTAGTTAACAGAAGACTGGGAACTCAAGATATAACACACCGATTAAGAAACACAGGACTACATCAGTTTTAAGAAATTTATTACGAGCTGCACTAAGATGTCTCATTATGCCTAGGTGCAGAACAAAACTCTTGAGAAGTAAAAATACATACAAATGTACGACTTAGTTCTATTATAGAGTGTATCTTGGATGGACAAAGACTCATATGTATAGTGTCAGGGCACTATTCCTAGACCCCTAAAAGATTGGGCATGGAGCTATAAGGAGGGGGGGGGGAGCTGGTACGCTGGTGCAAGTACTAATAATTTTGCCCTGGTACAAGCAACAAGGTACGGAAAATAAGAAAATGTACAAATAATGGTTGGTATCAAGTACCGAAATTAAAAAGGCTTCCAGTATTGTAAGTACAGAAAATAAAAACATCCAGTATGAAAAACCTCTTCCCCCCCCCCCCCCCCCCCACTATGTGTCTGATATTTGTGGCTAACATTTTTACTCAACCAAGGCAACCAAGATATAGCAATATATGAAGTTGCATGTACATTCTATAAACTGATAAATATCTTTCATCTTCCTCAGTGAATTAAAGGCCTATGTACAAACCTAATGTTTTCTCCCGGGGTGAAGGCCTCTTGGCCTGGCTGATGGGACATTGATTGCACTCAAGCTAATCCAAAGTAGTTGCTAAATAAACGTGGGAGTACCTTTTCTGGCTAGTAGTAGTTGTGGGTGGACCAATGACTATATATCACAAAGGCCATGTAGACTAGGGGCAGTAATTGGGTCAGATACCTGCTGCATACATGTATATGTGCTTGCCTGTGACCCCGGGCCTGTGACTGGGAACATGGTGAATGATCGATTAGTGTTTTTTTATAGAAAGACAAATCAGATATTTTGATGTGGTACTTTAGTAAATATTTGAGGCAGTCATATTTATTTATTTTTATATTATGTGTGAGTCTTATACCTTGTGGGGTAGATCAGTTATCAAGATTGCTCATACATAATGTATTATATGTGTCACCCTCAAGGTAGGCCTACATATAAAAAGGTCCTATCGGGTCAAAGATGATTCACTGGTGGCATATTGCATTTAATGTAACTGGGTCATGTTAGAAAAAAAGGACAAGAAAGTCATCAACAAAATGCTTTGTTTAGACCGAAGACAACACCAGAGAAAACATTAACCCTTGATAAATATTTTCCACTATAGCATGAACAGTTGTAAATTGCGGGAGATAGGGGAGGGGGGGGCAGAGACAGTTGCAACAACAACAAGGACGGGGGGTGGGTGGGTGGGTGGGCAAATAGACGGATGTCTCTAGTATGATACACTTATGTAGAAAAACATGACCCATATTCATAAATATAAAACACTACAATGACAGCAAAGAGTTGCGGAGTTACCAAAGAATCAATATTCATCTTCCAATACCAATATGAAGAAACAAATTTCACTCCTGACTTGAGACAGACAGTCACCTACAGAAGGCAACTGGTGATTTTAAACCGATCCTCAGACGGACAGATAGATTCATAGATTCGAGGGGGTGGGTGGATGGATAGATAGAATGGTAAACTTATTGTTTGGCCATAGAAAGGTTTTTGAATGATGTTAGATGAAACTAAACCCAAGTAATGACAATTAAACTCTGCTGAAGGAAAACAAAAAAGGCCAAACTAATACAGTGGAAAAGATGGGCAGGGGCGTGGTAAGTGTGTAATCAGTTCATATGCCCCAAAGTCAAGGCTCAAGTGGTGTGGAATAAAGCATACAGTTAGAAAATTATAAAGAATAAGAGTCCTGCATATAGTCCCCAGAAAAAGAAATAAAAGAAAATTTGTCACCACCCCCATACAATTCAATATTTGGACTGGACAAAATATCACAATGTTCTCTAGTGGGTTAATCCCATTAGGTTGTGTGTGTAGCAGATAGAACGGCTCAGGTTACTGGCTGTAATATGTAGTCTCACATATTGCAGTAAGCACACTGTGGCCCATACAAAGAATATATTAGTAACATAAACACTGCACATCATAAGTAATAGCATCCATGGTGTTATGGTTAACAGATTTCAATTTTAACCCTTAAAGTGCTAATCACGGCTATAGTCATTTTCTCAGTACCGTTAAACGTATAATGGTTAAAAGATTCTAATTCCTCATGAAGATACCTTTCATTCAAATACCACCAAGCCTGGTGTAAAGCAAAAAGTAGTCTCAGTCAACACTTTAAGGGTAAATGTATGAACATTTCAAAATAATTCTGACAGCTTGGTGTCCCCTCTTGTGAAATGAGCGCACTTGATAGCATGTACTACTAAGTCCTGATCGTGTTCTTTGCAAATTATAATATTTATAAGCTTATTATAATCAGGACAAAGAGGAGTACTGAGTAATTAATGTTATTTTTTAGATGTCTGTTTTCATGATTCACATTGACCCTTTCATCCTTAAACTGGTCAAAAGTGGCTGGTGATTAAATGTCATCTACTTCTGTGTTTTCAAATAAATTCAACACTGGTGAAAAACAGTTTGATTGAGAATTGTACGGGAGATCTATCAAGATAACATGGCCCAGGTCAACAGCTATCCTTGCCATGGGTTGGGTATTAAGTGCCCAACCCATGGCAAGGACAGCTTTTTACAGTCGTAATTCAAGGGTGGAAGGGTTAATTCTTGCCACGTTGATTGCTGCAGTTCTTGTAATGATAATGAAGAGAACTTGTACTGAAATTTCTTAGTCTAGGAGAGTCAAGTCATGAGAACAAACAATAACTAGAAAAGATTTGCTTCACAGCAAATCTGTCTGGGTGCCTTCAAAATGAGAACAGTTTAAAATGCAACACTGCCATTGTTCAACATAATCTTAATTTTGTGTATTACACTAATTTGCATAAATTAGAATACTACAATTTTGGTTCTTGGTTCATTGGATGTCCCCATGTCACAAACTTAAAAAGTGAAGTTGGAATGACACTATTGTCTGTAATGGTTTTGAAGCTATTCAAGACTTTAATTTTGATTATTTGCCTAATTTGCATAAATCAAAAGCCTACAACTTTGGTTTATGGTTTGCCAGAGGCCGCTATATCACATACCTACAAATTGAAGTTGGAATGGCATCTGTATGTATAATGGTTTTGAAGTTATTCAAGATTTAGATTTCTTGTATTCATCTTATTTGCATACATTAAAATTGTACAATTTTGCATCATGGTTCGTTATATGCAGCTATCTATAATAGTTTTCAAGCTATTGAAGATTTATATTTTGCATATTAACCTAATTTGCATAAATTAAAAACCTATAACTTTGGTTCATGGTTCATTGGGTGTGGCTTTGTCACAAACCTATAAATTGAAGTGGAATGGCATCTCTATCTATAATTGCTTTCAAGATACTCAACTTTTAAATTTTTCCACGCCCCTTATTAGCATAAGTTGAAATTCTACAACTTTCATTTACTGTCCATTATATTGGTAGGTGTCAAAAACCTGTATGTGCCCATTAAAATTTTGTGTCTATCTTCAATAGTTTGGAAGATATGGCACTTTTAAAATTTAGAAAAGCCCTAATTTGCATAATTTTAAATATGTAGATTATTCCAAATCAGATAGTGAACTTCCCTACTAGCTCTGTTACCATGCCAAGTCTAAACATTGTAGCTTGCACGGTGTCTGAGAAATACTCTGGACAAATTAAGTGGTGGAAAGAAGAAGAAAGAAAGAAAGAAAGAAAGGAAGGAAGGAAGGAAGGAAGGAAGGAAACATTATGAGTGGGTTGGCACCCAGACTTAACAACAGACATGGTGATATGGGTGGACTCTGGTGTTAGCCAGGGGTGTATGCAGTAACTAGTAGAAACCCTTTGTTTAGACTTACAGCTGTGAAACTAGTGCGCAGTGAGACTGGCAAGTTTGGATCGATATTACCCTTTTTTTTTTTCACAAGTACATTAAACTTATACATTTTCTGATTACTACATATCAGTAGAGTTGTATCCATAGGGTTTTTTCTGCAGGATTGGAATTGTTTGAGATTTTATAGTATTCTTTCTGACTTGGTAGTATTTTCACATTTTCCGACAGAAGTGACACACAATTTTTTTTTCAAGTTGAAATCAGAAGAAATTGAAAATATATATTTATGTCCAGGATCGAATTCAGTGGTGAGTTCTGAAATAGCATAAATGAAAACTTATACAAATTTTAAGTTGGTCCTGACAAGTTGTTCATTTTCTTTCGATAAATTGCTCCAAAAGTCACAGAAAATGTTGTCAGAAGAAAAAATTCCTGGAAACCGCTCCTGGATATGATATTTTTCTTTTGATGTCTGCAGATTTTAATGTGATAGGGCCATTCATATGTTTTTGAGGTGAGATACAAATTGCAGAGGTTTAGCAAAAAACAGTTCCGAGAAAATTACATTGAAAGAAAAGGTTGCCAATTCTTATGCATTTATGGCTGTAATATGACATACACTCATTTCTTCTGCCCTGTGTTTTCATTATTGTCTGAAGTAAACTTGTAGCTTTACCTCTGTGATGTTGTCATTCGAAAAAAGTATATTTTGTGGCTTAAAACTAAACTTTTTTTAACTTCGAAACATCACACTTGGCTTGTTTGGGTGTGGGTTCATATGCAGCTTTCAATATTTGGGGCCCAGTAAGTGGATTGTGCTAATTTGTTTTTACATCAATAGAGAATTTCAAAGTAGTCCGAACAATTATTGTAGTGATTAGTCTGTATTGGCCCATTCTTCTCTCCATGGCTATGGTTTCCTGTTCCTTATGAGTGACACTTGTCGGTGGCTCAATTGGTTTCCAGGGGTCATGGACTAACAACTGTGCAAACAATGACATCGTTCATTATCATGCCCATGCAAACAAAGCTCATTTGCTCAGCACTGTTTAGAGTGTTCGGTGTAAACTAGGGATGTGACGATTCACCGGTGCATCGCGATACAAGAAGCCACGATACGTATATATTGACTCGTGAGCCTGTGTATCGCAAAAAAATTATACGCATGTTTTTGTCAGCATGACAGTTTCAAGATATATGGAAAGATATGCAAATGTATTGTTGCAAATATTCTCATTACCATATGATATACCAGCAAAATTTGTTCAACAACAGAATGAAGAACTTATGTATGTCAGTTTTTATTTATTTAATTCTCGGGTGTCCAGTCCAGCAGGCAAAGAAACAGTTTGGGACGGGAGAAGTAAGCAACAACATGGTGGCCGGCACCAGTGAATGCATTGCCAATGAACTTTGAACATTCATCAGAGGCCCTAAATATCAACAAACACTTCCATAATACATACGATTTTGATAGATGTTGATATCAAGCTGTTAATGACCAAACCATGGTAATGAAATCCTTAAAATGTACAGAGTATAACCCAAATCAAGACGTGTGATTTCAGCCCTGTGCACAAGTAGTTAAATACTGTGACACCATACTGTAGTTACATCAGTTCTCAATAGAGATCAGCACCCTCATCTTAGCTGTATTGCATTTTGCTGTCTGCCAAGACAGCACTGAAGAGCTTCTAGGCTCGGTAGGTCTATACTAAGTCTAGTTTCATTTAATATTTTATTTTATGTTCAGAACGAGCGGTACTCAAACCTGCAACCTTTGGCACCAATCGCCTTGCTGAAATGGGAAACACACATATCCACTCAACCAAATCCCCATTCTTAAAAAGAATGGTTCAATGGAGGTAGTTACATGAAAGTGCCATATCAACACAGTTATGCAGTATAAGTACTGAGTCGGCATTTATTTCCAGAATCGGGGACTGAAATCCACTAGCATTAAGGAAATGCCGAAAATATATATTTTATGTTCGGAACGAGTGGGACTTGAACCTGCAAGCTTTGGCACCAGCTTAGCGGAAATGGGAAAGGCACATATCCACTAGACCAAATCCCCATTCTTATTAAAAGAATGGTTCAATGGAGGTAGTTATGTGCGAGTGATTAATATAAAATAAATCTGTAGATGAATAAGTAACAGCAGGATAAGACATAGTACTGTTTATACTAGTTATAAAACAGTTGCCCATAATATCATTTGACAGCAATTTTGTTGGAAATATTTAAAGCTTAGATATGTAAATGAACTTTTTTCATTTAGTGAAACTTTGAATTTGATAGGCTCCACATGAACATGATGACAGCAAAGAAAGTAAATGGTAATTATATTTCGCTTGAACATTATTATCTTGATCACAAATGTTTAAAGAATATAAAATTGTAATAAATTTCATTGTAACTGTAAGGCATTTCAACCTTTTAGCCCCACATTTCCAAATTATTTTACATTTGAAACATTTATCATTGTATTTTACATCTATAGGCAAATATGAAATCTATCTTTAATTGTTAAAAAATAAGAGTGTGAATTTAGAATAAGTGATAAAAGAATATATAAATTTAATTTATATCCATTATTCAGCTGCACACATCATATTGTGTATCATATCGTGACCTTTGTATCAAGATGCGTATCCGTGCAAAAAATGTATCATTGCAACCCTAGTGTAAACAAAAGTTTTGAGCTCCATTTTCTCAAATAAACTTTGTGTCCACACATCTGAGTTTTTGGGAGCATGTAGTTCAAGTATCAAACTGTCAAAAAATATTAAAAGGTGATTAGAGGTTATCCAAAGGTGCTGGCTTCAGATCTTCCACCTTAAGCTGTCCTGGGACCTCAGGCAAATTCCATAGAAGCTGGGGAGGGGTGGAGGGTGGAGCTTGGGGGACCTGGAATGCAGCCACATTCTTTCTGTGGGTCAGGTGTTTGGGCTAGCCGCTTTGGGTCAGAGACCTTGGGTTAAAGACTTTGGATTAAGCACATAGGGTTCAGTGCTGTGGGTTAGACACTTTGGGTTTAAATGCTATGTGTCAGACACTAGTTTGGGTTACCAAGAGATACGTAAGAGGGACCTTCCTCCCCCCAGTACAGAGTTGAGTTGTCAGATACAGCCAGGGGTGCACAGTCAGAAAGACACATGGAGCAGGGACAAGATCTGTAAATGTGTATACTCATTATGCTTATTATGCTGATAGGGTGCCAACTGTACTCATATGTACACAAAGCAAATGATTAACATCGGCTGTTATCTGGTACTGGGTCACTAATTAAATGCCTCTCCACTTAATTGTTTGTCAGTGATAAAGCTAGACTGCATGATGTGTCTGAATATATATATATATATATGTATATATATATATATATATATATATATATATATATATATATATATATATATATATATATATATATATATATATATACACACACATACATATACATACATATGTGTGTATATATATACAGCTACTTGTTCCCAGTTCTAAGGGAAAGTTTCCAGCATGGGTTAACGGGATCTACAGTCTTCAATTTTATTAAGGGATGGTTCAACATTATCATCATTTTTGAATTAGTACTTAAGGTACTAAATTTCATGACCCCCTCCCTCCCCCCAAATTAGTACTTTAAAAATGATGATTTCCCTTAAAATCATAGCAAAATTGCACAAAACAGGCCAAAAATTGATCATCATTTTCCATATTCTGTGAAAGTGTACAGACCCATTTAACCCCCTCCCCCCTTGCGTACTGTAAGTACTAATTCAAAAATGATGAAAATGTTGAACCATCCCTAAGGTGAAAACCATATTTTGAAGGAGAGTAGTTGCAAAACTGCATGGAAGAGCATCGGAGGCCGTCGTCCCACCCGAACGAAGTGAAGAAGGGAGGACAGCCTCCATTGCCCTTCTGTGTAGAGTTTTGCAACTAATCCCCTTCAAACATGGTGGACTCCCATTGTGTCATAATTAAATTCTATATTTGAACATATTTTTTACCTTTTAAAGGTAAAAAACAAGTCGGCAGAAGAAATGTCAACTTTCATGCTCAGAAGAGCATGATATGGCCTTTGACCTGCAGAAGAAATTACTATGCTGACAACCAAAAGTAGATCCAATTGGTAGTAACGCTTTGATATCTTTGTAAGATGTCTTAATTTTGTAGCACCATCTAGTGGGAATTACCAGACTTACAGTCTGATCCTGCTGGGGCCCCATTCGGGTGAATGGGATTGAAGCAGCAACAACAACCAATTTGTTGTCAGACGTTTAAATGGGAAAAAATGGCCAATTTACATTTACAATCTGGTCTTTGAAAACAACAAGCTCATTTTCTTCAAATTTGGCCATGTGGCCTGTGTAGCAGATGACAATTGATCATAAGGTAGTGCCCACATACGTCCGTGAAGAGTTTCGGTTTGGGGTGGTGAGTCAGTGGCCAAGTCGTGCGCGAGTTGTGGAATCTTCCACAGTCTTGTGATGCTATTCTGGTCATCTGATTGGCTGTTTCTTTCCCACTATGGGAAGTACATGTCAACACATGCCAAGGAAAGTGACTGGCATTGTGTTGAATCTAAAAAGTTTCCTGCATTACATCGTTATAAATTTAGTAATTAGTCCTCTCCTGGTCAGAATACGACTTCAGTCAATAGCTTCCTCCACACGAGTTGGGTGCAGTGCACCAAACCTGTGTGGAGTAAAGTTGTTGACCTGGGGTGTGCCCTCCTGATGGGTCTTATTGACAATTTTAGCAAATGTTAGTTGGTATAAACATACAATTTGCAAAAAATAAAAAAAAAATAAAAAAATTAATAAATAAATTGAAAAAAAATAGAACAGGTAGTTTCTGGTGTCTTGTATGGAGGCAAGAACTAACGTCATCTAAAAAAATCATTCCTTGCAGCAAAACTGGAATGGCTTAGCAAGTGGCAAGTGATACAAAACAAGGATTAATGAGGTAGCTCTCAGAATATAATATCAGTGGCCACATTCATTCGAGCTTAAGCAGGGACAGATCTATCCTTCAAAACTTTGCAGCCAAAATACGAAATATATAAGCATAATATTAACTTCAATGTTGTTGTGGCCCTTTAATAATTCATTTTAAGATTTTTAGCCATTTACATATTTCATTAGCCAAATTCAAGTAACATTAATTAATTGGCTAATGATCGGAGTGGTCCCTACTTAAGTATTATCAAGGGTACAGAGGTAAAGAGGCACATAAACCTTATGATAGGCATTTATTCTATCTTTCATTTGCTTTAAAAGTGTATGAAATTTCATGATTTCTTGTTCACAGAGCTTTAACCATGCCCTTTTCAGTGTCATTGTTTTGTTTTCCCACAAGAACCTTGATTTTGTTACTGTCTCAATCTGTCAATAGTGTTTTTTTTTTTTTTTTCCAATATGGAAACCTCATTTTGAAAATTAGAAAACATGTCATTGGGAACTTCATTGTTGAATCATTTTAGGCCTAACTGCTCCAAATTATAAAAAGCTACAAACTGCTATGTACAGCTTTTAGTTCCAACTTCCAGACTTTGTTAACCATTAAAGTACTAAATAAAGCTATAGTCGTTTTCTCATTACCATTCAACATAAAATGGTTGAAAGATTCAAATTCCTCATGAAGATACTTTTCATTCAAATACCAGCAAGCCTGGTCTAAAGCAAAAATTAGTCTTAGTCAATAGCTTTCCTCAGGGCACTTTGCATGTATTGCGCACAAAATAAATGCCCCAAGGAAAGCTGTTGACTCGGTCAAATCAGTGCTTTAAGGGTTAAGAAGAATAAGTACCTGTTATAAGATTAAACCATCATCAACTGTGTGATGTGGTAACTGATAGTCCACACATCAGTGTTTTAGCTGATGGACGTACATGCACACAAGTATTCTAAGTCTGTGGGCAACCTCCACATTATGGGTATACATACACAATAATACACATGGTGGTGTTGTCATTATCGGATTTTTAAAAAAATTATCAAAATTTGAAAAAATGCTACAGGGACATGTTCCTGTTTCCTACAGTCAGGATGGTCCTTGGGAAATGTGACCTGGATATCATTCTGAAGTTCCCAGGACCTCTTCAGTCTGTGCATGTAATGTCAGCTGAGCAGAGGACTGGCACAGTCTTTTTCTTTGTATTTTATATTTCTTTGCCACACAAAGGCAGAGCTTTCCTACAATTTACCTTCAATCAGAGTTGAATTGCCCATTCCAGAGACACCATCATGTACATTTGTATTTGTCACACAAGCCATTATTTTACGTATCTCTTTGGTAGTCAACCAGTATTCTTGCAATAAAACAATATCATAGACCTTGCTTGTTTATTTAGATAGTCCCACCTGCCAATGCTATGGCCATGGGTGTTGTAACTGGCTAATGGAAGAAAAGACAGAGCAAAAAAATGGAAGTATGATGGTAGCTTTCCAAACCATTAGTTGGGGACAAATTTAATTTGCATCGTCCATGTTGCTGGTAGTGTGGCTAAAGATGGAGGACTGACTGGCTGCATGTACAATAGAGCTGTCTCTGGATGTTCTGTCAATAAATTTAAATCTAGGTCTCAAATTAGTGATCCCTGTAATAAACCTGTGTCTTGACTACCACCACACCCCTGGCCTTCTGCCTTTTGGAATGGGTCCATTGGATAAAAGACTGAGCCTGAGTTATTTGTCACTGATGGACTGATTTGTTTCGCTTCAGAACACATTTTGATATTGTAATTTTTTTAGACTGACTGGGCTGAATTCAGAGATAATGGTACAGGTATCTGTGGTTGTAGGTGTGAAGTTTGCAGGCTTGGCTAACGGCAGTTTCATTCTCACAGGGCAATGTTAAAATAGAGGGTCCATTATCAACATGACTTCCCTTTGGTATTATAGTGTCATAACTGGACCAAATCCCCATTCTTAAAAAAGAATTGGGATTTGGTTGAGTGGATATGTGCCTTCCCATTTCAGCTGGGCGACTGGTGCCAAAGGCTGCAGGTTCAAGTCCCACTCGTTCCGAACATAAAACATAATTGTTATAAACTAAGTTGGTCTGGTTTTTAAATGTAGCTCTGCTGACTGAAGATTGCAGAGCTCATGTCTGTCTCTCCTTCCCTCCTTCCCTTCATCCATATAACTTAAGCTTACGTGAGCATGATACTGTCCAGTTTTCAAGATAGTCCCATGTAACTTTCAGGACTTATCAAGTGTACAAAAATCTAGGTCGAGTTCAATGTTGGTGGCAGCACCTACAGTATTATTATGTAATATTGCGGTGACAACTATAGCATCCTAATGTTGATAGATGTTGATGAAATTTAGTGGGATTGTGAAGGAAGTCAAAAATCTCAGTTGCTTACGATATTAGTGGCGCCAACCGTAATTACATGGTCCTAAATGAAACACTGTGGGATACAGAGTGATCACAGTTTTTGAGTTAGGCCCATATAACTTTTAGGGCGTATAAAATGTATAAAAATGAACTTCAACTTTAATGCTGGTGGTGCCACCTACATTATTATGTAACATATGGGTCAAAATGTGAAAATCTTGTGACAAGTCCAGCATCCTTCATTTTGTATGGACCGTCATGAAATTTAGTTGGTTTGTGGAGGAAGTCAGAATGTAGGTTGCATATGACACTAGTGGTGGCACCTATGTTTTCACAGAAATGACATGTTAAAATGTCTTGAAAGATATATAATACCATATCTTGAAAAATAATTGAATTAGACATGCCAAATTTATAGAATATATAGATCATGTCCAATGCTAAAGTGTTCTGTAATATCAGCGACCAATGACATAGGTCAACAGGACTGTAAATTTGAAAGAGGTGATTTTGTAATAGCATGGTCTAACTTGGACAGCAATGGCAAAGAGAATTTTTCTGTGATGGTCATCAGATTATATGCCAGCAGAGCATTAGGCCCATGGGCCTCTTGTTCATCTTTTGACAACCACTAGGTCCCATATATACACTTCACCATCGTAACATATGGAATTTGTCCTTTACAGTTCAAACAAAGGCACTGATGCACCTCCATTTATAAACTTGAACATGGAAGTTTGACACCACATTGTGTGTTCAAACTGTCCAATAGTTCAGTTAATGGTACTGCATGAACAAAAGAGACAATACTTGTGCTTGTTGGTATAGAATTAATGTTGATTACAAGACTTAGGGAACAAGTATTCAAGAAACATACAACTTTTTCCCTCCTAAAGTAATTGGTAAGGTGGCATATTGGAACGCATGATTGTTCATCAGCAATATATTACTTGGAAAATGTACTTACAGTATGAATTGCTCGAGAAATTAAGTCTGCTATTGGGCAAAGATTCAGATGACAATGCGCACAGTAGACAGCCGCCTTATATGCCCGAGTCTGCAGTCTGGTCAGTGTAAATGTTTATAAATACAGTGTGTGTACACTGTAACAATTCTGCTTCACTATGTATATTTTGTGAACCTGAGTTACCTGGACGTGAAACGTTTTGTCTTACAGATAACGCAACAAAGATGGGAGACCCTAGCCTGGAAGAAGTGAGCAGTGAGGCTGAAACTGTGGACAGAGAGATGGCTGCTGGGCTGGCCGATCCAGATGCTGGCACAGTTGAAAGTGTAGAGAGCAAACTGTGCAGTTCTGATGCCGAAACCAAGGAGACTCCTTTCAAAGTCAAATTCATGGTCTTGCCTGAAACCCCAGCTGGTGTCACAAGATTTATTGCGCAGAAGGCAATAATAAAGCAACGAAACGAAATTGTGAAATTTGGGCGGCAGGTAACAAATGATGTGAGAGTGAATGACAAGAAAGCCAGTAGAGAACACATGGTTATGAATGTAGTGGAAAATGAACAGAATCAATTGTCGGTTGTTGTAAAAGTTGTTGGTGAGAAGAAGAACGTGCTTATTGATAATCAGCCAGTGACAACTGGACAGACAGCTGTCTTAACTGATGGTTGTAAAATAGTACTAGAAGATTTGCACTTGCAAGTGAAAATCTTCCAAGCAGATCCTGGAGTGTCGACATATGAGGTAACGTTTCAAGTGGAAACCATGCATGAGCACCCCTCAGTGTCTGGCCTCACAGGTCACATACCTGCACCCAAGCACCATCAACGTAGCCACGGTAACCATCAGCACGGCTCTTATTTTTGTCACCAGGGCTTGCAGCCACCAATGGTGGTCGTGGGCCTACATCAACAGGGTGTTCCTATGTTTGGCAACTGTCCACCACCGCCGTACATGGAACAACCACTTCCAGCATTCCAGCAAGGTCCCATGCAAGCAGCGCCTGTTGGGCTGATGACCTCACAGCTTACAGGGGGCCTAGGTCATGCTCAGTTCCCTAGTGCACCCCCACACTACAATGTAGGGGGTGGTCCCATGCCTTTTGCTCCGTCATACCTGGACAATCAAAGGTTGCCATATCAAGGATCATTGATGAGCATGCATAACCCTGTGAACTATGGCACTCCAACTAATCACATGGGCTCATATCCGCCAGGTACATATCCCAATTTGTATACAAGTGATGTTCCTACAAGAGAAGCAGTACAGGAGACTGGACCCGTGGCTTATGAAAAAGATGCAAGGGTTCCAGTTCAAGAGTCACGACCTTGAAAATGTTTCATTCCCATCACAAGGTTATGTTACTGTTACCATCAAAACCAGTGAAAGATGGGATGTTATCACAACACACCATAAGATTCGTGTTGGTTCTGTCACCATGGCAACCTATGGTTGATAAGAAGTAACAACACCTCAACAGGACGAATTATACTGTTACTGCTGCCTTGGTGACCTGTTGCAGATGAGATACAATCATATTGGAGCACTTTATAGATATCACTTATTATCACTGTGGCTCTCTGGCAGATTAAATAAAGCCATGCGTCTGCAAGATTGACTATTACCATGGCAACCTGTACCAGATGGGTGACAAGATGGATACTATCACTGTTACCATGGTAATCTATGGGTAGTTCATGCATGTACTATTACTATGACAACCTGTATCAGATGGGGATATGGGTGACAAGATGGATACTGTCACTGTTACCATGGTAATCTGAGGCCAGATCATATATGTACTATTACAAAGACAACACCAGATGGGGATATGGGTGACAAGATGGATACTGTCACGGTTACCATGATTATCTGTGGCCAGATCATGTATGTACTATATATGGCAACCTATACCAGATGAGGATGTGGGTGACAAGATAAATAGAGTCACTGTTACCATGGTAATCTGTGGCTAGATCATGTGTGTACTATTACTATGGCAACGAATACCAGATGAAGATATGGTTGACAAGGTAAATACTGTCACAGTGACCATGGTAATCTGTGGCTAGATCATGAACATAGCATGGCACATTGGTGTTAAACAGGTCTATCTGACTGCCAAGTTTGTAAACATGAAGCACTAGATTGTGAGAAAAACACCCTTAACAGGCCTGGCAATAAATAGAAAATGGTTGTTTAACCAAATATCTTAAATTGATTTTCTGGTTAAGAGTGTTTAGTTCATTATAAAGACTCTAAAAGTCTTGCTGGTAACCTGACCATTAGGTGGTCACATGACCACTTGGATCAAGACTTTGGCAGTTGAGGCTGAACATGTTGAGACGTAGTCGGCAAGTGACCAGGTGTGGTAATTATGTACAAGCCTGCGTCATTGCATATGAATGGTGCATGAGATCTTGTTAATTTTGTTCATGTACAAAACGTAATTATATCATACAACTATAAATGGAGGACTGCACTGTGCGTGTTTGGTGAAACTTGTAATTTATGGCCTTTGTCAACAAATACATGAACTTGCACAGGTAGCCTCCAGAGCAGATTGGGTACATGGAATCATTCAGCATTTCCAAATGAGCTGTCACCTGCCAGAATGAATCAGAAATGGTGCACAGTAAAACCTGAATATTGTGGACATCAACATATCTGGTTGCTTGCAAAGTAGCCTTCCTCCCCCACCCCCCATCCCGAGTCTGTCTATGTAGGCAACTGGTCTGGCAGCAACAGTTTGCCACAAGAGGGGAGGGCAGCGCCCTCTTTGGGTCATGACAATATATACAAAACCACAGCACATGCTACAAAACCACAGCACATGCTACACCCAGATGTTGCCATGTAGCTGCTCTGCATTGTTCACATGACTGGTATCTAGTATTTAGCAACTAAGTAGTACAGTAAGTTGAATTATTCTGTAAGTACATCAACTACAGCACCCAACTGAAAACTGAAATTTGAAAAAAAAAAATTCATCATGTACATTCTACATTAAACTGGCCAAGTCTGTATTTTTAGACGGGCTTTCAAGCAGTATTCAGCTATATCAACACAGTTTCATTAATCAATAGATATGCAAGTACCTCATCAGGTAAGTCGTTATTGTAGATTTTGGCTTTAACAATATTGGGCTGCCAGAGCTGTTTCTGTACATATTGTAGTGCTATAAATTTTCGCGCGCAATTTAATTTTGCACTTTTCGCGCTACCACTTAAAGTGCGAAATTAATATGCACAAAAAAGTTGCATTGTATTTCACTACATTGTATGGCATTGGATTGCGCGAAATTTAAATACGCAAAAATTGTGTAATTTGAGAAAAAATGAGTTTGCGTGAAATGAAACGTGCTAAAATTTCTAGAACTACAGTATCTTGATAGGCCTCACAAGCCATCATGAGTTGTACCCCAGTTTCAATGTGTCTTCTTGTCAGGGTTCTGCAATACAAGTATTTGCATATACTCACATTTTTTGCATGCAAATGCCATTTTTACTCAATTTAAACTTTTTCTCACACTTTAATTTTTTGCATTTAGAGGCAGTGTGAAAGTAAAAATGCAAGTGGATTTTCTGCAGGAAGCTTGCAGGTGGGAATAACCAGGAACGCTTTAACTTACTGAGCCTGCCCTGTTACATTCTCAGAAAGTCAATGGCCCACAACCGAAACAAGGTTTTTGTATGTTGACAATGTAATGATATACGTGCAGTCACAGTGTGACTGGCTGCCATTATCTGCATATGGTCAAATATCACTGTGCTTCTTTTATGATTTTGACACACATCAATTGCAAGCTCTGCAAGACAAAATGGATAATTTACTAGCATCATACAGGTTACTGCCAACCATTAGACTCTCCACCATGACAGTAAATGTCATTTCAATTTTCTGACTGATTTTTGTGCATTTTAATTTTACACGTCAAACACCAGCACGTATGGCAAGAAAGTAAGTTGAATGTGAAAATTTCTAGAAGTACGGTATGTATATATTCTGCCTGTAATATTTAAATGTATAATAACCCAGGCAACTGTAGCTTCCATGTGCCGATCTGTCTGGTTTGTTATCTGAACAAGAAGCCTCGTCTCGCTTGTGAACACGTGTTGCACGAGTGGCTGGGCTGGTGAAGCCCCCTGCTGTTGTCTTAGTAGCTAACTAACCACCAAACCAAGCACAGACATTACTCTGCTTTTTTGTAGAGCTCAGTTAAAGCCGGATTCTGTTAATCTTCTCCAAGTACATCATTTGGGTTGTAGCAAATGTTGTCCTCCATGCTGTTTATTTGTTCCTGTATTTTACTCTGCACTGTGTAGGGTGACAATTGCTGCCTGGATTTCTGCTCTGTTGTTTGTGTGCTTAATACCGTCTACTTCCACCTTGATACTCCTGTTGACACAATAGCCTTGTCCCCAGAACACATCCACTCTGTCTGCTTAACCGTTATCCAGACGACCACTCATCAGCCCAGGTACACTACTCACATTTGGTTGTTTTCAGAATTGTTGTTTTCTTTGAATTTGCCGCCATTTTGTCTCAATTTTTGCCAGATACCTGTGCTTTAAATCTGTGAAATTGTCTCTGTGAAACAATCAGAGGAGTTCCATGTAGCCTCCTCACAGTCTCTCATACTTCAAAATTATTACCTTCTGTCAGTTTGTATCCCAATCAAACATATCAACTATTCAGGTCATTTATCCACGTACACTGCTCAGATACACAGGCGCCACCAAACTGAAATAGCTGCTATCTCTATACACTGACCACCTCACTCCTGCTTTGACCAGTAGAGTGGTACCTCTTTTGAGAGACTGCCCCTACGGCGGGTCAAAATGTGGTCTCTCAAAACAGATGGTCTTTCATTAGAGGTACAACAACATGGAAAAGATGGCGTAGTGTTCTGTGAGAGCGGTCTCAAAAAGATATGCGGTCTCTCATTAGAGGGGCCTCTCAAGAGAGGTACCACTGTAGTACTGTAGTCACATGCTCCACCAGTCCAAGTCTGTTTGCCCCTTTAACTCTTTAAGTGCCTAATTTTGGACTGAGTAAACAGCATTTTTCAGCACACATTGGGTGCATGGTGCCCAATGCGTGCCGAGAAAAGCTGTTGACCTGGGGTATTCTCTTTGGAACTATAGGCCAACTGGTACTTGAATGAAAGGGCTTTTTACGAGGAATATGAATATGGATCCTAATTATAATTCAGACTTGTCTGAATTAAGTAGGACAACTTTAGACGTGATTGGCACTGAAAGAGTTAATTGTGAATCAGATGTGTGAACAATGCCATATTTAATACCTTGGATCATGCCTTTTGTACACGTTATTGTAGTGTTTCATGTTCACAATGCATAATAGGCAGGTGAAAACTGTGGAGAGGGGTCATAAACATGAAAATGACAAGAAAATATTCAGCTGTAGACCAAGACCCCACACTGGTGAGGTGTCCCCAGGGACAGGTTTGTGTAGTATGAACTTATAAAAACTAATGGTGCTCGTTAAATCAGCAGCGTTGGCTTTAATTGTCATGCTGCACTTTTTTACCACATACTGGCAGATTAGAATAAAAGAAAGAGAAAAGGAAAAAAGTGAAAAGTAGAAGAAAAAACATCTAAGTTGCAGAACAATTGTCAATAGAGAAGGCTGATTCACATGTCGTAAAATGTACCCACACAAATCATCTTTGTTCATGTGATTTTACATAACAGTTATTTATCTTTCACTTTGTCTGTATATATATTTACATATATGTGGCATTAAATATTTTGATGTAAAATCAGTCTTGCCAAAAATATTATAAAATAAAAAAGACTGTAGGAGTCTTGTGTTCATTTAATCTTGCATACACAGACTCAAGTGGCATTGTTGGCATGGGAACTGAAGTCAGTGGCACCCATTTATAATCACAACCTGACCCTCAAAGATAGACAAACTAGAGCTTTCTGCGCTATTTCACAAAACCAGTATACCTGCACAAATTTCATTTTGGTTACAAGGCTATATTTAGCTCCACCTTTTGTTTGGTGTCAATTATGTCCCAAGGTAAAACCTGTTTACGTAATGTTTGTCTGCTGGGTAAAAGACGTACAGAAAAGACCTGGGGCGCTCAATGCTCTATATGTAATGGTTTAGATCATTTGTTGCTTTTTTTTCATGATGGATACCTAAAAGAGACAATAATATGCACTGTGCAGAAAACCAGAATATCTGGACAACCTGCATTTTAATGATAAGGCTATATATTTGACACTACAATAAAACCTGTTTTGAGAGACCGCCCCTGGGGCAGACCAAAAAGTGGTCACATAAAGCAGGTGGTCTTCCAAAAGAGAGTTGACTCTTGTATCACCTGGCCAACTAATCTCTACTTTGAATTTCCATCCATAATATAGATTAATGTATGAGTGTTTGTACACTTACAAGACCCAACTCCATCTTGCAATCATGTATTTATTCATTTATTAGTATTATAAACATATTTAGTGTTTGCAAACTGATTTTCACAAAATGTTTTGACTAATCTGGTAAAATTGACAGATTGTACTTATCTAAACAGGGGAATTTGTGGCTGGAAAAGTGGTCTTTTGGGGTCATTTTGGGTGGTCACTGGTCAGGTTCCACAGGTGGTCTCCTAAAAGAGGTAAATTATCATTAGAAGGTGCTTTTGCACAAGAAAAGTGGTCACAAAAGGCAGGTGGTCTTCCTAAGGAGGGGTCTCTCAAGACAGGTTTTACTGTATTTGTTTGCTGTCAATTGTTTAATATATCCTGGTGGCAGACTGTGTTTCCTGTTGTGAGTCATGTTTGCATCTGGTGGAGAGAGAAAAGTCCCCAGAACATTGGATGTTGTGTATGTTATGGTTTATGTCATCCGTTGCTGTAAGTACTGAGGAACTTAATAAAACTTGGTAAGTTTATGTATCTAGATGAGACGTAGGTTGGGATATTGCATATGGGTGACCTTGATCTAATTCTCAAGGTAACGGGGTTGTTTGTGTGAAATCAGTTTCTGTGTGATAACTAGTGAAGAACTAACAAAACTGGTAAAAGTTGATAGGATTATGTATCTGGGTGACCTTGACCTAATTCCCAAGGGCACTGGATCATTTATGGAGTTTGGTTTCTGTGCAATAATATTATCAGTTTCTGTTCTCTCCTTTGGAGACAAAATATTGCACTGGGAGACATTTGATTTTGTCCTGCAAAATATTGCTTAGCCTAAATTCTAGTTGATAGATGTTTGTATATAAATAAAAGTAAAATACTCATTCATTCATCAATAACAGTGTGCTAAATGTATATATTTCATTTATCCATGTATTTTATCTGTCGAGTGTAATACACAATATTTGTGTCATTTGTCTTTGAAAGAATTTTGATATTTTATATGAGTAACTTTGAAAGTATTTATTGATCAGTAACTTTATACTATATATATTGTTTATGTCATTTTTATTCATCTATTACCACTCTTTGTTTTTAAAACTTTGGATACCATGCACGTCCCCTATATTGGTATAAACTTAAGGGCTTGTATGCATGATACAAGTACATGTACTTCTGAAAGCAGCTTTAAAATCAAAGGTGATGCAAGTTGCATCAGAGGGCTGTTTATTTTCTGTACAGCCAGTCGTTCAGATTAATCCTTGTGTTGCTCATCCTTTCAACCAATCAGTGGCTAGCTTACAGGCAATGTTTGGTGGCTATCACAAGAAAATGGTGCTTAAATATATATATGAATGGGTGAATGGTAGTTCTGTGATTGCACATTCAACAGTAGTCGTGCTAGAAGGCAGTTTCTGCTTACAACAATTACTTGTCTGTTCATGCCAATGTAGCGATGTATCTCGGCTATTTGTCGCTCATTAAATTTTGTCTGTGGGGGTAAAATTTTACCTGTACACCCGTGGAACCCCTTGTGTATTTTCTGTTTAAGTACATGTATAAGGGATACAGTAAGAGATTTACGGAGACTGTGGGTTTGGTACAGGCACTGAACAGCTTCAACCATACCTTATAGCTCTTTGTCTGAGCTTAATGGTAATGTACATAGTTTGCTTCAGCCTTTCAGTATTTTATGTGACCAATGTTTAATTTTGCAGTGTTTGTGTTATGTAGTGTACTTATGTGTCGCATATTCATTTTGTTCTTAATTGCTTAAACAGCTTGGCTGTGTTTACAGAAGTGCATTATTTTAAGCTGTAGACCACTTAACACATACAAGGCTGTTATCAGTAAACATGGACGCGTATCCCTTTAAACTTACATCAATTATTGTGATGTAAGGAACAAGATTCAGCTGTGTGTGCAAATGCATGCCTTGCTCTCACTTGTCTTTTAACAGATTTTTAAGTACATGTACCTTGAAAGTTCATTCAAGTGACACCATCTGCCCCCTGCCCCAAAAAAAGTGTTGGATACAGTGAAACTATTATAACAACACTCAGACATCTGACATATCAACTTAATGACACAAGTTTTTAACAAGAAACTTCATTGTTAAATGATTCATTTCTATGACATATTAAGGTGTCTGACACTGACACTTTTTATTGGGGAGGAGGCAGATGGTGTCATTAGTATGAGTTTTCACTGTAACATATCAGATCAGTTAATCAAATAACAAAAGAAAATTAACTTTTTGTCTCTCAAAACTTGTGTTGTAAGGTGAGTATGTCAGATGTTTGAGTGAGATTATAATGAGGCTTCAGTGTACTAGGATTTGAAGTTAATGTGTACATACAAAGTTCAACCCCGATTACTTTTATGTCTGGATGTTTGGGACTGCCAAGCAAGAACAGTCCCTATTATGACAACTGAATAAATGGTTTTTGCTTTTATACATCTTATGCCAAATAAATAAATATATTTATACTAATGTGTAAAATATAAGATTTGTTATTGCATGACCATTAAGGCCACACCGAGACAGTTACTTCTTTCACAAATTGATCAACAATCTTTATGTATTTTGTCCCCCCCCCCAAAAAAAAACAAACTTGTTCACAGACAAATATGCATATTATTTAGTCTTATTGTTTTAAGCATAAATTCGTTTAAGGCAAAAATGAAAAAAAAATTTGTGCTGTACCAGTATTATTAATTAACAGTCATAAATTATACAGGATTCACAATGTCATTTGTGTTGGATCTCCCCCTCTGCCATCCAGTAACTGTAAATACAGTAGTCCCTCTTTTGAAAGACCAATCCTTTGGGACACCACCCCCTTTGAGAGACCACAATTACCAGGTCTCTCTGTAGTACTTTTCATGTAATTTAAACCTCCTTTAAGGGACCACCTGCTTTATGTGACCACCTTTTGGGTGGCACTAGGGGCAGTCTCTCAAAGGAGGGACTACTGTACACACTGTAGATGTAAAGCAAGTGATTAAGTTGATGTGGCCTCATTTGAGTTGCTAGATTTGTAAATCAAAATAACAATCAAACTGAGAATTTTTTTATAACTTCCATATTTGTTTTGATACTTCCTTACCCACTTCATTCGGTATGTGATCCCTCCAGCTGTTTCCAATCCAAAAATGTTAACCCATCAGAAAACACTTCTCCATACATGTTCCCATGGATTGGAGGCCAACATGGTGACCTATATCCTCCATGCCCTTTATTTGACCTCTGGTATTGATCCATCACATTAGTTTTTAGCTCCGCTGACCAAAGGTCGCAGAGTTTACTCAACCGTTCATGTCTGTCCGTCTGTCTGTAAACTTTTGCTCGTTAACGCGATACTGTCCACAATTTTCAAGTTAGCCTGATACAACTTTCAGGACCTCTAGGGTGTACAAAATCTAGGCTGCTTTTCGATATTGGTGGCGCCATGTACATTATTATGTAATATGGGGGTCAAAATATGAAAATTTTGTGCACACTCTAGCATCTTTTTATGTTCTTGCCAAGCCAAGTTGTAGACACCTATAATATGTACAAATATTAACAGTAGGAACCTGTGCCTGCTTGTTTGCAGATTGACCAACGCTAAAGCCAGAGTTGGATGGAAATGACTGGCAGGCTGACCACCTGCCAGCCGGAAATTTTATTCGTGAAATGAATCGAAATATTGGGGTGTCTGCCTTAGAAAGTGATCCCTGGGCAGTCGTGCCCACCACTTGACCTAGACCCTTTACAAAGGCAGAGACCCAAGTGACATAAAACTGCAAAGGTGAGGGTCATAACCAGCCCCACCTGAATAAATCTGAAGTAATATATTTTTCCCGTTGCCGGTGGCGACCAGGGGTGGAGGAGGGCCATCCAAAAATTCTTATAGATGAATTGTTCAAATTAGATACGTCTTGCTGCTTCGAATTGCTGCAGAAAACTGTTGCAGTTTAAACTGTTTCCCGCAAATTCTGCAGTTGGCAAACAACCAATGGCAAGGCCGATTGCGTAATTACTACAGCCTATCAATGGGACGGAAAAAGGACACGTGACTGGCCTGGCTTGCCCTTGCGCCTGGCAGGCACGTGTCCCACGAGATCAGCACCGGCTTAAACGAGAATACACTTGGCAACCCATAAAATTCGCTATTTAGTATAGCTTCCATTTATTTTTTGCAGATCTTCACCAAATTTGGTGGGATGGGGGGGGGGGAGGGTCAAAGTCTAAGTTGCTAATGATACTAGTGGCACCACCTATAATTTGACCAATTATGAGCCAAAATGTGTTTTAAGATGTAAAATTGGATTAGATTTGCCAAATTTATATGATATATAGACCATGGCCAAAGACAGAACATTATGTAATATCAGTGACCTTGACGTATTTTTATGAGGTCACCATGCCTGTAAAGTTGAAAAGGTGATTTTGTAATGGCAGGGCGTAGCTTGGACGTCAATGGCAAAGAGAATTGAGCCACAAGATCAAAATTGCACTTGATTACATAATACATAAAACTCTGCTTGGTGACTTTACTTTTGGGTTACTGTGACCCAGTAATTATGGAGTTTGGCACTTGTTCAATTTTTTTTTTCTTCAATATCTTGAAAAGTTGACCTAACAGACCATGCATGGAAAGCTGGATATGGGGCACAGATTTTGAACAGTAACAATTTTTTAATCAGAGTTGATTTAAACATGATTTATTGGCAAAAACAATTGGCCAACAGGCACAATGCCTATATGAAGGCCTCTTGTAATCAAAGTTGAAGGTCAAGGTCAAATGGTCAGCTTTAATATAGGGGTCATCTCATGAATGCTCTGCACCTCACAATCTTTAAGTTAGGCCCATGTTATGTTAAGAAGTTATATTGTGTATGAAAATCTTTGTCTACATCAATGTTGGTGGCACCACCTATAGTATTATGTGATATACAGGTCAAATGTGAAAATCTTGTGATCAGTCCAGCATCCTTAATTTTTGCTGGATCTTTACGAAATTTAGTGGAATTGGATAAAAGGTCAAAATCTTGGTTATGATACTAGTGACACAAGTGGTGCTACCTATAATTTGATGGAAATTACAAGTTAAAATGTCTTGAAAATGTACAAAATTCCATATCTCGAAAAGTAATTAAATTACATAAGCCAAATTTACAGATGTAGATCATGTCCAATGCTGACATATGTAAAATCAGTGACCTTGACCTATTTTTGTAGTCACGGGACAAGTAAAGTTGGAAGAAGTGATTATGTAATGGTAGGGTGCAGTTTGGACATCAGTTGCAAGGAAAATTGAGCCTCTAGATCAAAATTGCAATGGAGTACATTGTCTGTTGAACTCAACTTGGTGACCTACATTATTGGTCACCATGACCCAATGATTGTGTGACCTTTACTTACTTTTAAGGTCATTAAGCACTTAAAAAAAGGACATTTAATACAATATCTTGATAAAAAATAAGATGAATTATGCCAAATATACCCCAAACATGTATCATGTGGGATTTTGAGATTGCATTATACAGGCAACCTTAATTTTTCAAGTTTGTGGATTGAATACATTTCAGAAATGATTTTTTTGCTCGTGGTTGTCAGCAGAGCATTACGCCCATGGGCCACTTTTTTTTGTAAAACTTGGTTATAAAGAATGAAATAAGAACACAAAGAAGTACACACCAGACAATTTTATGTAGGCATAGTAAAATACACAATTTAAGAATCAGTCTTTTTCATCATGTTCGATGATCATTTATATATAATGATTGTACAGTAAGTGAACCTCTTCCTGCAAGTACAAAGCATTCCATAAACTACTGATTGTAAAAAGACTAAGGGGCAGTGGTGGCCAGTGGCCAATAAGCTTCAAGAATATGGGTCATCTGACTAATTGTTTGCATCTACAGGCTAACTTCTCAAAAAAAAAAAAGAAAATAAAAAGAAATGGCTTATCGGTCTTTCTTGTACCCCCTAAGCTCTATACTTATTGTCTAAACTTTGTTGGCAATTTTTGTTGTTAAATTGTAGATGTATTACTAATACTCCTTTGCCTGGATTACCACTAAAGACTGCCTTAGTGGCACCTAGTATGAAACTTAACTACCTCTTTGAATAAGATACATGCAGCAAAGTCTCCATGGAAAGAAAACATGGTTGACACCATGGATTTTGCCACTAAATTTAACGACTCTATGCTTGTATGTTACATTAATGGGGTTTCAGTCTTGATCATCACAAAATGAGCTTCAAGGTGATCCTTTTTGGTTTGTGTTGCTGAATCCTGGAACCTGCAGCCTCATTTTCAGTTCCTGGATGTCCTATATGGTTTAGATTCTGTAAAGAAGCCCAAACGGATTACCTGAAAGGTACCACCCAGATCAGGACTGGGGGGTCGTGTGGCACAAAAGCGTACATGGTCTCCACCTCCATGCCAATGTGAGCACCATGTACCTGTGAAAACAAGGGATGGTGGGATGGGGAGTGGTCTTGTAGTGTAAATGGTACATAATACAAATCACTTCTTGACCATATCTGTAATCTCTGTGCTTTAAACATATTTATCTACTAGTAAAATTGACATTCAAAATATAGAAACAGTGATTGTTTGTTTTTTTTTTGGAGCAACGACCTGGAGGCAGTCTCTTAAAGGAGGGGCCAATTTTATAACACATTTCTCTTCTTGCACAAAGCATTTCTGGAGCTGCCAAGGGTCATCCTATCACTGGATTATATGAACAAAATTAGGTCAGACTTGCTCCTGTAAGTTTTCCCAGAAGATACACGTGTGCGACATACAAAGGGAAACTTGGCATGAAAATACAGGAAGCTTTCTTGTAGAAACACATTTATATGCCAAGACTGGTGGAACAGGCATGGCAGTAAAGACATTATTTACAAGTTTTGTACAAAATGTGCCCAAGGCTCTCCTGCAATGGTTGAATTTCCTGGTTCTCCAACTTTCCTAATTGTAAATTTCTTATAAAAAGTCTGGGTTACAGTTTTGAAAACAATGACCCTTATGCAAAGGTACAAATACATGTGTACATGTCAACGGAAAGGTTGATTATGCATAAAACAGCTAAAAAATATGCTACGAAACCAGATGCATTCATGTAAAATATGTACTGTTTTGCCATGGTTTATCACTGTGTGCTTAAAGTCTACGTAGCTACATATAAATATCATAACCATTTGAGTTTTGTTCAGATTGGTTATTTTCTTTACAGCTCACCGAGTCCTCATGGCTCTCAACAGTCCTATTATTTTCTGTGTGATTTCTATGTTACCATCTTGGCAAGACTGGTTATTTTCAGAATAGCTTACCCAATACTCCCTGCTCTCAAAAGTTTTCCTAGTACACATGTATACAGTATCAGCTGTACAGTTCACTGTTTTGTACTCAGGAATACAATGTATCTAAAACTTGACACAGACAATAGCACTACATTATAACAAAAATACCAGTAATTTTTCAGACATTAAGCACCAACTAAGCACGATTAAAATCATGACACTTCACAAAAACAGTTACTCTGTTACAAGGCAGATTCTGTAAAAATTTGCTTGCCATGTACATTTTAAACAAATTAAAAAAAAAAAAAAATGAAAAAAATTTGCATATCTTTCATTAAGGCACTTTTTCTATTTAATCTGAAGATATAGGTCACTTTTTGAATTAACCTACAGGTATTTACGGTGACCATGAAATACATTTACACATTCTCATTTTAAAATCGCTTGGTTCAGGGACAAAATCAACATACAACCCTGAATACTTCCAAAATATCATCAGCATAAACTTCAAGGTTGCCTAAGCAACAAGTTCTTGACCACATGACCATATGGCAAATGAAACAATTACACCTGACAATATAAACTTGCACAAAACAATGAACTAGTAATTGTGACAACTCATCATAATTTTGTTACTTCCTTCTATATTCATTAAAAATCACTCTTACTTCCCCATAAAAAACTGTACACAATTTCCACCACAATCATGCTACTCAAAATGGACACGCAGCCTCCCACATATGGCTTAAAAAGGTATTTGCTGATACATGCATGTACACGAGGAAGACATAAAAAAGCTTTTGGATAAAACTTGTGTGATTTGACAATTCTAGTTTCCTCTCTATCTCAAATTACAAATCTCTGAAATAACCCATTTCCTGTCATGAAACTGTGTATTGAATCCTAATTGTACTAGTTCTGAATTTGAAAGAGTCTCACTTTGAAAATAAGCTTTTTTTCTATCAACCCTTCACTGCACAGATTAACTCTTTCACTGCACAGATTAACTCTTTCACTGCATGGATTAACTTCTTTCACTGCTAGGTTGGAGATAGAATTAACAGCTTTTTGGCCCTACATGAAAAGTGTGCCATGGAAAGTTGTTGACCTGAGCCATTCTGCTCCAGTCTGGATCTCCAGGCATGAGGATACTCGAACGAAGGGTCTTTCCATGAGGAATTTTAATCTGGGATTATTATTAAAAGTAAGACAGAGCATGATTGTTGTTGTGATCAGCACTGACAGAGCTAAGTAATAAGGGATGGTTCAACACTTCCATCATTTTTTAATTAGTGCTTACAGTACGCAAGGGGGGAGGGGATTAAATGGGTCTGTACACTTTCACAAAATCCGGAGAGATGGCCAACTTTTGACCCAGTTTGTGCAATTTTGGTATGATTTGTTGGGAAAATCATTTTTTAAGTACAAATTTAGAGAAGGGGGGGGGGGGATCATCAAATTTAGTACCCTAAGTACTAATTCAACCAGAGTCATGCCCGGGGGCATGAATGTCTCGCCAGCGTAATTCAAGCCACTCTGAAGTTTTTTGTTGACGGATGTCCTGAAAGTGACTGCTTAGTCTCGCCAACAGCCTATGCTGGTGAGACAAAAATGACGATAATGTTGAACCATCCCTAATAGTGCATACAGAAATTTGTCAGAAGGAAAAGAAGGCTTCCGTCTGATGGATAATGACTAAGTCATTCTCCTAACATTTCCTGCCTATTGTGACACACAACATGTACATGACATCAAAGACTGAAAAAAGTTGGTGGGGTTTGTGGCTTTTTTCCCCATGCAGTGCATGTCATTTGTCAAACATTCAAATGTTCACCACGTTGACACATTAAGCAGGTAAAAATGAATGCAGAGGGCCATCTATGCTTGAGCATCTACATTATTTACATCACACAAAAAAAAGTACAGCGCATCTTTTTTGTTGCCAGAGGTACAACAGCCCATCCCCAGCAAAAGCTAGGTCTCATTCCTGTCACATGAAAAGTTTATTTCGGAGTCAAATGGAGAACATCCAGTAAGAACTTGATAGCAGGCATTTGGTCTGTAATCTCTTTCATCTTGTCTCCTCGGAGGATCCATTCTGGACGAATCTTGAGACACTTGCTTGGTGTGGAGGGGACACAGAAGCTGCTGTTCATCTTGGTCTTGGTGATCATCTGTTGACACCGCATCTTGTGCTTGCGCTGAACCAACAAGTGAATGCTGCGAAGCTTGTCAGACACCCTGGGCAATGCAAGCACCTCCTGTGAATAAAGATTGGATCAACTGAGTGCGAAATCCAAATGCCACCACACGACGTGCAAAAGACATTTATTTAACTTACTTGTTGGTATTTTTTTATTAAAGCTTTGTACCCTGTGTCATACATTTTGATGCTAGACCAAGCGCCTGTGTCTACAGCATGCAACTGTTTCCCATTAAAAGTCTTTCCCCCTCAGCCTGGCCAAAACCTGCGGGTGGTCAAATGTTATCTGCTTCAGTGTTTTCAACCAATTTCAACAGAAATGAGACACACTTTGACTGAGAATCATACATGAGACCTAAATCTGTTTGACTATTATGTTAAACTGTACTTAATTTTCCTCAAATGTCTGTAAGGCTGAGGGTGAAATTTTGTGGGAATATGAAAGACCTTTATCCATATGTCTAAGGTCACAGGACATGAGTTATAAAAGACAGAACTACTTGAAATCTAGAATCATTGAGCTAGGATTTTGAATATAGGAATCAGACATGCTTGAGATAAAATGTAAGCAATACAGAAGACTTTGATGCACTCTTTCTTGGTCACGGAGGCTAACACCTGCTATGAGTGTGATTGAGATATTATGCAATAAGGACTGTTAAGCTTATAGGCCCTGTTTTAATCAATGTGCATTTGCATGTACATGTATGCTGGGCTTAGCCTTTTCTGACCCAGAAAGGGTTAAATTTGTTCAGCAATTTTAACTTGAAGTCTGAAAACAAATCTCAGGTTTTTTTACTTGTTTTTTTTTTTTTTAAATGAACATGGTATTGGTTCATCAGGCCCTGTCAAGTATTCCTGGTGCAAACTCAAGTATTTCTCAAGAGGAATAAGCTTCTAATCTGCATAATGATGTCCTGAAAATGTCATATATCTTTGCAACACCAAATAAAAATAAACCAGTGCTGGGTTTAAGTAATTTCACTGGCAACATTGTTCCATTTTGCTGTGAGAGTAATTGGTGCTGAGATATCCTGACCTTCCAAAAATTGACATATGCCATGTCTGTGCCTTTCCTATGTAAGAGACCAATAAGTCTCCTCACAGTGACGTACCTTGCGTACGCGAGGCTGGTGACATACAATTGCCATCAACATGCACACTCGACAGAAAATGGCGTCTCCCTTTTCCCGGTAAATCTGTAGCAAGTCGATCAGGGTCTCGATGGAGTCCTCTATCTCATACACTGCCAACCTTGTCTTCTCATACTGCAAACAACATACCAGGTTAACTCATTCCATGCTATGGTCACAGGCCTTGGTCAGTGGTTCTGGCACTGCCTGGCAAGTCATGCCGCAAGGGCAGCTGCAGCATGACTTGCCAGGCAGTACCAGAACCACTGACTTAAGACTATAGGCATGTTGGTACTTGAATGAAAGCTCTTTTCATGAAGAATTTAAATATGCAATTGTCGTCTTAAATCTAGGTAAATATATGGAAAAATCAGGGACTAGAAAGGAATGAGTTAACTAATATACAACACTGGTACCCTTCCCAGCTAACCAACATATTCAAGTGTCACTTTGAACAGAATAACCTACATACCGTTTTATTCCTATTAAATGCTCATCATCACTAAAATATATATTTATAGTAACAATATTCAATCATTACTAAACTATCCATCCATCATCACAACAGTTACACATTCATAGCAACAATACTCTATAATCATTAGAGTACATTTAAAGTGGATATACTCCATCCTCACTACAGCTATGCATTTAAAATGAAAATATTACAGACTGCTCTCAATAATACAAACTTTGGGGCATCAGTATATATGTTTGGCCATAGGGTGAAAAAATACCCATTCACATGGTAATGAGCTTCATGTCATTACACAAATACACAGCATTTATATTGCCTCAACTGCAATCTGATGATTACAATCCCCAAGATAGTACAAACATTATAAGACTCTCTGCACACAGAGGTACTCCATGTACAGTGTATTGATAAATATTATTGAAATACAGTAGAACCTCTCATATTTTTTTAAGGCTTACTTTGACAAGGTTGAGGAGAACGTTGACAGAATATTTGATAAGCTCCATGTGTGGCAGACTTCGGTTACAGCTCCGTATCAATGTGTATATGACAGGAACTGCAGCGCCCTCTACCAGCCTCTCGCAGCAGCGGGCAGACAACCTGGTGGCAGCATCTGAAACAAAGACCCCACTCCATTGATGTATTATTCCTGCCTTGAAATACATATCCATGTATGTCATCCTAATTTTAACATGTATAAAAAAAAAGAAGAAAAGAAAAGCAAGCTAAAGTTACCATCTCAGTGCTAATCCTGGGAAAATTACGCTGATCACAATTATAATGATCTCATATTAAAACAAATTCCCCATAAAAACCTCTTTCTTTCAAGAACCATTCTGCCTTCACACTGACAGGATTTAATATTAAAATATTCAGGGTTTGAAATTAACTTTTTTTGCAAGTTGCCCTTGGGCAACCACAGCACTTTTACAAGTTGCCCAAGCCCCCAGAAAGTTGTCCAGTTTCCCACCATATGAGAATTGTAGTTATCTTATTAAAAGACACTGATATTTAAAATGTTGCAAATATAAGTGAACAAGATCTAAATTAGTCACTGCTATGAAAACGGCGTTTCTGCAAAAAGAAGATTATAGGAACTGTATTTATAATGTTGCCACTGTTGTTGCAAATGACATGTCCTGCTGAAGATAGAAAGTTGCCCCATGGGAAACCAGCTAAGGAAATAAAGTTGCCCAACCCAAATGAAAGCTGCCCGGGGCACCTAGACACCTAATAATTTCGAGCCCTGATATTAACCCCATGGTAACAATTTCATTGTACATACTTTTTCTCAGATGTACCATACTGCTGAAGTTACACCAAACTACTGGTCTGTACTTGAAAAGTGAAGGTCTTGAGACTCTACAGCACACCATCTTACTGCCCACTCATACTACCAGGATGGGCTTGTACAGTGCACCTGCTTCAAATCATAAATTACTGCCCATACGAGTATACTATCTCTACAGATTTGTACTCTTTGTGGTGTCTGTAGATATTGTACACAGTACAGACTTGCAGCTGTGCAAGCGATAAATTTTACTTTATTTTCTTCATTTCTGTGAAATGGGAAGAAACGCATCCTTGTACAACCCCAGCCACTGCAGAGTGGCGGCCAACACCAAAGGCGTGGGTCGGGGTAGTAGGACCATGGAGAAAAGTTTTCAGCCAACATACTTGAACAGAATTGAAGTTCTGGAAAAACTTCAAACTTATAATCTCAAATTACCAAGATGTATCAAAGCATCCAAGATGAACGAGAGCTGCTTGTAGCGCAGCAGGTAGTCCAGTGCCGAAGTCGTTCGATTACACAGCTTCTTTTCTTCTGTGGCATTCTTTGTGGCATCCATCACTCGTTTCCTTGCCATCTTTACACGTTTGTCCTTGACCTTAATGCGCACAGCTCTTCCCCGCCAGACTGACTGCAGTGAGGAATCAGCGTTATAATTTTTGTTTTAATTACATGATCATTCCCACAGAAACAAAGGGTTAAAATAAGCACAAAGACTTACATATACCTCTAAGAAACCACCTGTCTTGGATGACTATTTCAAGGATCTAGTGACGCACATTGGTCAAATGTACTGAAGACTGTGAATACTGGCATACATGTATATCAACATGTGATCCATGAACAACAATGCTTTACCATAAAAGTTACGAGCTGCCACTTATGAAATCGTAGTAGTCTGCATGCAAGACAAACTTTACAACTTCTCTTTATGCATGCTTCTTGGACAGACGATACTAAAATCCTGTTCTGGTTGGGGGGGGGGGGGTTTCTGATGCAGAAATCAGGATCAACATTGCTGTTGAATTGTTTACATATAAGTCAACGAATTGCAACTCGAAACACATGCATGTTATTATTATACCTCTTCCATGATAACAATATAAAGCTACACTGAACAATTGAATCAAAGTATAAACCAATAGCATATAGCCATTGAATTTGGGGCAGTGGATCACACAGCTCTCAATTTCGCAAAACATCCTTAAAGTTCCATGTGGTCATTATTGTGCAATTACTAAGCAGTGGCAGTGGTTTTGAGGCCAATGTCGCTCCAATCCTCTGTGTCTTGTGATGTCCTGTAATTCGTCTTCCCATGAGAGGGTTTCATGAAGGATGAAAGCCTCTTTCCCAATTGTTTTTGTGTGTTTTTTGTTTACCATTGTGTTGATGAAACATATGTCAGTTTAATAAAATAGGAGTACACCCATGGAAAACTGTTATTTATATTGCATCTAAAAATAACGGAGATCAACTTTTTATACGGTCATATGCCTTTGGAACTTGAAAAAGAAAATCCTATATTAATTTATTGTCCTACCTGAATCTTAAGTATAGCCCATTTGCGTCTTTCCATCTCTTTACGTGCTTGCCATCCTCTGGTGACAGCTTGTATCCTGATGACTGCTCCCTCTTTCCTTTTTTGGTGCACTCGGAATGCCCTCTGTAGGACAGACACTGCACTATGCACTTTCAGGTAATGCAGACGCTCCAACTTAGCTCTCATCCACCTCTGTAATGGTAATTATTGAAAGGACTGTTAACTCTTTCAGTGCTAACTTTTGGACTGAGTCGACAGCGTTCCTTGGCATGCTTTGAGGACAATGCACCCAAAGCACACTGAGGAAAACTGTTGCCCTGGTCCATTATATTCTGTGGACATATAGGCATGCGATGTTTGAAATAACTCTTTCACAGCCAGAAGCGACTAGTCGAACAACGGTAGCATGCTGGCAGTGACTGTAGACGAATTTACCTTGTTAATGTCTAATGCAACCAGCCACGTGCTGTCAAAGCTTTTGTTATGCATAAACTTAACTACCAATGTGTTTACCAGTTGACATGAATCTTTGTCATGGATGTTGTGTAAAAAGCGTCACATTAGAAGCCACATGACTGACCCATAGCATTCTGATAACCTTTCATGGATACAAGATGGCAAGCCACACAAGCTGTGGGAGCCGGCAGTCTGCTCCACATGGCAGGGACCAAGGAATGTGGATTCCCTGAATCATTTATTAACTCATTCCATACCAGTCCCTGATATTTCCATATATTTACCTAGATTTGAGGCGGCAATTGCACATTTAAATTCTTCATAAACGGAGCTTTCGTTCAAGTACCAACATGCCTATATTCTTAAGTCAGCGGTTCTGGCACTGCCTGGCAAGTCATGCTGCAGATGCCGCAAGGGCAGCTGCAGCATGACTTGCCAGGCAGTGCCAGAACCACTGACCAAGGCCTGTCACCATAGTATGGAATGAGTTAAGGGGCTAAAATGATAGAAATTTTTGCCAAATGTGTCATTTCATCTTTTGCTTTTCTGTTTGGTTTTATAAATGAGTTTTTCAGTGATGAAAAATATTAGGCAGTCAAGTAATGCTGAAATTGAGGAAAACAGCAAAAATCCAAAACAGCAACTGGGTCACCTGATCTTAAGCAACCTACAGATACTTTTAGCAACGGAAATGCAAATCACTAATTCCACGTGGTTTTTTTTTGTTGTTGTTGTTGTAACAGATTGAGAACATGCTGTCTTGTCTTTTATATGAGATCGTTACTGATATTTTAAACTTGGATTCCCCCCCCCCCCCCCCAAGAATATGCCAAGAAATGAATGAATACCAATGGAGGGTTCATGTGGTTCTTTTGGGTGACAATAGGGATGCATAGACCCGGTGAATTATCAACTATTAGGCTGAAATGGTATAAATGGTTGCCTGAATGTCTCCTTGCATATATCTGCTGTTGTCTTTAGTGTTGTAAATGTGTTTTTGAGTGATAAATAACATTAAACAGCCAAGTAATGTTGAAATTTGCTGAAAAACAGCAAAAATACAAGATGTCTGCCAGGTCACATGATCTGTATAAAGTGGCCAAAACCAAAAATCCAATGACCCTAACCTAGATCGTTTATGGCAAAAGTTTGACACAATAAGACTCATTGGTCATAGGCTAGCTTTCCCCATGTTAAGTCATGCCATTTTCTGTTAAAATTGCTGATTTAATATGGCAAGGGAAGCTGGTTCATTATAGAAATGAGTTGAAGTCTTCATACAAAGAATATTGATAAATTTTCCATTTGATAATTCTGAGAAGTTCACCTGAAGTACTTCAGCATTAGTTACAGTTGGCTGTAAAAGAGTTAATGTGGGAGAGTTAGCTTCTGGTGGGACTCTGTAGCAGCGTTTGCCTTCCCAGTACAGTTTCCATCCAAAAAATTATCAGTGAGATCAATTTGGATTTTTTCCTGACAAGGATATCAACTTTTAAAGATAAATTTGACTTTTCATTTCAGGCTGGCATATTTGATACACTTATGTTTACTTTCTCAGTGTTCCTTAAAGATCCCACTGCTGATGTATTATCATACACCATTTTCCGATTTGAGACTGCATCAAATGAAAAATATTAAAAAAAAAAGTGGTAAATGTCTGCTTCTATTTTCATAAAGAATATGATCAAATTCAATTAGTCAACAGCATTCCTCAATGCACTCTGGATGTGTGTCACCCACAAGATGCTAAGCACAGCTAGGACAGGGTCATTACTTAGGTGTATCAAACACTGAAAAATTTAAAAAAAAAGTGTGGGCAAAATTAGGTTCACATATACTAGGATGATCATGGAAAACTCAATACCATACGTGCAATATGGCCGTCTTTCTAAACCATTTGTCCTTCAAACTGACCAAAAACCAGCAAAGTACAAAGTGTTGTCTGCTCCAACATTTTAATGCTATTAAAATTTTGTTTTATTGGTCAAAAAAATACAGAAAAGGTTTTGAATCAGAACTGAAGATGGGGCATGTGAAGAACATGCTTTTCGTCAACAACGTTTTTGATTGAATCTCATTTAAGATGTTTTCTGCTTAATAGAAATGTGAGTGAAAACACTGAAGCACACAAACTTTAATAGCCAGGCATTTTTGGCTAGTTTCAGGAATTAACGGCTAAAAAGGTAAAATGGTATTAACTTTTCTAGCCAGCAAGACCTTATTTGACAAACAGACATTAAAGAATTTTTACAACTGTGAAACATAATGCAATACAAAATTAATGTGGAAACCCACTAATAGGGGGACAAGTACTCTGCGCATCCAGAATCAAGTGCAGACTTATAGCGCTTTATTCTGTTGCACAACTTCTTTGGTGCCATCATGCCCGTTTAACAGACTAGCACCAAATTAACCATCCGGCCTACTTCCAATATCGTGTTGACATGACACTGAGTATAATGGTACCTGAATAACTAAGACAGCATCAATTCGCTGGCTGGCCCTGATAATGGTGCGGTATCTTCTGAAGCAGCGCTGAATGCGCACAACACTGAGGTGTTTCTTGACCATGACTGTACACTTGTGCAAGTATCGTTTCCGAGCTGCTTCTTGTTGCTGTACAAATATAATGCAAATACATGTCTACAATGGCCATTACGAACTGAAAATGTATGCGTACATGTACCAATACTTGAGAGCATGAGGCAACATCAATGGAATTGATAAAAAATTTTGTTTGTATTCAAATATTCAATCAGAACTTAACTGCATGTTTTCCTTACAGTTCCTTTTATACTTTGATCAAACATTTCTCAACGAATATTTGACCTCACTCATTTCAAGCATTTGTGAAATAAAACATTGCAAACTAAATAAAAGAGAATTAACAGTAGCTGCATATACTAACCTTGATGGCTTTCCTTTTTTGGTAGGCTCTGTAATGTCTCTGAATATACACAGCTGCCATCCAGTGGCGCCGCTTTGTTGCAAACTCTTTACGAGCCAGATGTCCACGAATTCTGGCTTGCAGCCTCATCACTCGTTCCATGGTCATCTTATACTTAATCCTTTGCAGGTGACCTCTGATGGCAGACTGAAGAACTATTGCAGCTCGTACCTGTTTACAGCGTTGCCTTGCTTTGAACCCCCGATAACAAGACTGAATTCTGATGGCAGCACAAAGCTTCATACGCAGATGTCTTCTTGTGGCTTCACCTATTAGGTAGGCTCTTACATATCTCTGCAGTGTGTAAGTTGCATATTTTGTCTTCAAGTAGCTCTCCTGCTCTTTTGCACAGCGGTACCATGCTTGAATTTTGCGAGCTGCCCTACATTTAGCCAAAAAGTTCCTTCTTTCAATCCACATTCGCACAGCAGACTGGACTTTCCTGACAGCCTTCACTTGACTTACATACCTACGTGCTCTTTGTCCTCGCCATACGGCCTGCAGTTTCACTACAGTCTGCTTCAGCGACTGATACTTTTCCTTGTGTGCACGACAAACAAGTGTTGCCCTGTAACGTCTCTGTATAACTAAAGTTATTTGCCTAATTCGCAAATACTTTTTCCTTTGAATGTGTCTTCTCATACAGGCTTGCAAATACACTACATCTTTTCTCAAAGAGGTGAACTGTTTTCTAACTCGGAACGCCCTAAATCTAGCTTGTATGGTAATGGCTGCTCCAACCATAATGCGATACTGTCGCTGTTGGCACCTTGCCAACAAGGTTGCTCGCCAGTGCATCTGTAACCTTGAGACTGCATGCACAAGTTGCTGGAATCGTTTCCTCTCCAGCCAACCACGTACCCGACTCTGAATTTTCACCACTGCTTGTCTGTCTTGCTTATACTCCTTTCTGGCCACATAGCCTCTGTATACAGACTGCAATTTGACAGCAGCTCTGATCTTTTTGACATACCTACGTGCTCTCTGTCCTTGCCATATGGCTTGCAGTTTCACTACAGTCTGCTTTAGTGACTGATACTTTTTCTTGTGTGCACGACAAACAAGTGTCGCCCTGTAACGTCGCTGTATAACTATAGTCATTTGCCTAATTCGCAAATACTTTTTCCTTTGAATGTGTCTTCTCACACAGGCTTGCAAATACACTACATCTTTTCTCAAAGAGGTGAACTGTTTTCTAACTCGGAATGCCCTAAATCTAGCTTGTAAGGTAATGGCTGCTCCAACCATAATGAGATACTGTCGCTGTTGACACCTAGCCAACAAGGTTGCTCGCCAGCGTATCTGTAACCTTGAGACTGCATGCACAAGTTGCTGGAATCGTTTCCTCTCCAGCCAACCACGTACCCGACTCTGAATTTTCACCACTGCTTGTCTGTCTTGCTTATACTCCTTTCTGGCCACATAGCCTCTGTATACGGACTGCAATTTGACAGCAGCTCTGATCTTTTTCACAAACAAGCATGCCTTGTATGCTCTGAATTTTGCTTGTATGGTAATAGCAGCACCTATCATTATGAGATACTTGCGACGTTGTTCTCTGCCCAAGAGAGTTGCCCGCCAGTGTTTCTGTAGGACCATCGTTGCATGCTGGATCAGCTGCAATCGTCTCCTTTGTTGCCAACCACGCAAGCGACTCTGGATTGTGACAACTGCGTGTCTGGTTTTCTGATAGTCTTTCCTTGCTACATAGCCTCTAAAGGCAGATTGGATAAGTTTCGCTGCCCTGATCCGTTTCAATTGCAAGCGAGTCTTGTATCCCCTAAAACCAGCCTGGATGGTTATGATGGCGCCACGGGTGATGTGGTACTTTCTAACCTCCACATTTCTCAGCATCACAGCTCTGTAATGTGTCTGGATCTTCTTTGCAGCTTCTTTCTTGGCCACGTACAACTTCTTCACTCTGTACCCCCTAAACAGTGACTGTAATCTGATAGTGGCTGCTTTAATTCCCATGAATCTTCTCCGCTGCTGGTATGTTCTGAAGACAGACTGTATTTTCACTGCCGACTTTTGCATATGCAAGTATCTGCTTCTGATTTGCTGTCCAGCTTTGTAGCTTCTGTAAAATCTCTGAATCATCAAAACAGCATTTACCCTCGCTTTGCACGCAGCTCTAGTTCTGAAAGCACGGAAGTGAGACTGTATAGTAATTGCAGCGTGTTTTACTCTCTGATGTCTTTTAGATTGCTGGTACATGCGCACAAATGATTGAATCTTCACAACACATGTTTTCATATGTACATAGTGCTTTCTGGTCTTGTGTCGGACCATGTGATTTCTAAAGCATCTTTGGATCACAACAGCAGCATCTCTCTTGGCTCTATACATCCTCCTGACATAATGGCCCCTCCAAAGTGATTGCAATTTGACTGCAGCTTGCCTCATTTTCAAGAACCTCTTGCACTGTCCGCACTTTCTTATGAAAGACTGGATTTTTACAACACTTTTGAGTATATGCACATACTGCTTTCTGGTCTCTTTGGTTTTCCTGTAGCTTCGGTAATACCGTTGCAGTGTCAAAACAGCACTCCTTTGTCTCGCATATGCGCTTTTGGCTCTGTATGCCCTGAATTGCGACTGCAGTGTGATGGCAGCCTGTCGCATTTGTAAATATCTCTGTTGCAGCTGATGTTTTCTTATAAGAGCCTGGATTTTCACAGCTGATATTCTGGCGCATATGAACCGTCTTCTGATCTGCTGTCCGGCTTTGTAATTTCTGAAATGTCTCTGTATCACCACAGCAGCCTCTTTCTGACTTTTATACATTGCCCTGGCCCTACAACCTCGGAATACAGATTGAATTTTTACCACAGCCATGCTCTGATGTTTCAGTTGTTTTCTGACCAGATACCCTCGTACGTATGCCTGAATTTTAGTCAGAGCTCTCTTTGTCTTGTTGAACAGAGCCTGCTGCTTGCGAGTAAGCAAGAGGGCACGATACCTGGACTGAAGGACCAGTGTTGCATGTTTCAGGTGCAAATATCTTTGACGAGCGACATGCATTCTGTAACTGCGTTGAATGCACCTGGCAGCTGACTGTAGCCTCTGAATGTTACGCCTTTCTAGATAGCCTCGGACTCCTGCTTGTAGGGTTACAATGGCCTGCAAAGTGGCCTTGTACGCTGATCTTTGTTGACAACCTGCACAAAAGGCTCTGTAGGCTCTCTGCAATATTATAGCAGATTTTTTCTTCTGGACATACCTTTGACGTGCGATATGACATCTGAACATAGACTGAATACACGTGGCAGCACGATGTAATTTCGATATCATACCGCGCAACTGACAGCCACGTACCCAGGCCTGGATGGTAATGGCTGCCCCCTTCATTACGTTGAATTGTAAGCACTGCTTTTGTCCTTCCACTTTGGCTCTGTAGCGCTTCTGAAGCACCAGGGCTGCATTCTTCATGGCAGAGTATCGTTTGCGTGTAATAGTACCTCTGAAATGAGCTTGAATGTTTATGGTTGATTGCCTTAAGTGTGTGTACTTCAACCTACACAGCCATGCCCTGATGGTAGCCTGGATGGTGATACAAGCTCCCTTCTCTATCAGGTAAGTTCTCCTCTGTTGTCTGCTTTGAAGCGTCGCCCTAACATACTTCTGTATGGTAGCAGTGGCAGACTGCAGCTTGTGGTATCTCTGACGACATGCATACATGCGAATCATGCTCTGAATTCTTATAGTTGCTTCCCTCTGTTGCTTGTAGAGCGTGAAAGCCTTCCACCCTCTGTATGTCTTCTGCACAGTAATGCAAGCTTTCTTAAGCGCAACATATGCACTCCTGTCTTTGCATGTCTGCACATAAGATTTATACCTTGTCTGAATGACACGTGCTGCATGCTTCATCTTTTGGTAAGCAACACAGTCTCTGTGCTGCCTGTACACTGTCTGAATGATGACTGCTGCTGCTTCCTTTTTCATCAACTCTCTTCTACACAAATGCCCACGAACATGTGCTTGAATCAAAATGACAGATGAGCGGGTCTTTTGAAACTCCCTCCTGGCCATTCGTCTTAGCCTATGAGCTCTGTATTTGACCTGAACAATTTTTGTTGCTTTTTTCATTTTCTTGTAAGCAGTGAGATCTCGGTGCTTTCTGTACAATGTCTGAATAACAATGGCAGCTACCTGCATTTTCATCTGCTGTTTTCTACACAGGTAGCCTCGAATGTTTGCCTGAATCGAAATGGCTGCAGAACGAGAGCGCTGGAAGTCCCTAACGGCATCGTGCCTCAACTTGTGTGCTCGGTATTTAACTTGAATGATTCGTACTGCTCTTTTCATCTGCTGTAACCTGCGTGATGCATTCCTCTGCTTAACCAGAGCCTGGATCTTAAGCACAGCGGATCGCAGTCTCACATATTTCTTTCTGGCTATAAAAGCTCGCCACGACTTCTGTATGAGAGTAGCTGCATGGTTTTCTTTCAAGGCCATGCGAGTACTGAACCCACGATACAGAGCCTGAAGACAAATAATCCCTTTGTGCAAACATCGGTACTCGTTTTGCTTTTGTAGCATCAGTTTGTGTGCCCTATACCGTCTTTGTAATACAACTACAGCACGTTGTTCCTTTGCCAGCTGTTTCCGCACCACGTAACCTCTCACGAAGGCCTGAATGCGAACTACAGACTTCTGGATCTTGTGCAAACGTGTTCTGGCCAGGTAGCGCCTAACACAAGCCTGAAACCAGAAATGATAACATATGGATGGAGTCACTCGTGTTTGTTTAAAAACATTTGAAACATCAAAGAAATGGTCCTAAATATATTTAACAACTCGATTTGTCTAAAGCACATAGTTCTTTCTCTGATGCTGCCCTGTTAATTTGGCAATTATAGGTCTGACCAAGCAGGCATTTATCTCAATCACATATACATCCATGAAAAGGTTGAACAATTTGCTTGTCCACAAGCTCTCAATTATATAAACTGTAGTCAATGCAAGTTAAACTTTCAAAGCACTTGCCTTAATATTAGCTATCAAAAAAAAGAGGGAGGAAGAGAAGAGCAGTCAGAACAGAAATTAAAAAAGGAGGCACACCTTGTCCAATGTTCCTTATTTTTTCCCAATTAAATAAAAGGAAGCCAACTATGCAATAGTGTATTTGTCATAATCAGTTTTCCTACATTGTGACTTTTTTCAAGACTATCACACTTTTATCAAAGTAACAATTACATATTCCTTAAGCATATAATGGGGCTACGAACTTGTATTTTCACCACTGCTTGAGTCTTGTGGGCCAGTTTCAAGATTTCTCTTTCAGTCTGGAGCCTCTTTCTCGCTTGTGCTCCCCTCCAGGTGGCTTGAATCTTCACACATGCTCGTTCTCGTCTCTCTGCTTTGCGATGTGCCAAGAAGTCCCTGATCCAGCGCTGTATCATCACTGCTGCCCTAGTCTCTGCCTGATTAACACATTCATGTACCAAAAAGACATTAACTCAAACAAAAGCTGTTGTCGGTCAATGAAATGAACAAAAAATTAACCTATAACCTAGAAATGGAGAAAATGTACATATACAAGGGTAGATTTTGTGGAGTCCATGCAAACACTGAAAACAGTAACAGCATGTATCACCACTGACGGCTCCAGCTACAGTGGGTTAAGACGTCTTTGGTTTAAACATACCTTACTTCAAAAAATACAATTGGGAAAAAGGCAATGCCTATAATATTAATCCCTCTTGTAAGACGTCTTTCAGCGCCAAGTTTTGGACTGAGTCAACAGCTTTCCTCAGTGCATTTTGGGCACAATGCACCCAAAGTGTGTTGAGGTAGGCTGTTGACCTGGACTTTTATATTTTATGGATCTATAGGCAGAGTCGTACTTGAATAAAGGCCTTTTCACAAAAAATATTAAAATAGTATCAATTTTATAATTCAGAGAAGTAAATTTTAAGTACTTCAATTTTAGCTGCAGTTAGCATTGAAGGAGTTCATGTAAGAGTCCCAGCTGTTGACTTACTTTGCTATTTAGATGCATATAAAGGTATATTTAGGGAGCAGCATTTTATGTTTTGCAAGTAAGACCAGTCTTCAGCGACCTTTAATTTCAATGGTTGTAAGCTTCATTTATTTTATTAAATATGATTCTTTCTCAAACTGTTTCCAATGAAAATTTGAAGGAAGATTTGTAGATAATAAACCAATAGTCAATAACTTTCATTGGTGCCCTCTGGATACTTAGCAGCCACGGTGTGCTGAGGAAAGTTATTGACTCAGTTCAATAACATGACCTTAAAGACAGCAGAATATTTTCCCATGTTTTGTTAACAAAAGCTACAAAGCAAAGTAAGTGACTGCTCCCTCCCCTAAGCAGCAGCGGTAAAATTTGAAAATTGATGACAAAGACCAAGTTTACCTGGAACTCTTCTTTGCACCTTGACTTTCGATATCGTCTCCACGCAAGCTGAATGATCCGCGCTGCTCGTGCCTCCTGTCGTATGTCAAGTAGTCGTGTACACAGGAAAGATACATATGTAATCACAACCTTCTCATCAGGGATGGTGTTAGACATGTCTGCAGACTTGACGAGGATGGGGATCCCACCAAGTTCTGACACCTGAAAAGAAGGGGCAATGTGGCATGAAACATCATCATTAACTCTTTTAGTGCCAATCATGTCTAAAGTCGATCTACTAAAGCGAAACTAGTCTGAGTTATCATTAGGATCTCAGATTCCTATTCCTCAAGAAAGACCTCTCATTCAAGTACCAGCATGCCTCTATTTCCACAAAAAATCCCAGGTCAACAGCTTTTCTAGGCGTGCATTGTGCCCAATGTGCCATGAGAAAAGCTGTTGACTCAGTCCAAAATTTGAAACTTAATTAGCTTTCCTGTCAAACAGTGATGGGTAGTTTTAAACAAAACAAATCGGGGGTGGGGGTGGGGGGTAGAGGGTGGGTATCAAGACAATCATGTGCCACCAGTAAACAGCTTTCCTCAGCGCCTTCAGGATGCCAAGTGCCCAAAGTGCACCTCAGTCCCACAATAATACAATGTATGACCTTTCAAGGATTAAAAAGTGGTGATGCTGGGAGCATTCAGTGTATGAAGTGTCACAATTTCAGGCCAAGACAAGTACATTGATTCAGGAATCTTGTCAAACTTTTCTTGAATTTGGACGAGGAGCTGCTTTGTGATTTGTTGGATCATATAATTGGGTGCTCCCATGTAAAATGATCAACTGCCTTCTTGCTATCATCTCAGGGAATTTCAAAAAGTATGTTGTTGGATATTGCAATCAGCTTGACATAGAGGTATTAAATGTTGCTGGTTGCCTTGATTGGAACAGGCAAAAGGGAGACATGTTAGGGACCATTATAACATTTCTACATTCTCTAATAATTACATGTAGTACACCAAGTCCATGTGAGGGATGGGGGTCAAGATCAATGTTTATGTTTACCAAATCTGGAAAATGTTATTTGGCCATTTTTAAGAGTAGGCCTACTGTTGAGAGGGCGGGGGTCATAGATAAGAGTATTCTGTGCATACTAAAGTGAAAATATTGACAATATGATTTTGATGGCCCCTGAGGCACAGTGTTAAGCATGAGGGAATGAAAACTATACATTTGCACTTACAATCCAACACATCACACAAGGTGGAAACATTTTTCAGGTTGAACTGTTAAGTTATGTTCTTATTATGCACACAATTGTACTGTTGTTACTGACCTTTTCATAAAGAAGGCGGAAATTCTCCCTCTCATTGGCCAGCAACTCGTCCTGAACCATGGGTTTCCCAGTCGCTGAAACAAACAAAACCAGTTTAGTATTATCATGATATATTCTTCACATTTTTCAGGTAAAATGGAAAAAAATGCACACCTGCTTCAGGATTGTATTTTTACATCTCATAAACTGTAATCCCTCCCTGAACACATATACTGTAAATTCATCAACATGAACCAGAGTATTTGCATATCATATAAAGAAACAATGTGACAGATGTATAGTGCCTTCTATAAGCACCTTGAAACACGAGGCTTTGGTTACTTGGAGCAATAAATAAGTAAATATACTTGGACTGAAAGAGGATGCCCAAGTGCCAGTAAAGCTGCTGTCACTGTCAGACGCAGACTTGTTCACCACTGTTACGTCTCCCTCGTATGTCTGAATGGTTCGAGTGTGGATGTCTTCCAGCGGGAGAAGGGATGGATGGTAGTGATGCACCAGGTAACAGAAGGCACGGCCATCGGAGAATGACACTGTGAAATTTTCAATCTGAAAAATGAATAAGATACTGTACTTGCCATACATATTTATTTGAACGCGGTTTGTTCAAAGTGATCCTGTGCAAGTTTACAAAATATCTATTTTTTTGTCAATTGTTGAATTATTTGTCTGCAGCGATGGAAATGCAGATTATAAACTTACCCATATTTTCTTTTTTTTTGCAGTAAACCCTTTCCCCCTGAATTAAAACTGAGTCAACAGCTTTCTGTGGCATGGGTTGGGCACTTAGTGCCAAGGAAAGCTCTTCACCTGGGAAATGTGATCTTGATAGGTCTTATCTGCAGTACTCAGTCAAATTTCTTTTCATTACTGTTGAAATTATTTGAAAACACTGAAGGAGACAGCCAGTTTTGGCCCGTTTAAGGGGGCAGGGGCTAAATTCAATGTCAATCTGTTATAACTAGATGCTGCTGATACAGCAGTCTTCTTCTCATATACATTTCAAATCCTCCTCCTCAAACAGGAATCATACATGAAGCCAGACCAGGAAAAACACCCAGTGGCAGTCTCTGAGAGGGGACGACCTACATTGACTATTGAGCAAGAGCAGGTGTACTTACCTGCGTGATAGATTTTTTTTGTTGAAAAAAGCCTGTTGTCAAAGAACCAATGATTCCACATAGAATGACACAGAGCCACATGCATTAACCAATCAAATGATTCGATTCTTACTTGAACTGCAAGAAATTTATTGTGGCCCACCCTTGTGTTATGTGACACCCAACTGTGCTTTACCTATGGATATTATAGAATCTTAAAACGAGGAAATATCACCACTTTTATGACTATTTTAAGTTGCACTAGTGCTTTTTCCGGATAATTAATGAGATTTTAATCTATTTTAATGTTGGCATTTCGAACGCTTCTGTGACATATTTTCTTCATGCATGATCAAACATGTCCTTACCTTCATGTCATAGAAAGCACAAACTGCTCTGCACCACTTTAGTAGCAAACTCAATTTGTCACTCTTGAAGTAGAGATCTGGCTCCAAAGACTCGCGTCTCCTCTCTTCTGGTATTCCTGAAAGACATTTTTATATAGTCATTTATGCTGATCCTCTCTTTCTTACACAATAAAAAGATGGAATTTGATCATGAAAATATCTGAATTAGTTGAACATGTACAATGATGTGAGCAATATGTGGAGCCAGAAGGGAAGAAAACCCCCTGTCCACCCCGGACATACACTAAAATACATTGTACAAGCACATTTACGACAGTATTCACGACATTTTTAAAATAATTATCTTTTGAAACACAAAAAGAGGAATTCCTCTGAAAGGATGAAAAGTCACATCCCTTATGACTATTTTCATTTACTTTCTTTTCTTGTATGTGTGTGGTATTGTGTTTTCTGTAGTAGTAGTCTTTGTTGACTGTGGGTCCAAGCAGAATACATATATATATATATATATACATATATATATAATCATTAAATCACAAATAGTCTGAAAAAAAAGAAGATGCATAATACACTGAAACAGATTATTGTCACAGTGATACTTATATATAGAGAAAATAGGAGATACTCAAATATAGAAAGTCATATTATGACACAGTAGCTTTTTATATTAGAACAGCCAAAAGTAATTTATCCCTTAATAAAATATCAAAATGTCATGGATGAACCAAAAATCTTTTTCATTTTTTGTTTCATTGAGCACATTAGGGAAGGTAATTGGTCCAAGGAACCCTTCTCTAAGGTGTTGTATGAGAGGGCAGAACTGTATCACATCCTGCATCTGTCCACACTGACACAAACACTCCTCCCGAGGGAGGGGAGCCCAGTGACCTGTCTCTACTTTCAGCTGATGCAACGAAAGGAGCATCCCAGACCATGCAATGCGGCAATACTCAGGTATAAAACAATTCACCTTCAGGATATTACCATACATAGAGTTTGATCAGTGGTGATTTTCCCCACCAACAGTGATCGTGAGTGAGAGAAAAATTGTAACTCACTCTCCAGCCATTAAATATTTAATTTTTATCTATTCTAATAGTATGTTAAATTGGGTATCCATCATAATAAAAAAAGCCCTAGGCCTACGTTCAATGCCAACCTGGTGTGCCCTGTGTATTTAGGTCCATTGTAGTTTCACATTGCATGTGACATATAATCAAACATCCCTCATGCATATTTGACTTTGTCTACATGTATATGTTAATGCACTACATCACTGACGCCAGCACCTAGCAATTTAGTTGCAACAATGTTGAGGTCATGTGATCTACAGGAAGTTACTACTTTGAATTTCACTCTGGAAAATGAGAATTCACCCTCAAACATAGAATAAATATATATTTTAAACATGTGGGTGGACAATATATACTTAAGTAGCAATTCAAAGACAAAGTGACAAGTTGTCAAAAAACGCTCTGCAGCCATACATGTCAGATGACATTTGGTCATTGTATGTAATACCAATGTTTTCACACAGGTGTCACTGCAAGCATTCACTTCCGGTACATGTGTCAGTGTTTATCCAGCAGTATCTTACCCAGTACACAGTCCAGGTCCTGAGTACAGGTGGTCATGAGTAGAGTTTGCTGCTGTAAAAGTCTCTTAAGGCACGCCACCTCCTCTCTCAGCTGCTCCATATTGATCAGCATCTCCACCTGTCCGGCATAACATGGAAGAAATAAACTTGTGACACAGTTCATGACAAATTCAAAATCACAAAACTCAAGCATTTTTCAAGTACCGATATACGGCTTTTTGAAATTTCAATGTGGCCATATTTGATATCATGACTTACCATATAATTTTGGTATTTGTGGGAATTCAAAAGCAAGACATTTTCAGGCCTGCCAACTTAAAATTTAGTGCAACCCATAAATAAATTAGGCTAGCAAAATTGTGAAACCTTTTTGTCTTGTGTAACCCATTTTGACAGTCCTCTGTGGCTTGCCGTCAAAAGTTGCGAGAACAGTAAATAGGTTACGCCACTGTAAAACACTGCGACTTGCGCATCAACAAATCTATGGATTACACAATTTGTCCAAGCCTACATTTTACAAATGTTGTCAACAATGTAGGTTTGATTTTCAAACATTTTCTTGACTGTGATTTATGGCATCAAACTGGTCTGTTGATTTTCAGGGTTTTCCAAAACTTAATGAACACTGTACATGTATAAACAAGTTGTGACCCCTTGTAACATGACATAACATCACACTGCACTACAATTACAAATAAGGGTTTTACATCCACCCTCACCCCACCCACAATTATCTAGCATATCATTTTCTTAATGAAGATAATATGTTTCATTAACTCTTACAAGTTGTGCTTTATGCAAAGTTCTATTTATGATTCCAGATTCAAATTTCTCATCACAAGACCTTTGTTCACATGAACATTATAAAAAATTGAATTGTTAAAAAAAAAAAAAAAAAAAAAGAAAGCAAAAAAAGAGGGCTGTGCGAACAACCCATTCTCAGCTGACCTTCACATTCAACCCATTGTAAGTCCCACTCTAGTCAAAAGGGAGAAGGATGTTGGAAAGAAAGTAAAAAGCACGAGTTTCCATTGCAATCCCCATTAAAGTAAAATTATGGTAATCAATAGGAATGCATGAATTAACAGACAGGTACCCAAATTAACAAATTCATTCAAATCAGGGATCCAGAGTATCACCACCTTGTGAACAATTGTAATTAATCCTCCGACAAGTTACATTTCCAGCAAGTTTTAGAACAATCCAAGTGACAGTTTTGGAGAAGTCAAAAATAGACTAAACACACAGTGCTACCTCTTGAAAAAATTAAGGTCTGAAGTGTCCCCTACAATTTCGAAGCAGTTGGCTGGGCAGTTTCAGAAAAGAAGATTTTTGCATGCATTAATTGACACATACCCAAACTGAAAAAAAATTGTTAAATATAACAAATTCAGAGTATCAGCCTCTAGTGAACAATTTGTTTACCCCTCCTCCAGGCTTAACTTCCACCTAGTTTCAGAGCAATGTACGAGACAGTTTTGAAGAAGGCGTCGAAAATAGGAAAAACACACAAAAATTCTTTTTCCTTAAAAAATAGAAAAAAAATTGCAGCACAACCCCCTGAACAAATTAAGGTCGGGGGGGGGGGGGGGGGGGGGGGGGGCTAGAAGTGTCCCTATGCAATTTTGAAGCAATTGGGTGTGCTCTTTCTTCAGAGAAGAGTTTTTCAAATTTTGCCCCCATAAAATAGACAAAAACTCATAAAAAAAAAAAAAAAAATCACTTGAGTGTGATCACCTAGAAAAAAAAAAAAAAAAAAAAAAAACAACTTTGTAAGAGACCCACCCAAGATACATTCCCAAGTTTCAAGTGAATCTGCTTAACCTCTAAGGAGAAGTTGAAAATGTGAATTTCCATTGGAATCAACACCGACTAACATAATAATCAATCGGAATGCGTGCATTAACCGACAAGTATCTGAATTCAAAAATGTCAAAAATCAGGGATCAACAGTATCACAACTTGGTGAACAAATTTGTTTACCCTTCTCAAAAGCTACATACCCACTACCTCTCAGAACAATGTCAGTGATGGTTCTGGAGAAAAAGTCAAAAATAGCCTCAACACACACACACAAAAAAAAAAAAAAAAAAAAAAAAAAAAAAAAAAAAAAACGAAGCACACCTCTTGAACAAATTAAGGTCTAGGGTTCCCAGAAGTGTCCTTGTGCAATTTCAAAGCAATTGAATTGGTGGTTTCGGAGAAGATTTTGCCACAAAAAAAAGGGGCCAAAAAGTCATGAAAAATTCAAAATATTAATGGACCGTAATCATCTGACCAAACTTGGCAGAGACCCACCCAAGGTACATCCTCACCAAGTTTCAAGTGAATCTGGATGACGGTTTTGGAGCAAAAGTAAAAAATGTGAACTGTGGACAGACTGATAGCAGAAGATGGACCACCCTATAACCTCAGCTGACTTATCAGCTAAGGTAAAAAGATCCCGATCTACAGCTTCCCTCAGCTAAGAAACCAAAGCTCATGCAGGAAAAGCTGTTGACAGAAAGGACCAATGATCAGATGTTTATCACGTGAATAACTGCTAATGATAGGAACATCTTAGCTGTGAGCCATTTTACTTATTATTCATTTTTATCTTGTTAGAATTTCATATGTTATAAATGTAGCCATCATTAAAATAATTTCGAATTGTTATGTCAAACAATGACAAAATGCAGGTCTGACAGAAACCGGTCTATTATTGCAAACAGTATGAAAACTGTATTAGTTCTTAGTTGCATGTGTATTGGGATGCATGACAAATTAATAGACAACCCTACATTGTAAAATTGATGAACAAAGGTTACAGAATAAAAAATTAAATAAAATAAAATGTGTCTCAAAATAAATCTCTACATGCTATTTGCTCACCTGAAAGTTGTAAATGATCTGCCACAGAAGAGTAAGGGTTTTTTCTCGGTGGCCATCCACTATGTCGCGTGGGTCCAACTTGCCTCCTACAAACAAGTCATGTTTAATAATCGACTATATATTCACTGAAGCAAAGCAATAACAGTATTATAAAATCACTGCCGCAATCCAAGCAGTTTTGACTCCATTTAGTTCACTTTAAACATTGCATTGCAAAGGTACGGCACTCAAGAAAGAACTTTCAGTAACTCTTTTCTATCTAAGTTATGTAATCTGATTGGCTCACAAATAAAACAACAACCAATAGGATCCTCTCTTTTATTTCATTTCAGTCATGAAATCATACCACACACATGTTGGGAACGATTGTGTGTCCACATGGGTAACTACGGGAGAATATCCTTTCATTACAAGCACTCATTTGTCTTAGTTCATAATAAAAAAACTGCCCTACCAACTTCTGTCTCACAAGCAAAAAAAACACATACCTTTCACTGACCGTAAGTCAACGCCTTTTTCTGCTACAGCTGTAAAGGCTACCTCTGTGTTGTGAATCTTCTGCAGGCGACTTATAGCAGGAGCTCGAAGACGTGCAGTCAGTCTCCAGTTATGGGTCAACAGCTCTACCACACGTCTGTTCATATATGTGTTGATAAAAACAGAAACTGACATTACATACAGTGGTCCCTGTCACCAGAGACCACCCCTACAGCAACAAAAAAGTGGTCTTATGAGACAGGTGGTCTTTCATGACAGGTAAATTAACATGGGAAATATAGGACTTGGGAATCTGAAAAGCGGTCTCTCATGAGAGGGTGGTCTCTCACGACAGGGGTCTCTCGTGACAGGGACTACTGTACAATTAACGTACGATTTACAAGACTCCCTATCTTTCTCTTTGTCATGACCGGTAACCAACTGTTAAAAACACATTAAGCCACACATTCTACAGACATTCTTTAACAAGGAACTGAATGCATCCAGTAATCCTGGACAATATTTGTATGCACACATATCAAGGAGAGATTAGTATATGTAACTGAGCATAAACCTGATCCAGAGGCCTTGTATTTTAAAACTGTGGGGATCTCTGCAATTAAAAACTTAGACATGTCACATACTCCATTGTGAGGTACCATAATACTGTCACTGAAACATTTTAACTATTAATTCAAAAACTTTTGCTTCTCAGACTACATAAAAAACACTCCCACTTCAAACCAGTAAATTCAAATTTGTCTCCTACATTTCACGTACAACCGTGTTGCATTTTGAAGTCAGATGAATTAAATGTCTCAACCTACGTCAATCTTAGCCCATCTCTCAAGTCTGTGGCCAGATTCTTGACAGCAAAGTCATACTCCTCCAACGCAGTCTGTACATGACTGACGTTGTATCCCAGGTATCCAAGATGGCGCGTCACATCCCCTTCACCACTCAGGAAGTCTCGGGAGAAGGAGATCAGTAGGTCACGACTTGCCTAAAATAATGAAATTAACAACATGGAACTCTGATTTTTTTTTTCTTGGTCAATTTCAAATTCATTATCAATATAAAAAACTGAACCCACCAATGAATGACAATGTATTTTGATACAGACACCTAAAAGTTTACAGATGGACAGACATGAGGAATCCCTAATGCTTTATGACCTTAAGTCAACAGAGTTAATAAATAACAATATAACTCACCAAAACCAAATGTAATCTGGTTCTTACTTCAGTGAAGCAACCAGTTCTAGCACTGGTATATACCAAGGTGCTTGGTCATACTACATGTATATGTACCTCTGTATGATGTAATCAATTCTGCATTATTCTCGCGTGTGTTCACTCTTTCTCCCTCAGGCTACTGCTGAGTCAACAGCTTTCCTTGGTGTGGGTTGGGTGCCAACCAAAAGCATGGAAAGCTGTTGACCTGGGTATGTTATCTTGATAGGTCTCATCTACATATCTCACTTAGATTGTTCTTCAGGACCGTTGAAATCAGGCAAAAACATTGACACAGATGACCTTTGACCAGCAGCTGGTTTTGGCTAGTTCAAGGGGAGAAGGGATAAGCAACAAGGGTGCTTACGAAATGCTCAGAATGCAAACCTCAGTTCAGATCTAGTGACTGCTGTGGCCTTAATTAGGGTCTCCTGACTATTACTTCTTATCCCATTGTGAAGTATGATTATTCTAGTCAAATAAATGATTAATGAGCCAGAGCACCTTTTGAATAATATACTATTATTTTGGCATAATCAATCAACGGCACAAATAAGTAATATTCACATGAAAATGGAGGGGAACTTACAGGAGCAGAGATGCTTAAAGAACATTTTATATGGTGGCATCATATTTTGCCTACATTGAGAGACTTTTGGATCTGCCTTTTGGACGGCCTCTCAGAGCAAAAAATACAACTTGCATATCTGACCGGGAAAGAAGTACATTTGACAAGACAAATGCCTGTAAGGTCAGTTGCATGTCCCACAAGTTTTGTTACTGAATGTAACTCAATTAGAATGGTTAGGAAGAGCCTAAAATGTTCTAGAGTTTCCTATCTCCAATAGAATGCATGAAATTGAACCACAGTGAGTGCACCCATGGGGTCACTAGGTGCAAGCTAATAGGTCATCCAGGTCAGTATGGCCTATCTTCTCACATATTTTCAGGCTCCCATTCAAGATTCATCAAAATTTCTACATTTAGCTGTTGGTGATAGGGAATCGAGGGAATAGTTAAGATGTTACAGAGTGTGATCAAAATCTTATTTAGTATCAATGCAATGGATGTATCAACCCTTTCACCATTAAACCGTCAAAAACAGCTAGTGGTCAAATGTCTGCTTCAATGTTTTTCATTAACTCCGGCAGTAATGAAAAACAATTTGAATAAGAACTGTAGATGAGCCCTGTCAAGATAACATATGCCAGGTCAACAGATTTTCTTGGCATGGGTTGGGTGATAAGCACTCAACCAGTGCCAAGGAAAGTTGTTGACTCAATCTTAAAATTCAAGAGAGAAAAGGTTACCACAAACGTAACTGGCAACCTCTGCACCATTATTTCAAGATGATTGGAAAACACGTGCAAAGCTATATGCCCTGCCTTCTTCGAAGGGGGGCACAAAGAAAAAGTAAGTTGAAGGCAAACATCTTCTTGTTACCTGATTATATTTGAACACAAACATGAATCTAAAACTCACTTTGAAGTCAGCATCTTTACAGAAGAGGCATGGATCGTGGTCAATGAGGCGTCCATGCTTGGCCTTGTCCAGAAAGAACACCAGCAGCAGAAACTTCTTCAGGGTGAACCGCGCCATGGCCTCGTCATAGCCTGACAGAAAATGCACATTTTCTTTATTCAAAGGGAAAAAATGTATATGTACAAGCAAGATAGTATGCACATTTCAAGCTATAGAATTGCCTGTGTAGACAGATCTTTCTTGCCAAACTAGCCATCCTCACTTTAAATCAATACAATGAAAAATAGCCTGGACACAGGCAAGCAGAACAGAAAAATGCAATTTGCTGTTGATCGTTTACACTCTCAAAGTCAACTCTATTTCTGCAGTTTAGTTTTATTCTAACTTCATTCTGGTGTGCTAAGATTTTCTTGCCGCCATGTTTTATATTTATGAATCAGTGAACATCACCTGTCACCTAACCACATGCTAACAGTCACCTGTGATGACTGGCACAACCCAGTCCTACGGTCCAGTAAGGCTGAACGTGCTCACCCATAATTGATGACGTCACAATACAACATAACGTCTAGATGTCCCCTATGGACATTACATGGGCCTACAGTATACAAAGGCCATGCAGCATTCAGTTTTGATTGAACCACATAACTGTGGAGTTGAAAGATTTCAACTCTCTGCACTACTGGGCATAAGATTATAGTTACGCTCAACCATGGGTCAATCGTTACTCATAAGCCTCTGATGAGTCCAGTGAAGGATGAAACATGTCAGGCTTATTTGGCACACCATGTATCTGTTCTTATCAACACTTGCCTAGTCTTCTTATATACATGTATAAAAAGTACATTTTTTTTCCAGCATGTTTTCAATGTCTTTAGTAAAATACCATAATTCGAAAAGAATGCTGAATGAGAAAAAAAATTATCTACTTGCAAAGAACTTCAGCAAAATAGTAGGTTTCTATAAGACAGATCTCTCCCCAAGACTGAAAAAGATTTTCAATGAACTTGGAATTTAAAAAAAATAAAAAATTCTTCACTATTATCTGTCACATAAAAGTAAATTTGACTCTTGATGCATACATATGGAATAATACTGAAACCTGGCCCATACCTACCAATCCCATCAAGCACTGTCCAATATATAACTTACCATCTCTGTAAAGGTGTGGCACTGTGGGGTGTGCATACTCTTTGGCAATATCTGGGTTGCCAAGCAACCGAGTCAGTATGAAGCGACATAAACCAATCACATCTGTGTTGGTCTGCAACTGAACAATCTCTCCATATATGGTCTGAAAAGAATATATACAAAGTATTTAAATTGTCAGCATGATTACTTGTTATAAACCTAATTCAATTCCCAAATACAAACACTAAATCTCATCATCAGACCAACTGCATCTGCATTGATCAGCAATGGTAAGATATCTCCACATATTGTATGAAAAGGAGATACATGTACAATATATTTATAATAAATTGTTAACATAATTACTTATTGTGAAAGCTGATCGATTTCCCAAACACAAAAACTACACCTCATCATCATCAGACAGTTGTAAATCAAGTATATATGTACAGTATAAAAATATACATTAAAAAAAAGTATCCCAGCGATATTCCTATTTACCACAGACTTAAGTAAGATAATTTGAAGACTGAAATTTTTCAACTATCTCATCTTTTTTCCATATACATGTATGTGGGACTGTTTTATATCATGTACTCATGTATTAAGAACATTTTGAAGCAAGTGACCCTTTCCTATTTTGCACAATGGTAATTAAAAAAAAAATTGGAATCACAAATAGAAACTTACCTCCAAGCCAATGCGCAACCACAGCGGATTGTAGGACAGGATCATCTCTAGGATCTGTTGTTTGATACCTACAAGGGAGCAGTTGATTATTTATTCTAAAATGATTGAGGATGCATGACAGCGAGTGACCAATGACATTGCAGGATTCAGGTCACCTGACCAATTTTTACCAGCTTGAGTTGATATGACTCAAATGGTTTAAAAATGCTGCAGATCTACTGGTCACACAAACATACACCCATCCCTAATCACTACTGTTGACACAGAATATTGTGTAATTGATTTGTTTTTAGTTTTTTTTCATTGACATGTATTTTTTTTTTTGAAAATTATACTCTTTTAATATATGGTATTTAGCGATGATTAAACGAAAAACACATAAAAATCAGCAATAAATCTTGTTTAAATCAACCAAATTTAAGCCTACCAGTTAATCTGCATTCATAACCACAAGATGGCTCTGCAAAACATGTGGGGGCTAGCTTAATTTTCAGAACAGCTGAATGAGTGGTGAAACATGGACGACACTTCGAGGATTTTGTGAAAATAGTAGTTTTGTGAGGTTTGTGAAGAATACTGAAGGACTTTTATGCAGCAACATGTCAGAATAAGCTTTAGAGTGACCCTTTTCAGTTTTGGTTGCAGAATTGAAATTGTTCGAGATGTCCAAGAGCCTCGAGCTTTGCTCTCGGTTCTGGGCTGCCTGAACAACTTCAATTCTACGACCAAAACCTCAAAAGGTCACTTTAAAGCTATATCACAATGTCAGTAGTACACCTACAGCAGATTGACTGCAGTACCACTCAATCATTTATTTTGATGTTAACAGTACAGCTACATGTACAATGAAGTGATGGGATCAACTCAGGGATCTGTTTGATATCTGAAAGGCAGCTCAGTCATTTATTTACAACAAAGTACAAGTACTGATAAACCCACAGTAGATTGTGCATAGTTCACGAGAATCATAAGTCGGACCTTTCTTTGATACCTGAAGAGAACAGTCATTTATTTATGACATGTCACTAGTATAACCACACTGGACTTAAGTTTCAGGGAATCATCTCTAGAATCTGCTGTCTAAAATCTTTGATTGAGCAGCCATAAGTTCATGTTCAGATACTCTAGCTGTGGCAAATTATAGTTGAATCACCTCAATTCTTCAGTGCTGATGCCAGTTGTATACACCAGTACTTTCTGCATTATCTACTGTTCTCATGCAAAAATTCCGACAATGGCATTTTACAAATGGCCACATAAATGTCAGAATCCATCCACATTGACGCCAGTGCTTGCATTTGCTAAGAGTTCACCTGGAATGTTTCAGGGAAGCTTAATGTTGCAATTGCCTCAACACTAGCAATGTTTAACAGTCCTTTGTGAGCATTTACTTGTATGTGCAGCCACAGGACTCCTGGTGAATGGTAATGGTCGCCCAGCAACAATGGGCAAACTTGGTACTATTAACCCTTCCCCCCTTAAACCGGCTGGTGGTCAAATGTCGTCTGCTTCGGCTTTTTCAACTCATTTCAACTGTGATGAAAAACAATTTTGACTGAGAATTGGAGATGAGCCCTATGAGGATCACATACCCATGCCAAGGAAAGCTGTTGACTCAGTTTTAATTTAAGGGGGAAAGGGTTAAATTAACATCGGTGACTACTGCCATAAAAATGTGACTGAGAACTGTTTCTTTCAACATTTCCTGGTCAGAATAAGACGTGAGCCAACAATTATCTAGTTTGGCCAACTAAAGCTTATGACCTGGGGCTGGCCATCATTAGTCAAAGCTACGATTCTCAGCTAAAAAAAATGTTTTCTAAACTCTATAAGACCAAATTTATATTAGACGATTCACATCTGCACCCTTTTGGGTGATTTGAGTGGGAAAAGATTAGTTTATTAAATCTGCAATATTCATGTCTGTATAGAAGCAGACACATACACTGTCTAAACTTGAATTGCATTTTCTTAACCAGACAGCTGCGACATCATACACAGCTCACCTAAATCAGCGCGAATCTTGCGATCTTTCCGCACCAGCAGTCGACCACTCTCAACCTCTGCCTCCAGCTTCTGTATGACACACACCACAGCCTCGCTTTGGTATAGCATACAGGCAGCCCGCCTCAGTCGGTTCAATCGTCTCTCTGCTGCATACCTCTTGAAAGACAACACCTCCTTGCTAGGGGCCAGATGGGCCTTTTGACTTTCCAAGCACAGCACACCTGCGTCGACTGTCACACAAAACATTTTCCTTATTACATGTAGTTTATAAAACATTCAAATAATCATATTCCATTCCATAGTCAATTCAAAGGATCAGATATTAGACCCATACAAAAAAAAAAAACAAAAAACAAACAAAACAAAAAAAAACAAAAAACAAAAAAAAAAAAAAAAAAAACATTTTCAAGGCAATTGGTGGCAGATTTGTCATTTTCTACTGAACGAAATGCAGCTTGGGAGTAAATTTAGACAATTTGGAGTTAACATGAAGATTTTCAGCGACAACTAGGTTGTAATAATACCTTCTTTAGTTTCCACAGTATTCTTCCAAGCCAAAAAGTTGCAATTTTGTCTTTTCAAAAATTGATAAGCTGCAGCAGTTCTCATATGTCTGATTTTAAACGTCTCTTTTTGCAGCTTTTCATGGGTATATCTTCAATAGTTTTTTTCCCATTTGAAAGGATACTTAATTAACTCCTTCAGTGCCAAGTTTTGGACTGAGTCAACAGCTTTCCTTGGCACACTTTGGGCACAAAGTGCTAAAAGCATGCTGAGGAAAGCTGCTGACCATGACCATAATATTGTCTGGAACTACAGACATACTGGTGCTTCAATGGAAAGTGTTTCCACTAGGAAAATGAATCTAGCACCCTTATTAGAGTGCAGGCCATTAAGTACATGTAGTTCAACTTAAGTTGCATGTTGGCATTGAAAGAGTTAATACTCTCTCTATTTCTTAATACTCTCTCTCCTGAACTTGGCATGTTTCATTATATGTGATGTATATTTTTTTCGATCCTAAATTATATCAATATTTATCTCATTTGTTTTGACACTGCACCTTAGTTTTCATCTCAACACGAAGCCAGTCACAATTTTATTGAAAATTTTCGCTTTAAGTGATGTAAAATTGTTACAGGACAAACTCTTTCCTCCTTTGAAACAGACAAGGAAGCAGTTATATGTAGTGGTGAAGTCTGTTCAGGGGCACAGTTTTAGCTGGAAGATTGTGCACTATTGACTTACTTTTTGTAGGTTTCTTGGCAATAAAGTATTCATCAGGGGGTGTCAGAATGAAGTTGAGCCAGCGAACAAAGCCATTGCTCTGTTTCTCCATCCATCTCTCATCGTAGTACACGTTTTTGGCAGCATAGGGCAATGGGTGCTTTGGCAGAGCTGGACAAAAGAGTTAATATGCCACCTTGTAGCACTTTTAGCAATTTTATGCTTCACACTCAATGTAAATCAACTGACACTTGCAGCGTATGTACAATTATGGAATTTGGAAAGCTTTCAGTTGGATGCCTTTGACACACAATTCAATCAAACTACTCTTAATCTTAACTGTTAATTTCTTTCATGCTTTGACAGTTAACATGTATCACTTGTTATATCCTAATAGCCCCATTGAATGTCTTGGTATGTTTGTAGAGCTCTTCTTCAACCTGGTGTCTAAGTGCGACACTCTTCCATGTGTCTATAGTTGAATGGCCACCTACAAAGAACATCACACTGGGCCCTGTGTCATTCCATGAGACCTGTCCATTATTTTTTCTATACCAACAAGAGAGATTCATATAGAGCCTCACCATTTTCCCCATTTTTTTTTTCTTTTTTGACAGTAAAACATAGTTGAAACCAAGTAAAAAAAGAATGAACGGCTTGGCATAAGGTGAAAGAGCTGGGAACATATCAGGAAAGTCAACACAAGTCCATCTTTCATTGTTGTGGCACTTTCTTCATGCCCAAAAATTTCTGCATTGCATTAGATGCACAGGAAAGTACAAAGAAACTGGTATGTATTGATTTCAACTGAAGGACTGCACTCTTGACCCCCCCCCCCCAAAAAAAAACCCCAAAACATAGTGACCTGAATATGGAGCCTAAGGGACTGAAAAATCACAGTAATTAATGGCTATAATTTTCAACAGAAATGTAGTTTTAAACATGACGAAAGACTTGTGCCAACTTGTACTGATGCAGTTCTTTAATGAACATCCAGCAAAGGATTAATATATATTTCACATTGAACCTTTTACAACCCATATACTTTAAGATAAACAAAAACACCCATTCGGTTAACTACCTTCTAAAGCCACTACTTCACCATAAATCTTGGGCAGTTTTTTTTCCTCACACATTTACATCAAGCAGTGCTGAAATGTTATGAACAGAGTTCCAGGTACTGAAACCAACAATTTAATTATAAATTTATAATCATTTAATTTTTGAAAAGCCAATTTGATTTCATCAACATTTAGTTTCTACAAATATACAGTGCATCCTACAAAGATAAAGTAGATACAACAATTTCAATTACCATGATTACACTATCAGTCATGTGTTCCTCAGACTTTCAAACAATGACTATTGGATTGTATGTCTGTATGTTCTGGAGAACACATGTATTCATGTATTAGTCATCTTGGTGTACTATAGGGCAATCCAGATAAAATACTCTAAACCAAAGACTGTGCAAAAAAAGGAGGTCCCAACCTAATACTTATCTGTTAAAAGTTTGGTAGAACTGTGCTCAATACCTTTTTTTTTTTGAGTTTTCATGGTGATGTTGACAACAAAGGATAGACACACAGATGACATACACATGTATGGAACAATACCCTCCGGCACTTTATGTGCCTTGGGGTTAAAAAAAAAAAACTGCCAATTTTCCATTGTAAAATTTGTAATTTCAGATGTGGCCCTGCTGGTACATGTATACATGTAGTTTACCTGTCTTAACATTGTTCTTCATTAAAACCAGCCTTGAGGAGGCCACACCCTTCATCAGTCCTGCTGACCTCTTGACCTTGGTCCCCTTATCTTGACTTCTTCTGATGCTGGACTTTTCGGTGGCAGCTATGCTTGATCGAGCAGCTTAACAAACACACAAACAAAAAAACACTTTAAATATCAATTATATATTTATTCTGTCCATACAACTATAGTTATTATGGTCTTTTGTAAAAATGTCAACAGAGTTTTTGAGACCATTTTGACATTCTTGGTTGATGTTAATGGTAAATTAAACCCAAGGTTCGCTGTGCCCATGTAAATGTACTGGGATGCAACTCCCCTTATGAACAATAAAAAGTTATCTTCTTCTTTTACATGAAAAATACGCCATCAGTGACCAGCACACTCTGAGACCAGTGTGACTGGACTGGTCCAGAGGGTGGCAAGTAGGAGGTCCTGTTTACCCAGGTCTTCAGGAGGTTACATGTACATGTACATGTTGTTCATTTCAAAAGTTAAAGTGTCACATCAGAGAACATGCACATATAAACCCTCAAGTTAATCACAGAAAAGAGGAAAAACCAAAAAAAAAAAACAAAACAAAAAAAACAAAAACAAAAAAAACAAAAAAACAAAAAAAAAAAAAACAAAAAACAAAAAAAACAAAAAATAAAACAAAGGGCTCGTTAATATTTCATGCTTTAACTCTTTCAGTGCCAATCATGTCTAAAGTTGATCTACTAAAGTCAAACTAGTCTGAATTATTAGGATTTCAGATTTGTATTCCTCATAAATTTGACCTTTCATTCAAGTACCAGTATGCCTATGGTTCCAGACAGGACACCCTGGTTCAACAGCTTTTCTCCGTGTGCATTGGGGGTGGGGGTGGGGGGGTGGGGGGGCATTGCACCAAATATGTGCTGAGAAAAGCTGTTGACTCAGTCCAAAATTTGGCACTGAAATGCTTTATTTGCTTGCACACAGCTTTTAAAATTGTGCCAATGAAGGACCTTTTTGAACCGGTTAAGTCATGCACAAGTACGGACTGCAAAACAACATGGAGATTCAGCACATTTAAACTACACATACATGTATGCTGTTTAAATAAGTAAGGACTCAAAATTCATGTTGTCAGACATATTATGATATGCTTAAACTTGGTGCTAACCTTTCTGTCTTAGTTGCTGTGTTCGTGTCAACATACGATCCCTTGTTGGTTTTTCTTCAGCTTCCAAATATTCTGCAGTTTTTCGTTTTTTATTAGCACCCCCTGATGTAATTCCTCCTGCGCGTGCTTCACTCAGACTCCTCTTTTGTCTGTCACTTCCAACAGTGGTTCTCTGCAAACCTGCCGGCTCCTCAACAAAGAAAGTGCTACCTTTCGTACATTCACCTCCAACACTAAATGTAGATGTGCCTACAGCTCTTGATCTGCCTTGACCAAGAGACTTCCTTGCTTCTTTGTTGTTAGACCACCCACCCATTGAATCTCTGCTCTTCCTGCCAGGCTTAGTGCTCCATTGGCGCTTGGTATCTGCGTCTGCTACCTGTCTAATACTGCTAGATTTCTGCGTATGTTTGGTCTCACCACTTCTTCTTTTGCTTGACACCTGTTGCCCGGCTCCACTGAGCCTACGTGTACTTTTAAAATCAGCACTTGTTCTCCTTTTGGTAGGTTCTTTTGGGTTTGCTTTTTTTGCTCTGTTTGCAGGACGTGCAAACAGCTGCTTTGACGCGTGGCTGGTTCCTGTTACAGAACCACCTGAGATAACACTAGGCTTAGATTTGGTCACCGTAACAGAACTGATTCTCCTGGTATTCTCTGGTGCAGGAATCAAAAAGAAAGAGCCAGAATTCTTTCCAAGTTGTTTGGCAGGCAAGAAAGTCTCTGAGCTGACTCTTGAACACTTGGGGGAATCCATGATTGCATCAATTTTGCTCAACGAGGATTCATTTATCAAAGTCCTGATGTTGGCATCTGTGTTGATGAGCGTTGATTTAGAACCCCTTGGTATTGGAGTGCTGGAAAGCCTATGCTTGAGCTCAGTTTTAACATTCTCCAGTTGATCCGCAATGACTTGATGTGGAATGGAATCATTAAGGAGAGTCCCAGGACTCACTACTGGTTCAAACGAGTAGTCTCCTGACTGGCAGCTCTTCGCAACACCTTGGACTGACTCCAAGAAAGAGTCTGGGCTTAGGAAGTTACGAGATGGAGTCTGCACCAAATCTGCTTGACTTCTCTGGGGCTCTGAACTTTTGGAACAAACTTTCTGAACTGGATTTTCTTCAATTAGAGAGTCTTCAAAATATGGACTGCCTACTTGGTCATGGTCAACTGTAATTATATTCTCAGTCACAACATCTTCAGTTATGATTCTTTCCTCATAGACATGTGAATTAGGGACAGAACCAGAGACATAATCTCCATCTACAAACACTTGCACTTCTGTAACAATATCCTCTTTTATGATATCAACGTCAGTGACTTCCTCTCTGAGTTCAATCTCCACAATCTCTGTGTGTACTTGTACCCCATCTTTGGTCTCTGTGGTGTGGGTGTGGCTTGTAGTGGTCGATGTATCGACTAGCTGCTGTGCATGGTGGGATTGGGATCTGTGCTCTTTAGTGTAGGTTTTTCCAAGTGGTGTATAAGAACAGCTCTCAGAGTGGGAATGTTCAAAACTGTGCGTCTCTTGTTCACTGTGCGTTTTATGGGTAAAAACACCGCCTGTTTCTTGGATAGTGTAGCAGTGCCTTTCACTTTCATTATCTTTTGCAGATTCCTTTATGTCCCCTTCATCGAGCACCTCCAAGAAAGGGGGTGTGTTTTCATCCTGGATCGGCGAAAACTTACCGACTGCCTTTTTACTTTTACCCATGCCCTTGTGTCTTGCTCTGGCATTGGGACTTTTGGTAACCATTTTCCCGTCATGTTTGGTGAATGTTTCTCGGCAAGGTGATCGGGAGTCATTCACCTCAAATGTTGTTCTTCTGAGAGTTGTGGGAGGCAGTTGATTCATCTTCCCGGAAGGAACCAAAGGTGCCTTAGGAGGTTTCCAAGTTTTCCTCTGACAAGTAAAAAGAAAAGAAAGTTATAACTGTTACACAACTTCAATCAGTTAAAGACCCTGTACCACCTGGTGTGCTGAAAAGGGGCAATTGGTTTGAGGTGTTCAAGCATGGCTTTTGTTACTAGAACAATAGACAGGGCCACGGTTTGCCTGAATATTAAATAGCCCATTGCCCCACTCCCACACACACATACTCACTCTACCAGGTGGCTTACTGAGGTGTTACTGTACAAACCTTTTTAAAACATCTAGGCAAAGTACATTTAACATGTCTTTAGTGAGCACAATAGGGTCATTAAAAAGTGTTAATTGTTTTAAGTTGTTCACTTAAATGTGAACGTCTTCACTTATGCAGCTGATGTGACTTAAATGAACTTCAACTATAACTGATCTTCATATATATGTGCTCACTAAGCAACTAAGTGGAGGTTTTCATATATTAAAAAATCCAAATGTTTCAAAGCAGGAGTGATCCAAAACTGCCATCAAGTTTACTACGGTAACAGTAATATGCCAGGTCTTCAAACGAAAACTATAAGTTATACATGCTGTATTTTTGAGGGCCTCATGGGAGATGAGTGATGATTCACAAAGCAAGTCACCCTCATGAAAAAAAGTTTTATATATATACATGTTCATGTGGTTGTCTTTACATGTATGTCTTTCTGTTTTGACCTATGGTACAAACTGTTTAGATCGAAGCCAAACTGATTTTAAAAATATACACAAAACCATATGGTTATACCAGAGCTTTCTGGGTGGAGTCTCCACTACACAGAGTTTTATCATCTTTGTTGGCAAAGTACATGCATTGCTTCAGGTAGTCATTGCAAAGGGACTCTGATCTCCCAACCAGTACAGTGTCAGGTCCCTCCAGTAAAATACATCTTTGCCTAACCTTGTCTGTGGAACTCCAACATATGTACATGTAGTCCTGGGTCAAACAGCATAGTTGATTCACTACAGTTTATTTTTTTTCGGACAATTATTTTAAGCCCTGGTCGACTGAACATATATGTTCACTTCTCCCTCAACTGAGGCCTTTAAGTTCATTTTTCTGTTGTTAGTTCCTCGGATACACTGAATCCCCAGTGCTCTCAACTCCGAGGCCCCAGCTACAATCCTTGTGATCGCCAGTGGTGGCGGATTCATTCTTAGGTCCTGGAATCCTGGGGTTTCCAGGATTGCGGGTGCGCTTGGCTCCCAGTCCCCAGCCTGCTGGATATATTAAAATGCAGTGGCAATAGTACCATTCATATAGCATCTGGCAAGCATGTGTATTTGTATTTTGAGTTTAACATTCATTTAATTTTAGTACTTTGTTTTTATCACTGTAGCCTACAATCAAGCTTTTTGTTATGCATATATGTCTATAATTTATTCATGTGATTATTCATTTTGATGTACATTTTATTTCATTTCAAAGGGGTTTAATAAAATATTATTACAACAAATCCCTTTGAACTTTTGGATTGGCAACCAAATTTATGCACATGAACAGTCAACTGCTGCCGTCTGGGGTCCTAAACTCTACTCTGTAGCACTGTAATACATGTATAGTGTTTACTACATAATTAGCTACAGTGTTTACACAGTAATAATCAAAGTGTATAGAAGTAACAATCACTTTCTGATTCAAATTTTGGCTTCAACCCCAAAATTTTAAAGATTTAATATCAAATTAGTGGTAAACTATAGTAAAAAAGGTGTCTCAAATTTTCAAACTTTTGTTGTTGTTCCTCACACAGGGCTGTTTGAAGTTGAAAAGATGACACATCAAAGGTAATCCACCTTTGATCAACTCTGGTGACAAAACAGAACAAAAATTGGAAAATCTGAGACATACTTTTTTTGATTCAATACACAAACTTCCGTTTGCTGCATATTTGAGGCCACTATGGTCAGACTTTCAAGAATAAGTTGAAGCAATATTTGTGCTAAATTATGATGATCCCTTACAAATTTTAAACAAACATTGCAACCACCTGAAATTAAAACGCACAGCATCCTCAGTTTGTTAGGTTTCTGAAAATGTATCATTCACCTTACTTTATATTTGAATCCAAAGTTTTATTCAATAATTTGCAAAAGTCACTGTTAACTTACCATATATCCTCAACTAATATAAAGCCATCCTTCCACCATTCCTAACAGTGGTTTATTCTCCAGTGATTTCAATTACATGTAAGCCACTCACTGCCTGTTTTATTTATTTATTTATTTTTTTATTACTTGCAGTAGCTGGACTCCAATAGAGGAATGTAGAACTGAAGGGGGGAGCACTTTGTGGTGTTCGCTTGCATAAATTTGGCCCTGTGCAAACCCCTGCAGAGGGATTTCTTGTTATCCAAATAAGTAAAATCATGCAGGTGATCCCCCCCCCCCTCCCCCGTGCTGCCCTCTGGGATCCTAAAAGGGCATATTTCTCGTTCACTTGCATGTTACACCCACAGTTGAATCTGAAGTGCACGGGCAGTTGGGAAGATAATCTGCATGTATCAGCATAACCATGCAGAGTATGTACATGTGTCTAGTGCATCAAGGGTAATCCTTACCTTTTTAGGTTTTGGTGGCTCTTCAGCACACCCTATGAGGAAAGCATGCAGCCTGTAGATATCTTCTACCTTAAAAAGCACCATCTCTCGACAGTTGGCTGCTTCTGTTGGACTCCATGTTATGATGAGGTCAAGGTGATCCTCTGCTGCCACCACAAACTCTTTTCTGTCCAAGCCAAACCCTTTCTTGAAAGGAAATTTCTCAATACGGACTTCTTGATCATAATCATGGGGATTCTTGATGCGTAACTTTCTGGTCACCACATGAATAGTTGATTTCCCCAGCTTCACAGCACCAAAGTCAATCTTCGGAGGATTTGTGAAATGCGTAAGAAGCAGAATGTCAATTTCTTCATGGTCAGAGTCAGAGAACTCTCCCGTTCTCTCCACTGCTATTTTGAAGGAAGTGGTCTGTCCTGGGGTGAACCATGATCTGCGACGTGGCTTGCTTTTCAGCACCTCTGGCGTAGGGGTCTGTTCTGGAGTGAACCATGATCTGCGGCTTGGCTTGCTTTTCAGCACCTCTGGCGTAGTGGTCACCTCCATATTGGCTGAGAGGGTAGCCACCCAATATACCCCTGTACTGCGGCTATTGTACGGTCATCATAAATCTTCTGGAAAAAAAAAATAAAAAATAAATAATAAAAACAAACTTGTTGAAAATCTATGCTGCTTTCTTCATCAGTAACACCACAGGCAGACATGTCCCTTTTGGAGTTTCTCACCACCGTATCTTGCTCTCTATGCTACCTGGTGCTGCCTTGTGAACAATTACATAAGTCACAATTCAGCTAGATATCAGAATGCAAGTAATGGTGCATATAGCAGGGCCAGAATTTGGCATAATTTTGCAAGAATCTATTTGGATTTTTGTCAATTAGTTTCCTTTTTAAAGAAAGACAAATTTAGGAGAATCTTAATGAGAATGGATTCTCGCCTTAATTCTTGCCCTGTACAGGGGCTTTTAGTCTGAGGTATCTCCTTCACAAGAATTTTGATCTGCCAAACAGATTTTCTCAAAACTTCTGGATTAAGCTTCTTAGTTGTAGATATGTAGGCTTATTATAATAGTATCTTCGCTTTACTTTATTATCAGGACTCTGTGATATGTGATATGATACATAAATGTATTTTTTTTTATGTCTCCTGCATAACATTATGATTTGTCTGTGACATGTGTGTATTTTATTCAGCATATATGCTATGCACTGTCACCTGATTTATATGTAGTCTACATTTCTATTTCCTCAATTCTGGGGGGTTTAATAGTTATTATTATCAATATCATTAATATTATTACATGTGCATGTATGTATATTCAAACCAGGAGCCTACAGTATGCCAAGCGAGAGTTGAGCTTATTAACTGCAGGCTTCCCTTGCAGCCTCTGAGTAGCCTGTCACTGGTATGACAACAAAACATTAATATAACTGGCCAATACATGCACAATAATATCAGGGTATACAAGCAGAAGCACATGGACTACCAAATGCTCCTCAACACTTGTATTTTGGCTACACCCACCATGGACCTATATAAAATCCATGGCCAGATTTACTGTTAATGTCAAATTAGTTTGCTTTGTGTGTGACACTGTGTGGTAAAAATTTAAAACGGTAACTCTCTTGACCATGGAGATGGGTCCAGCATGTTTCACTTTTGGCTTAAAACCAAATATCTTGGATATCAGTCCAAAACCACATCACTTCCAACATGGGTACATATATTGCCATCAAACTGGTGCTCAAGCAACTCCAATGGTTATCATATCGTCATTATCAAGTAACGACAGCAGCACTGAGCTTAAGACAAATCCTGGGTGTGTACATATCCCTGCCCCCCCCCCCCCCCCAAATACACACACGCTCATATTGCCTGGGACCTTTTATCTTTCTTCTATGGTGGTTCTTTATAGGAACTGTGCAGAAAAACAGATTGAATTTTAATTGAAACAAGATGACAACACTTTCCAAACTGCCTGGTGTTTTGTAAAACAAATACACACAGTCTCAGTGTACTGCAACTTCTATAAAAGTTCTGAGCAAGATGTCAGAAGGAAGATCCAGCATGTGCTGTGTTCATTCTTTGTATGAGAGGGGCAGAATTCTAACACCTGACAAAGCCCTACCTGATGTTGTGGAAAACACAAATTTTGATGGAAGTACATGTAGATCATCTTTACATTGATATGCAGAAATGAAAAAAAAAAAAAAAAAAATCAAGTTAAGATCAAATTTGCAAAATCAAATGGCAGGAGATATCTATTGGTGAGTGGTGAACTGATTATGTGGCTTGAAGACATTCACACATGTGCATGTACTTGCACACATTGGGGGAGAATTAATGATCAGAAATCCCAACACGAAACACGGTTGATTAATATGCTCACCATAGTATGAGGAAATGTAGGCAATTGGATAGTGAGTACATGTATAGAACAACAGAGATAGGTGGCTTAAATGTCCTAGGAGGCCACATAAGTTGTCTCATCATTCTGGGTCAAGTCAAGGATTTGTACCAAATGGTTTTGATTACCTTCCAAACTAAATGAAAAAAGGGCACCTACCATGACAACATGCATGGGACAACTTAAGGTTTGTGAGAAGCTTCTGTCAGCTTCCTGAGAACATAGGGCTTACTTTCATACTGTGATGTTGGTATTGCAGCATGGTTTTTCCCCCATTCTTTGTGTCACTCAGCTGCAGACATGAGGCCGTTCTGACAGGCAAAAGCTTGCATGCGCAAGCAGTCAGAGGGCGAAGAACCTAACGATGTTCTCGGGGGGGGGGGGGGGGGGGATATGGTCCGCCATATGCAGGGAAATGTCATAATGACTTGATCTAATGCAAATTTGCTTTATTTTAGTAATGTGTACACTGTGGTTTATCACACTTTCACTCACACTCAGAGCAGTCATAAGAGTAACAGAAAGTGATAATTATGTCCCAGTGCACAGAGAGAACAATAGAATATCCTGCAAACCTTAGAACCATGTAAACATCTGTCCCACACCAGGTACTCTAAACCAATTGAAGCAAATTGCCTAGAACAGTATAGTCCCTTAGCACCAGCCCAGAGTTGACACTTATCATGAATGCCAAGAAAAAATATGGTATGTCTGCTGTGAGATGAACATTTTTGTAGGGGCTTTTGAATTAATCTGGCAATCTTTTTGTTCGTGATACGGTTCATGCAAATTTACATCTGGCTAGATTTACGAGGATCTCTTCAGTTGTTGCTTGAGTAGTCACATTCCTTCCATGTATAGCTTTATACTAAGGTACAAGAATACTTGAAATTAATTCCGTTGAACATTATGTTGTTCCAGTATCTCCACGTTTTTTGTGTTTTTTTCTTCACAAAAACCTTCTTCCATGCCATCTCCCAGTCATTCCAAGAATAAAGAATACAAATGTAGAGTGACTAGGGTATTGTTACACACGTATGACACAGTTGTCAGAAAAAGTCCAGACAAATAGTTACCATAAAGATTTTTTTTGTAAACACACTTCTTGACCTTTCAATAGTGTACTTGCACTAACCTTAATTTTAACAGTTACCTGCTGCTCAAATAGCTTTGAGTCATACTTCACTGTGACAACCACAACCAGTTCTGTGTTACTCAATTATGTCATGTGCTTTACTAAGCAACAAATAACTATATTATTGTGATTTTAATGGGCCTAGTAATGTTTTCCTTCTTGTCCCTGATGAGCAAAATACAAATACCCTTAACCATTATAGCCTTTTTTGCAAACCGTGAAGATGGACTTGCAGTTGCTGATAATAACTACTTGAAGAGTGAATAAAAAAATATACAACACCATGTGTACATACTATGCCTCAACCTTTCCTCAACAACATAGACCATGGGAAACCATGAAATGACCTTACAGCACACAGTGTAGCACTATATGCTAACTGCTTGCAAGTTTACCTCACATACTAGACAAGACAGTATTTTCTGAGGGTACAAGTTCTGCCTTAATGTTCCATCCTGTGTTGCTTTCTGTCTCCCTGTCTGCCTTTTGTTGTTTACACATCTATAAGCCATCAGAATCTATTGACCTTCTTTGTCAGGTTGTATTTTACAACACCATTTGGGACCTAGAAGAGTATGTCATGACTTCAAGGAAATGCCAGGCAGCTTTCAACTAAATGAGTTTAGTGGCAGATACCAGATGGATTTATTAAACAGTATTTAAAAAAGAATAAAACAGCATGTAATCATCATGTCACCTGGATACAGCTGTCACTTGTTTATACTCCTTAAGCCTTAAAAAGAAAACTGAAAACTCAGTCACAGAAACATGTGAAAAAAAGTCTGTATTTGTGAAACATATGGTCAATGTTCAACACCAATTCTTTGTAATTTCTTTGTTGGATAAGTCAGGGACATTCTTAAATGTGCTGCCATGTCATGTAGAATCTGCGCTACATGACATGGCAGCACATTTATCCAACAGAGAAAATAGTTGGCGTTTGGGGATGCTACAATTTTGAACGAATGGAGGTCATAGACATAGGAATAACTCCTGTTAGTAATAGGATAAGACATGAACCAGCAGTGTGGCAGCACAATGTAATACTATGATACAGCTGTGACAATATGAATATCAGTAATATTGTCTAAATCAACTAGAGTTGTGACTGTAAAATAATAACACAGCACAGGTACAACAAGATCCAAGTGATACTACTTGAGTTGGGGCCACAGGGAGTCTGAAAATTTGTTTGGCCAGCTTCACTCTGTTCCCTATGCTATGGATAAATGTCATTTATCCATTGGGGCCAGCCCAGAGTGAAGCTGGCCAAACATTTTTTTTTCCTTTCAGTCTCCCTGGCTGTGGAGTGTGGTTGGAACCCATCACTTGCCGAATAAGGTCTTTACGGATACCTGACAAGTTCAAGTTTGAGCGAAGGTATTCAGCATCTTATTCCTGAATGTACAATGCATCTCCATGATCTGATACACGAATTGCGCTCATTTAAATGTTGAGTAGCCCAACGTGAATGGCAACAGGGACCTGCTAAGTGCTATTCAGACACGTCCCTGATCTGGCAATGGCAATTTGACATGTTTCAACTGCAGCTTCGCCATGTCCATTTTACTTTCTTTTTTTTTTTTGGTCTGTTACTTTGTTATTAAGACAGTCGCGAGTCATTCGCCTGAAATCGGCGTTACCATTAACCAGTGAAAATAACTCTAAAAATGTTTGCAAATATTTACTGCTGATTACTAATGTCAAACTTACCTAAGATAGCAGTCTTGACTTGAGTTCCGACAATTTCTTGTAGTGCTTGTCCACACGGACTTGAATTTCGAACGTTTACAACACTTATCCAATCAGATATTGAGACACAAAATGACACGGATCAAACAACCAATCAGCAAATGTCTTCTGTCGGATATTTAACTTTTGTTCTCCTTCCGGAAAATAACCTTTAAGTCATGTGACCAGTCACATGATAGAATATGGTACTTCCCGATGGCTGGCAAATTTATAAGCTTCAATGATTTGTCGTAACTATTTTGCACCATAATTAGGATGTAGGCGCGTGCAACAACCGATCAGCGTTAGACATGATGCAAGTAGGTACACTGGCAAAGCTTTCACAGTGAAATCGCAAAGTTGCGACAGCTATCTTTGTTGTGTTTGAATGTCTGGCTGTCAATGATAGTCTAGTGTACCTGGTGTACTATTGACTATTGTGTCACTGTCAGTGTCAGTGAGTGAGTCGCACACAGTCCACAGAGGAAGAAACTACTTTCTTCCTGCATGCAAAGACGATATCAGCGAGTCCGCTCAACTGTTATTTCAAAGACTGTTCACATTTTATACAAAAACAATTTGCCGACAAGGCTTGGTAAAAGGTCATAATTTGCATTTTTATGCAAGCACAAATCTTCATTGTACATGTATGTATATAAACTTTGTATATTCACCTGAATACACAATCTGATTAAAAATTGTTGTTGTGGACCAAAATTGACTGAATGTGTATAGTGGACAAGGTAATCTTTAGTAAACAGAATGTTTCTGCTGCTGAGATAATATAACTTGTATATATATATCTATAAATTTAAAAGAATGTAGCTTATTATGTTATGTGTGGAGATTTACCACCAAAAGTTTGGCGTTTCTTCAAGCACAGACTAGTTTTTGTGTCTGTCCCCACCTTGCCTCACCCCTGCATAAGCCATGACAATTTGAAATTTTCAGTTTGACAAGGTTATAGTTTTTATCAGCATGGTATTGACAAGATCATGGAGCTGCCACTTTCCACCTCTCTGATATTCATCAGGGCTGGTTAAACAATTTCATCATTTTTGAATTAGTACTTACTGTACGCAGGGGGGGGGGGGGGGTTAAATGGTTCTGTATACTTTCACAGAATCTGGAAAATGATGGTCAATTTTTGGCCTGTTTTGCGCAACTTTGCTATGATGTTTTGGGAAAATCATCATTTTCAAGTACTAATTTGGGGGGAGGGAGGGGGTTCATGCAATTTAGTACTGTACCCTAAGTACTAATTCAAAAATGATGATAATGTTGGACCGTCCCTAAGATGCAACAGCAATCTTATTCCATGCGAAATTGCCTCTTTCATCAGAAAATGCAAGAAAGTTTATCATCTACAACTCAAGCCACCATGCAGTGGGTGCCATCAGGGTTGTAATATGATGAGAAAATTGAAAGTCTAAAAGTGTTCATCACACACTACACAAGTCATGTAACTGAAATAATATCCATAATAGTTACAGCTTTTAATACTGTCTTCATAAGAGTTACAAGACCAGTGTCTCTCAGTCACAACTAAAATGATGTGGGTTTTTTTGGTGGTGAGGGCAGGTCCATATGACATCTTGAGACCTTGCACAGTCTACAAGACCCGTAGACCAGGACATGTAGTAATTTTATATTGCCAGATAGTCCCATTTCTGTACATGTATGTCAGATTTTCCTCTCTGATGTGAACAACACAATATATATTTTTCGTGTTTACTTCTTTAGGTGGTGTACGATGACCTTATCATTTATAAGATACTGAAGATGATTGACAAGTTTTCCATTGTGTTGCTCACATTATATACATTGGTACCTGCTGTATGCAACCACTGCCGTGAGCAACCACATTGCGTTTTGTGGTCACTATGCTTGGGCATAGGAGTCAGTTTCTTTGTAAAATTTACTTGTGGTGACAGGTCACCTGCTGTATGTAGCCACTTTTTCTTGGCAGAAGGGGTGGCCACACACAACAGGTACCACTGTATTGAGGATTTTTTGCTAAAATTTGTAATCTTGACCTAAGCATTTAACATAGAATATTAAGATGTAGCACCAGATAGGCATACGATTGGTTTGGGTTGTTAGTGTTAGCCAGGCAAGCTAAGCTAGGCAGGTTTAGAGTAGCAATACTAGGTTGTCCCTTAGTACATGTACTTTTGTGGGATGACACTAAAGCTTTTGTAGATAAGTTCACTTGGGTAGCTGCCAGCAGCCCAAGTGGCTTTGAGTTGCAGGTCTTTGGGCGCACATCTCAGGATGCAGAGTGTGGGACGCGGGACCCAGAACACAGACCTTAGGGTGCACAGCTTAGGACACAGGGTCTGGGATGAAGAGCTTGGGATGGCCTTTTCCAAGTAAAAGTGAAATTAAATGGAAATAATAACCATGTACTTTTGTGTGGTTTTGTAATTTTAAACTTTATCTCCCAAACAACAGGCTTTATTTTTCTGAAATTTGGTGTGCATGTAGCTTCACTGAATCTCTATCAAACTCCCACATTTACTGATTTGACTGACATTTCCTGATTTTTAACAGTTCTTTTAAATTTTGCAAAGAGATTATGTTAGCATTGTTGATATTAGAATATTATTACTATTTAGTAGGGCATTCTCTAGTAGATTAGTTCGATCTTGCTCACACAGTAAAACCCCATAACATAGGCACTACCCGTTCGACCCATGTGTTAATGCATTAGCGGCCCACTACTTTCGACGTTTACACAAAAGCATGAAACAGCGGCATTTTCACATGTCTGAATAGTCTTCATTGAACTGTTAGAAGTAGTAATAAACTTAATAACATGATTTTGTCTGGTGTAACACCCTTCAAAATCATGTTATTGTTATATTAGTGTACATGTACATTAAATTTTTGCCAAAATTGAATGCCAGCTCTGCTGCAACTTGTGGGCACATAGCTATAAGCTTTTATCGTTTTTCATTCAGCTCAGTACAGATGATGCACTCAGCCTTCGTGTTCAAAATTTGGGCATTGCATTCATCTGTGTTGTTTTCACATGTATAAGAAATAACTTAAGAATGGAAAGACCTTTTCCAACTTAAGGTGCCTGCCTGCTTTTAATTGGACTGCGTATATTTATACTGCGTATAACAGTGGTACAAAAAAATTGCCACTGTGTTTCTGTTTTTGTATACAAGCCCATGGCCAAAACCTCACTGAATGTGAGGCTTTGGCTGGCTTCACAGTGAAAGCTTCACATCCAGTGAGGCTTTGACTGTGAATGGTTATCTAAACATCACCATTAGGAACCACATCAAACAACCTATTAAGAAATTGACTCCATAAAGCTTGTACTGACAGAGAGACACTCTTTCATCTTAATGTTTTACATAGTGCATACACGTTCCGAACATAAAATATATATTTTCGGCATTTCCTTAATGCTGGTAGATTTAAGTCCCCAGTTCTGGAAATAAATGCCGACTCAGTACTTATACTGCATAACCATGTTGATATGGCACTCCCATATAACTACCTCCATTGAACCATTCTTTTTAAGAATGGGGATTTGGTCGAGTGGATATGGGCGTTTCCCATTTCAGCTAGGCGACTGGTGCCCAAAGTTGCAGGTTCGAGTCCCCCTCGTTCCGAACATAAAATATAGAAGTAAACATGTTACAGTGAAATTATTTGGCATGGATAAATATTAGCACTTCAGCGTCCCAAAAGTAAAAAAAGTTCAATTTCACTGATTTGAAGATGTCAGGTAAGCCTCAGCATCTTAATCTGCTGTATTAATCCCTCCTATGGAGCACTCAGATGGGATTGCACATGAGTGACCTTGACCTTATTTAAAGATTATGGGGTCAACTTTGTCAATTTCACGCTGTGTTCAGGACAATACCTTGAGGCATGAAACTACATGTATCCTGATAGCCCCATGCTTGAGGTTGTTGTGTACTCCAGAATTTGGCATGATGGTTGTAAATGTGTGAAACTGAGGTTTCATAAACATTGGGAAGATTTAGTGGTAAGCTGTCATCATGCTGAAGGCAATGTTTACATGTTTTCATTTATGAAAGAATTGAAGTAAAAAATGTACATCACACAGCACATATTTCATTGAACTGATCTGGTTTTTGTCCCTATAATGATCAAACTTATTGTCCACTGTTTTGCTTGTTAATCACTCACTGCATTTCAAAGAATGACGTGTTGATCAAACAGTGCTCAGTAGAGGTTACAATGGACTAGTTAGTTTTGACAGGGCATACAGATTAGGGTGGTTATTGAGCCACATGACTGGTTTCAGATCAGATGTCTCTTGAAAAATAGTACAAAGCTTTAAGATTGAAAATCTCAGACGGTAATTTTTGAAGACATTTGGTGCAAGCGTGACTCAAATTTGACTCAACAGATTTGAATGAGGAATATGAATATAAATTAGGCATGGATTTGGGGGTTTGGCAAGTAAGGGATTGACTGTCTTAGCCTTGCGGAACATTAAAAAATAAGAAATTTGGACTCTCTCCAAGCTACTATTTATAAATAAACAGACATTTGGACTTGATGAACGTTCGCTCCATAGCAATTTGTTACGTGCTCTAGATATATATCTCTTGTTTATAGTGTAATTAAGCACCGTACTGTCTCTCTTTATCATAAAATCTTCAAGACTGTGTCACCATTGCATAATTTGCTGTTACTTCAACTGGCCAAGTTTATTTTACATGGTACTCTATACCCTGGACTGTGAATCTCGCATATTGTCTCATTTAACTCATTCCACCCAGACAGAAGACTGAGTCAACAGCTTTCCTTAGGCACAGTGCACCCAGACCGTGCCAAGGAAAGCTGTTGACCATGGGCATATAATTTGGAAAGATCTTCCATGCAAGTTTCATCCAAACGTTTTAAAAATGATCCCTAAATTAGTAAAATACAATTAGCAGATGACATTTAGATATTGGCGGGAAATGGCATTACCAGGGTGGAATGAGTTAATTTATCTCCTCTGTCCACTGCTGTCGTGGACACTTGCCCCGGACTCTACAGTTGCTGTTTTGCAGACACTGTTACTTCTGCTTGAGTGGTGGACTCACTCAAATTTTTAATTCACTCCGACAACTTTTTAAAACTGCATGGTCAGTGGAGGATATTCTCACCAGGGCATTTTAATTCCAGGTCATGTGCCTTGGTTTCATTTTATGTACATATATATTTCTCCCTAGCAGAGGTCTTAATGATGATGGTGATGTTGATTTTTATGGCCATCAGTGGAGAAAAGTTACTGGGCTTGTATTCAAGACTGAAATTGAACAGTTTCAGTTGAAACTTGATGCAGAAACCCAACCCAAAGTTAAATTTTTAATTATAATTTCATAAATTTGAAGCTTCCATGATGGTCAATAGATTTCCTGGAACCCTTGCACAGACTTTAAGTCAAAGATACCCCTTTACTTATGAGGTGCTTGCCCTCCCAAATCTAAAGTCACAAGTTTTATTTTAACATGTTACAAAGCTGCAAATCTGGACAAACATAGTGGTGGTATACTTTAGTGGGTCAAAATGTGAAAAAAAGTAGCAAAAATGGCCAACTGTTACCAGGCAATGAATAGCATGACTGCAGGGTCACAGATATATTAAGAATAGTTCTAAAGAGCTGTCCCAACAAAGGTGATGTGTGAGGCACTTGTATGGAGTGCTCAGACAGGAGTCCATATGAGTGACCTTGACCTATTTCAAGGTCACATGGGTAAAATTTGTCAGTTATAAGGCATGTTTAATGTTACCATGATAACAATAAAAACAGCAGCATAGATTGCTTTTTAGGGTTCTTGTCTACTCTGTAAATTCTATATTCTTTAAATATATGGTATGTTCTCTGAGTAAGATATTAAGCTGAAAGATACAAAGAGTAGCTTCTGGAGATACAAATAACATGTCTGGGAACTTCAGGCTCCAAAATATGTTCTGGTAGCTACCCACTGAGGACCAGTGACCCATTTTAAGCTTGATGTTGCCTGTTTTAAAACATAACATGTTGAGCATTTTATAGTAGAAATGAAAAGATAATCGTTCCAAATTTTTGTGTTTATGTGTGTGTAAACGTATGGATGGGGTGGGGTGGTGGTGATAGTAAACATACCTTGGCTAACAGACTTCCAGTGTTAATGATAGGAAAGTGTTGCAGAGCATTTGATTTTGTAGGATAAATAAATAAGCACTATACATGTATAATAATGAAAGAGTAGACAGTCAGTGCGTGTGTGTGTGTAATGGGGGGAGTGGTAGTGAACAGAACTTGGTGTTAATGATTGGGAAGTGTTGCAGAGCATTTGACTTTGTAGGATAATTGAATTAGCACAACATGTATAATTATGGCAGGGTAGTTAGCAATATGTTGTGCTGGTCTAGCCCCTTTTTATGTGCTGTGTTAATGCACCTAAGTGTGTGTTTTGCATACCTCAAACAGGTGTCAGGTGTCTATAATTTTATGTGTCATATTTTTTTTCTTAATTTTTCTAGTCAGCATTCCAGTTCACAGAAAATGTGACTGACCTGTTGTTTCGTGGATGGACCACAAGTACAGATCTTGGTAAGTATATAGATTCTGTTCTCTCAAATGTATTTTGTAAGATTATATTGGGTAACAATTGTCTTCCCATCATAAGACCACCAAGAAGAAACCATCCCCTCACAGAGATAACTTGCACCCTGTAAGGCAAGTGCTCTTATTTATCCTTGAAGACAAGTAGCACTTCTTTACTTTTTCAGTACCAGTCACATCTAAAGCCGATCTACAAAAGTCAAACTAGTGTACATTATCATTAGGATCTCAGATTTGTATTTCTTGTAAAAAGACCTTTCATTCAAGTACCAGCATGCCAAAAAGGCTGTTGACTCAGTCCAAACTTTGGCAGTCAAAGAGTTAATTATAAGGTCATATTTCTATTGGATTTTGGGGACCTCAAATATCATATGATTTGCAGCAGGATATGTAATATCACACATGATCACTGTGATGTCATCAGCCATGCATGTATGATTTATACAGGGCAAGCATCTGACCTGTTTACACCTTTATCAGAGTTGACCATGTTGTTGTTGAACATTATGTTTGGGTATGTCTTGTTGGAGAGGCTTCAAATGAAAGCCCTAATGTTGTGTTCATAGACTTGCTTGTACATGAGGTTTGACACTTCCCCTATCTGCCCAACAAGTAACCATTACTTTGCATTCCCATCTGTGATCTAGACTCAGACGTGATTGATGTACACTTATTGAACCCCATTCCATGTGTTTACTCATTTATTGGTACATGGATTATAAACATGTTTTACTTATCTGAAATGGGAAATTTCTGAATGGACAGATAGGCCTCTGGGGTCATTTTGATTGGTCAAAAATTTATAAATACATATGCACTGAGACATTTTGCATTACGATAACTTATACAACAGAATAGCGCATGAAAACAACTGGTAACAGTACATGTGATATTTGTATCATTTATCACAACTAACCAGGTTCAACATTATTTATCAGAATGATCAGAGTGATCTGTTTGGGCATATAACTATTAAGTCATGATTAACTGGTTATAGGTGTTCAATATATAGTTGCCACTTAAACGACCACACACACATATATCAGTGGTCCCTGTCACCAGAGACCACCCCTAGAGCAACAAAAGAGTGGTCTTATAAGACAGGTGGTCTTTCACGACAGGAAAATTAACATGGAAAGTACAGGACTTGGGAATATGAAGAGCGGTCTCTTATCAGAGGGTGGTCTCTCATGACAGGGGTCTCTCGTGACAGGGACTGCTGTATATATATATTAAAAATTAAGGGACTTATTTGTTTTTATGGGTTGGCATGGATGATAGTCTTTTGTTTTTTCTCAGAGGTCATGTGATCACGAGACCTCTCGAGGATAGCGTTCAAGGAGAGACAGCCAATCAGTGCGCAGTGCAATCAACATTGCGCGAGTATTACTATTTTGCGGGCGTTCCAAATCATCTCTCCGAACTAGAAAGACCTACGTGGTATTGTCAGCTTGGTGAGGTAGTAAGGCAACAAGCCCAACTCCCAACTCCCTCCTCCTCCCCTTTCCTCCTCAAGTACACGTTACTAGAAGTGCTCACTGAGTCTGTCTTCCTCTTGTCTGTGACTACCGATAAGAACTTGAAGTTGTATGTTGCCAGTTGTATGTACTGTACCGTACTATGCCTAGTCATTTTTATGTTTATGCTTTGTACATTGCCAGTTGTATGAACTGAATCTTACTATGCCAGTCATTTTTATGTTTATGCTTTAATATAGAGCAGTTCACCAATTTTCAGATTAATTCAACAACAAACAAAACTGGAAGTACACAACTACAGACAAACAGGACATATCACACATATGCATGAACAGTGGACGCGGATGTGATTAAGTCATGCAAACAGTACAATCATGGTTAACCATGTACCACCATTGTGAACGGTCAATTGTATTTTGCTGAACTTGCACTGTAACTTCTTGTTGTTCTGTATACCAATATGTGTGCTCTGTGTGGCACAAAACCAGCCCACTGATGTCGTGGGCACACTCATCTTAAGGGTTTTGTAGACCCCCCAAAATTTGGTCAGAGTTTCCTCTTTAACAAATTTGGAAAACGAAAATAAAAGGACTCCATCTCCCACAAAACAATATTTTGGTTCGTCATTTTAGGGTTAGTATTTGATATATATATATATATATATATATTTAGGTGGCCACCACGATAACGGATTGAATATCCTTAGCAGGGTTCATCCTGACTTTTTGTCTTGAATTACCTTCTTCCGTTCCTATATGTAAGTCATATATTTGTTTACAATTTTGTATTGGTATTATCTGCTTATATGATTTTGTAATCAGTCAAATAAAACTATGTCTGAGTATATATATATATATATATATATATATATATATATATATATATATATATATATATATATATATATATATATATATATATAAAATCATACGTCAGTCTTATTTTCTAGAACCATTACCTAGTTATATGAAGATATGCCCTGTATTACCAGCACAAATTGGGCCAACCAATGTCACACAAAGTTGCTGAGTGTGGTCTTTATTTAAGGGGGAAGGGTGAAGAAATAATTGTTAACCATTTGTGCTTTATGGTTACAGAAATGGCATGGACATGTATTTTCTTTGCTGTGATTCCCATCATCCTCGAGTTGCTGAAACTTCTGGAACTGTACCTGGGTCAAAGGGCACATGTTGACCCACTCACGTACGCCAAGACGGAAGCAAATGTCAATGCTCGCTCCCCACTGCTGCGTCCACTGATCATTCCACCTACTGTACAGGCAATACGAGTCAGAAAGTAGGTCAAATTATTCTGATAACACATTTTGCACTTTTTTCAAGAATACCACACGTGCATATTAATTTCCATCCAAAATTTGTGGCCCTAAAATTTCTACAAATAAAGAATACTCATTTTACGCATGGTGGTTATATCAGGCTCAGTGGTTATCTGGTGAATTTGACTGTTTTTTTTTCTGAAAAAAAAGGCAAGTCATCATATTTGCAAGAGCAGCATACTTGTCCTGTTGGGTGCATGGATCTGCCCACACTTACAACTACTTCCTTGCTGAGCTATCTGGGTCAGAACTGCCCTGCAACTAAAATGAATGTGCTGTATTCATGTAATGCACATGTACATGTTTTATAATGACCCATTTTCCATCACAAGCAATGTGTCTGATACCTCGATATGTGAGATAATTCAAATTGTATGGACAAAATTTTAGTTTTAGTCCCTTAAAATTGTCTTAGTATGTAAACTTGTTTGATATCTGAATGTCATTATAATGAATTTTCATTTTTAAAATTGAGATGAAAGTGACTTCACAAAAATGCAATATTCAATGGTATAAAACTGATGTGCTACAGTTATACCTACGCTACACAGCATATCCCCTAAGAGATCACACGTTTTTAATATGTACCATCTGCGTTATTAGATTTGGACTTATTCCGTGGTAACCCTTGCTGTCAGGTGCTTGTCTAGTCTTTTTCACCTCTTATATAAGACCACTTTATGCCAGCAGTAGGAATGGTCTCATATATCAGTTACAGTGTGGGCATGTAAGGTTGGTTTGTTCTTATATATATAATTACTTGCAATTTTCGGTGGGAAAAAAAAGTTCTCTGTTGGCATGAACTCAAAGTAAAGATGTCAAAGCAAACAAACATTAACATTTGGGCACTTTTGGGCAATGTGTGAACTAGAGAAGGTTAAATTAAGCTAATTATGCCCATACAGACAACAATAGATAGGAATCAGGTCATAAAAAAAAAAATTGCTATCAAGGTATCTGTACTGCAACAATGAATTACTTTTGTTTGCATTTACGAGTCTAGAAAACAACAACATTTGAATTTCTATGAATCTTAGTATTACTCTGCTATTTTAATTAATATGGGGAGGGGAGAGGGAGGGAGACAAATCTCAGAACCTGTAGCTGGACAATGATGACAGTCCATCACCATGTTACGGACAATGACAACAGTCCACCATCATGCTATGGGCATACTTATTGAAAGCCAATGTGGTGTCACTAATATTTGCAGTAGTAAAAATAATCTCATTTTGGTTACTAACAAGCAGCGTCATTGGTTAAACAAACAAAATTGGTTATAATGTGCTGCACGCTCAGGATGTACCAGTCTGTATCCCCAGCTTGATTCCATATCTCCGGATAACCTCACTCTGGAACTGTGATGGCCCGCTTTACACTTTGCAGACAAAAGTGACCATGGTAGCCGCAAGCGACAAGTTTCCCTCGTTATCAAGGGAGGAAATAATATTGTCAGTTCCTTATTAATTTGAGATAAAATCATAACTCTGTGAGGGACCCCAGTTTACAGAAATATACACCAGTGGATGACATGTATCTCCTTCAGCCTTCAGACTCAGGAGATACAGATGTCATCCACCATTTTATATTTCTGTACCCTGGGCTTCTTCACGGAGTAACTAATTATATTTATTCCAAGCATATATAGCAACTGTTTTTTTTAACTCAGCTGACTTGTCAGTCAGCTGAGCTTATCTTATGGTCCTCTGTCCGTTGTCCATCTGTTGCCAGTCAACAATTCACACTTTCGACTTCTTCTCCGAAACCGTCAGCCAGATCGACTTCAAACTTGATGAAGATGTGCCTGGGCTGAGTGTGTACCAAGTATGTTAAAATACTGATGGTCCGGTGATTTTTTTATTTTTTATGAATTTTTTGGTTCTTTTTTTGGGGCAAATCTTAAAAAAACTACTCCAAAACCGCTCACCCAATTGCTTTGGTATCACACAGAAACACTCCCTGGGACTTCTAGTTCTTAATTTGTTCACTAGATGGCAATGCAATTTTGTTCTAATTTTTTATAAATTTTGTGTGTGATAGCTATTTTCGACCTCTTCTCCAGAACCGTCACTCAGATTAAGCTGAAACATGGTGGATATGTTCCTTATAGAAGGGTCAAACAAAATTGTTCACCAGGTGGCGCTGCAAATTTTTTCTAATTTGTTTATGATTTTTTTGTATGGTTTTGCTATTTTTCACTCGTTCTCAGAACCGTCACTCAGATTAAGCTGAAATTTGATGGATATATTCTTGTGGAAGGGTCAAACAAAGTAGTTTACTAGGTGGCACTGCTTTGGATTCCTCATTTTTAAGGATTTTTTCAATTTGGGGACTTATCGGTCAATGCAGCTTTCCTATTGATTACTATGTAAGTCAATAATTGGCATTCTAATGCTAATTCACAGGACAACTGACACGAAATTTACTATTTATTTGATAACTTGAGATCTATTTTGAGTTAGTACCGTGATGCTGCACTTGTTAATGTTTCTGTATGAAGGTCATGCTTAGACAGTACATGAATGATCTTGACCTCGTTTCTGGGGTCACAGTGCAACATGCATTAATTTTACTTTTCACTATAAGTTGAGAATTACTTGAACCTTGATGTTGCACATGTTAGTGTTCTTCTATAAAGGTCAGACTTACTCAGAACATGGGTGACCTTGATCCTTTCCCAAGTTCACAGAGCTGCAAGTTTGATGAATGTCCAGGTCAGCTGAGCATGGGCTGTTCACACAGCCCTCTTTTTTTTTTTTTTTTTAATCAAACTCAGTGTGTGTTTCAAGAACATGCCCATGACTTTTTAAGCAGTTAATTTCATTCAAGCTCCTAATTTGGCAAGAGGGACATATGCTATGTTTCATACAAGGTTCTGCCCATACATACTGGCACATGCACTTTCTTGTTTAAGGATACGGGCCAAAGAAGCACCACAGCTAACTAGGCTAATATGAATGTTGAGTTGAGTTGAGTATTGTTTACCACTAGGTAGCACTAGCAGTGGAGCCCACCATGTGACCATCTGTGACCACATTGGTTAAGGTATTCAAGTGCTATGAATTCCACAGCAAGAAATGCACAATTTAAGTGACTATCAGTAAGACTAATGCTCATTGACAAGCAGATCACAGAAATTTGTCCTGTCAGGTAAACAATATTTAAAAGGTTATAAACCTATAATCAATATCAATATTACTCACACAGAGCCAACAAGTTCACACTTTATGCATTGTTTATTGGTATGAGCTTTGGTATGTCAGCATATCCAGTGCAAGAAAGATTCATTTCATGCTCAATTTTTGTTTCTTTAAACAGAATTAAATACCATGTGGTGCAGACAGGTGTACGTGTCATGACTCTTGTGATTGGCTACATTCTGATGCTCGCGGTGATGTCTTACAATGCATGGATTTTCCTTGCTGTGTGTGCAGGTAAATATTTGAACTTGTTCACATGTCAATATACCATTACAGGAATGCATTACAGATGGAACTTTTAAATTTGCACTAAATATGTGTTAGGCCAGTGCTCAAATTTCGTAAAAATTTTGGGTGACTAAGACCTATTTTCAAGATCATTTAGGATGTAGTGAAGCACACTAAATTGGACATGTTGAGAAATTAAATGGCTAACAATACCAAATGTACCATGAATGTGTATCATATATAAAAGTATGGTATTGCATAATGTAAGTGACCTTGACTTTTCTTGTTAAGGTCATGGAGGGTAATGCATAATTATCAAGAAATTATTTTATTGTGATGCCACAGACATTAATAGAATTGCCAACTTACACCAAATATGTATTAGGCCAATGGTCAAATTTTGTAATATGTTGTGTGACCATGACCTATTTTTCAAAGTCATTAAGCACTTAGCAAAACAACACTAGATTCAATATGTTGATAAAGTATAAGGGGAACAATAGTGAATGTATCTTTCCATGCATGAACATTATTACTTGTCAGTATGATCATGTCTACAGTTTCTAAGTTAGCCCCTTGAAATTTTTAGAAATATTTTGTGAATGAAAGTCTAGGTTCCTTTCATTGTTGGGTGTGCCACCTGGTGGATTACTGAATCCAGTGGCCAAAAAGTGAAAAAATTGAAAACACTCTGGAAGCTCATGTGGAAGCTTGATGCTGCGTTATATGGATAACCTTGACTTATTCTTCAAGGTCATTGAGGTAGTATGTTTCAAGAAATTAATTTTTGGTGATGGTCATCATGTTATATGTCAGCAGAGCATTAGCCCCATGGATGTTTTATTTCTGTTTTCTCTTAAAATTAAGTAATAATTTTATTGACAAGTTGGAGCCATTGTTGACTCATTAACCACACATTGTATAGTAGTATCCATGATAATACCATGATACAATTAAAATCCTGGCATGAACATGGTGCATGTAGCTCTCTACCAGATATTATCAATTATAGGAAATACATGTGGTGAAGAAAAATAACTTACAAGAAGTTAATTCACAAGTCTAATGTCCCTTGTAGCTGGGACACTGCTCTAGGCATTCAACCAACCCATACATAGTTTTTACTTCAGTCAAAGGAGACCAGGCATGCAAAATTAATATCAATGTAAAGTGAAATGTGTCTGACAGTTGGCAGCTGCTATATCAGTGCTGTCAAACTGGAAATCTCGGCAGAAAAATTGAGCATTTTTCTCAACTTCTTAATATGAGAAACACTTATTTGGGGTAAGTTCTGTAGCATTTTTCCAGAACAATGGAGCAAAAGTTTGCTACAGCACTCCAGTTGGACAGCCCTGTACATGTGTATTTTGAACTGCACCATTTGATTGGTGGATTGAATCGTGTTACCATCTGATGAGGAATGTATCTGTATCCGTGCACTGTTTGCATAATAAGTGTATGGGTATTATGGTATGTTAACTGTTAAAATGCTGACACTACATTTGCAGTATGCATGGACAGATAATTCAGTTGATACGTGACAGCATGTTTTCTGTGATACACAAGTTTATCATGTGCTGCTCTTCATTTGCCAGTAAAATGGGAAGATATATTCATACATTAAAAATACGAACAAGTTAGGAAGATCAAGACTAGATGCTTCCTGACCCAATCATGTACATAGAATATCAACCAGTAGGTACAGTGTTGGGTATAGGAAAAGTCACAGTAAGTGTATGTGTACTCAGATGAATACACAACCCAATACACACATTTTAGCAGGCTAGAGTCATGTCCCATTGGATTGTGCGTAAAAGTAACAAAAATTATGAACTGATAACTTCTCAGGCAAATGAAATATAATTTTGAAAATCACACAAGTTATACACCTAGATTTGCCATGAAAAATGGTAGGTTTCTGTATGCAATGGTTGTCAAGTTGCAAATTACAGTGGAGAGTGATAGCATTATACAACTCTAGCCCTCCTGGCTGAAGTGACCCCTTAAGGAGGGATACAAAAAAACTGAATGTTCTTGTTTTTCCCGATTCCCATGACTTCCCATTGTTTTCTAATGACTGCATGAAGAAACACCAAATTTCTCATCGTAATGAAGGTACAGTAAAACCTCTGTATGTGGGCACCTCTCCAAAATGGGCACCTCCTTACAGTGGGTACTTTTCTTCGGTCCCGTTTCATTTTTCCTATTGACTACATTATAAAGCCACTTCTCTAAAGTGGGCACCTCCCTAAATCTGGGCATTGGGCACCCCAAACATATACCAAAATCTGTTAAAGTGGGCACTATTATTATGTTCAATAAATATTTTACTTTGTAAAAGTGTTATTTTTTGCATCAGAACTTGCCACCTTTAACTACTAATTCTTCAAGTGTCATTTTTCTATCTTTTCTCATTTATTTCATGTGCAATTAAGATACATTTATATGTAGATATGTACGCATGGATGTGCCCTGGCTTATCTTTGTTGGTCATCCACACAACCTAAAACGGCCGACCCTCTGTAAAGTGGGCACCTCCCTAAACTGGGCATTTTGCTCTGGTCCCAAGGGTGCCCACTTTACAGAGGTTTTACTGTACATGTATACAGCTGGGGAAGTATACATTCATTTTATCACCTCAGCAAGAGAAGTACCAGTCTGTGTAATATTCCTTTTGACATACAGTCCAAATGCTAAATCAGTTTCAGCCTGCATGAAGTTTAGTGGCTATGTGTATTGGGTTTTGTATTGTTTTACACATACCTTTGATGATTGTGAGCTTTCAAGAGGCTGGCACACACACTGTCTAAACACCTCTACCCTTAAATCCACAAAGCTGCTATGTTTGGAGAAGAAGGTAAATATCTCATCTATGGGGGTAAAGGATGTTTCTGGACTGATGTACTGGGGTATTTTATTTTCCATACCAGCATACTGGAAGCCTTCTTATTTTGTGCACTTGTGCTGAACATTATTTTGGAACTGTATGCTGTAATGGATCAAAATTATGTCCTGTACCAGCTTAAAGGGAACCCTTCAACCAACTGTGCTCTTTTGAGCCTTATCACTGCCATGGCATGGAAAATGAAGAGCAGTTCCAAATTCAACAGAAGATAGATAACACATAGAGCAAATCAGTGCCACAAAAATCCAAAAGTACACACATACCCACACACAGACACTACATATATTAAAATTTCGGTTTCCCATGACCTTAATCACTTTGACTGCCTCCAAAGCATACCAAGCTCTGTGTTATTACCTCAACACAAGTGGGGAACAGAGAAAGCATGAGAATGGGTCTGTTTAGCAGGCAACCACATTGTCTGATGCTGAAGGTGACAACATCCATGCATGCCAAGGGATGTATTTACTGTATAAGTGGAAATTCATATTCCCAAGGTATTTAATTTCCCAAATAAAACCATTTCAGAAAATAAAAACTTGGCAGCTTTTGACAGTGACTGCCACTTATACATGGCGACAAGAACCAACATGTTTTCAGCTTGTGAATCAGGGAAAATAAAAACCACGAAATTTTAATTCTCAACAAACTCGGGAAATTTTCCACCAGGGAATATTTCCACCTGTATCCAGTATTAAAGCTGAGTTGCTGCCGACTACAAGTCTCACAAACTGTCCTCTGATGTCATTTTGCTTGATGTTACAGGCGCAGGGATTGGCTATTTCACAATTGGTGCATACAGAGCCCTGCTGGCTTCCCGAGCAACCAGACCTGCAGCCCCAGTTTGCCATGTGGAGTCTGAAATGCCAGGACCGACTCATGACAGTTCAGGGGCGTACTCACAGACGACTTGTGTACAGTTAGCGGGAACAGCATGTGGAACCTTAAATCAAGACCATACGGCCTTACCCATGAATATGGTCTCAAAGAACAGGTTCTTCAAGGGAGATACATACATCCACACAAACAAAGCGGTCTTGATTGACGAGTACCAGGCTTCTTATGGGATCCATTTTAACTGACAGGGTTCAGCTACTGTACATTGTATGCATGATTCCGTAAGATACCATCATGCAATCTGTTCATGTCATGTATCTTTTCAAAGGTACATGTAGGCTTCTTTTGCTATCAGAGACATCATCTCATCTCGGAGGTATGAACCAGAATGGCAAGTAGGTGTACAGTGAAACCTCATAATAATGGCACTCGTATGCCCAACATGGTCACATCAAAGCACAAGTTTCAGGGGTCTCTAAAGTCAAAGTCTATGGCTATTTGACTTATTTATCTGACATATTCAGGTCTTGGACATATTTTACAGGGCACTGATAATGTCATTATAATGAGGTTTCACTGTACTGTGAAATTGTATATTAGATCTTGTATGTGATTTGACAAAGAGAACCAGTAGGAATTGTATGAGACAATATACATCACACATGTCACATACCTGGTTCATATAGGCTGTGCTGATAAATGATTGACAATTTCCTGTTTATAGGAAACAATTCAAGGCATGGACACAAGCTCAAAAGCCTTAGAAATTTCAGAAATTGACAAACTATTTTAAGGCCCGGGATGTGCAGAAACAGGAGACATTGCAAGGATATATATATATATATATATATATATATATATATATATATATATATATATATATATATATATATATATATATATATATATATATATATATATATATATATATATATATATATATATATATATATATATATATATATATATATATAAAGCCCTCCAACTGTATGATGTCAGGTTCTAGTTTTTGAAAATAATTTAATTATACATTAACATGATTGGCTAGAGTTGAATTGCTCATTGAAGCTGTAAAATACAAAATGGAGGATAAAGATGCCAGTGTGCTCTAATAGGAAGTCAGGTGATATATACACATGTATGCCCATTTTTTAGTCATTTTCCATTTCTGGGAAATAACTTCTGGTCTGTTGTTTGCATATAGATAAATTTTTGAAACTTATCTTATGTTTTTTGTCTTTGTTTTCCATCATTTCAAGCTTGCAGCTATAATCACTGGATAAAATCAAACTGACCACATGGTCAAAGCTATTCAGTGGACTGGCCTCATTCCTGCGGTAGGGCTTCAAAGCAGACCAAGTTTCATGTTGTGGAGTAGACAAAACACACAGCTTGGGTCTACTTTGGATGCATACTTTGAGCACAGAGTCATTTTACACAGGAACTGGGCTAGTCCGGCAAATAGTATGCTCAGCTTTGCCAGATTATTATTATTATTATTATTATTATTATTATTATCATCATCATTATTATTATTATTATTATTATTATTATTATTATTATTATTATTATTATTATTATTATTATTATTATTATTATTATTACTATCATATTTGTGAGATTTAGTTTGATACTCTGTCATAATACTATTATGGTGCTTCAGTTTTAAACCTGCACCCAACTTTGATCATGATTAAAACTGTTGTCAACATTCTGATACATGAAATGGTATGCGGCTATCTACAATTTCATAGAATGGGCCTGAAAGTCCTTGATGTTCAAGTGCATTATGATGTATAAACTTTGAAACTGGAATATATTAAGGATATGTAAATTATATTACGTTAAAATGCTCAACATGTGACATCAGATTTATTGTATCTGTGCTGGTATTTGATGAGATGGGTTATTCATCAAAATATATATTTTTCAATGCACATGGTTAGATTCAGCCCTCTGTACCTTGCAGATTCAACATTGACCCTTTTCACCTTAAAAGCACTACTCCTTAAAACTGGCCAAAAGTGACTGGCGGTCAAACACCATATACTTCAGTGTTTTCAACTGCATGTAATTTCAACAGTAATGAAAAACAGTTTGACTTAGAATTGTAGAAGGGGTCTATCGAGATCAAATGCCCCAGGTCAACAGCTTTCCTTGGCATGGGTTGGGCATTAATGTTGAGGAAAACAATTGACTCAGTGTTGATTCCAGGGGAAAGGGTTAAACAAAGAACCATGAGACTTATGCAAAGACAGGTAAATATTGCCACCAATGGGTATTCTTTTATATGGGTAATTGAGTACATATATATGTCAATATGTACATATGAATGGGGGGATGGGCATTGCAGAGGGCCCACAGAGTGATGTATGTAATTTTATTTGATATACCCTCATTGTGTCCTGTGTTCTTGCATATGATGCATTTTGTATGGATATGTATACAAGGTGTTTCTGATTGTTGCCCAAAATGTCCATGGTTGTAATTGGTCACAGGCACCATACAGAGATAAGTGTACATCATACTTAAGTATAATCAGCTTAAAAAAATTGTTACAAAAAATAATAATAAAAATGACAAGGATAATTATAGTTTCCTATGACAGACAACGCAAGACAAAGGTGGTGAAGACATTGAACTTGTTGCAGATCTGACCCATGACCTGAAAGGATTTATAAAGCTGATGTATTGGCATGCTAGTTTTTTCCCCATTGAGAATTTGCGGCAGACATCTGATGCCGTAAGTGTCATCTGCTTCTTTTTTTTCTTTTTACTGAAGGATGTTGGCAGTGAGCCAGCAATTGTCTGCCACTTGGTGTAGTACATCCAGAATGCATGCAGGTTAGTCTGTCTGGGGTTAAATGAGTGCCTGTCTGTATGTGACTGCAAACTAGAACAAAAATAGATTATATAATTTATTTTTTCTTGAAATTTTGCCTGACAAAGTGCATGTATATCAATGGAAATGAACAATTTGACTAACCAACAAAACAGAGACTGCACTTTTTTGAACTTGTTCCCAGGTGTGTTGGGATTGGGAAAGAAAGATGGTTCACCTGATAACTTGAGCTTTGTAATATGGTGTGTGGTGCTACAATATAATTGTACAGTGGGACATCAGATAAAAATCAACTTGGATGCCTGTTGCTTTTTTATACTTGTATAATATTCTGCAAATGAAACAATATGTTTTAAATTCATGATAATGTGAGTTTGCTTGAAAGTTTCACTGACTAATAGAGGATGTGTGTAACAGATGGCACCACTGATAACTTAGGCTTTGTATGTAGCTTCTTACAAGTAGAGCCATCTGGTGGGTAAACAAATTAAGCCTTACTGATTGGCTGCTTGTTGTGTGATGTTGCATGCAATTCACCTCCCCCAAGGATCCTCTATAAGTCCGTGGCAAGACTTAAAAGCTGTTGACTCGAACTTTATCCAGGGATAGCTATCTTGTCCACATTGCATGACCTTCTCTGTAACATCCATATTTTTGAGCAGCCTGTATAAAACTAATGGGGGTGATCTCTTTTTTTTTATTGCAGGAGTATACCTATCCACTACTCTCCTATTTTACATTGAGTCATACTTAAGCTTTATATTTGTTTAGAAAAATACTACACAGTAATGTTTTTCTTGGAGAGACTTTCCATTGTTTCACAGTACAATTATTGTTAAGTATTCTTTAAGAAGCTCTAATGTTTACTATTTGTCACTAAAGAGATTTTGATTTCATATGCTGTACAACATGAGGCTCCACCGTTATCAAGGTCCCTTCTGGACATTTCCTGTTTTTTTTTTTTCTTAGCAGCACACTGTGACCAAAGGAATTCAATAACATGGTTGAATGACAGGAAATGGACTAGAATTTAGCATGGAAATATACATTATCAATTAAAACCAAAGCAACTTTGCTGGACAAAAATGGGTGTGTGCTCTAATTAGGGAAAACACACTCTGCAGAATGAAAATACTGTGTGCAAAGTGGCTAGCGGGTGTCAGCACCAGTCATCCTGGGTTAAAAAATGCCTTGAAAGAGAAGGCTGGAACTGCAATTAGTGATCCAATATGCATTTTATTTGAAGAAAGATTGCATTAATATCTAATTTGTGAAATGTGTTGTATTCTGTGATGATATTACTCATGTTTATGTGAAAACTGCAGTTTTTTTTTGTTTTTTTTTTGTTGATTACAGGTTCTTTTTTAGGGGTGGGGGTGGGACGGTATGTTGAATGTGATTGTATAAGTCTTCACTGAAAACTGAAACAGAATTTTCATAAAGGAATCATAACAATATTATTTAATAAACTTTTTTTTTTTAGAAAAAAATATAAATATCATTGTGCTTTTGAAAAATGATTAAGCAAAATGATTCTTCAAATTCAGTATCGTAAAATAAAAGATATTGAGACATCAAATGCCTTTTGTTTTTTCTTTTTTTAAGGACAGTTAAACTTACTACTATAGTAGAAATACTGTCTGTTTTGATGTTTTACCTGAACACCAAGAGTTCAGGCAAACTTAGTGCACAGATGAGAAGAATACTTTAATCACTTTTCCCACGGAAAATTTGGGTAGTATGTTAACCAGCAAACTTGAGTGACATCTATGGATGAAATCCCTAAACCAAAATGATTTTTCCTTTTCATCACTTTGCACTTTCATATGTTTGCACTAAAAACTCTACTTCAATTCATTAACTGAGCAAAAAAAAAAAAAAAATTATAATAAAATAAAAATAAAAATAACCAAAAAACCCCTACATATTTTCTCAACAGATTCAAACATGCTTGCAAAATCTCCTATTTGTGTAACATTACTGGGGGGGGGGGGGGGGGGGGGGGGGCATTAGTCTCTTCTTTCAATGTTTTTAACATCTGTTGCTAAAGCCTGGACAGGTTGTATTCAAATTCACATGAAGGTGTGTGGGTACTCATAAGTGTTCCTATGCAAATTCAAAGCAATATTGGTTAAGTAGTTTTGGATGTTTTTGAAGAAAAAAAATGGAACAAAAAAATTAACACAAGGCCAACACGTCACTGGTGCATTACCATTTAAATAAATTTGGTAGAGATCCAGCCAAAGTACATCCCTACCAAGGTTGAAGAGGATGTAGCTGATAGGTTCAAAGAGGTCAAAAATGCAAACTGTGAATTACACTATCAGATAAGCTCAGCTGACTAATTTTTTGAGGCAGAGGTACAGACTTGCTCTGAAGCAAATCTTAATCATTTTGTTCATATTGACCCATTCCAGATGCATGTTCCTGAGAAGAGAAGCTTAATGAAATTTAATCCAGATTAATCTGACAAAAACAAGAGGCCCATGGTCCTAATGCTCTGCTCGCTCCGTGGCTATATTCATTGCACCTGTTCATTTCAAAGTTGAGTCCTCAAGTGGCTTCTGAACATGTAAAGTTCATGCATAAAATGTCCACCAGATGGCACTTTATTCCACATGCAATCAATGCTTATTTGTGCAATTCCTATGATGGATATTGTTGCGTGTGCCAAGACGAGTGAGTCCTTAACTTTGTCTTCAGTGACCTTCGGAAAGAAGATCAAGGTCACCCAGATTATGTGATACAAAAGTCCCATAGGCCTAGTGGTGTGCTGACATTGCTATTGATGTCCAAGCTACACCCTGCTATTACAAAATCACCTCTTTCAACTTTTCAGCACGGTGACCTCACAAAAATATTTAAAGGTCACTAATATTATATACAATTCTACCTTTTTTACATTGTCTATATATCCTATAGATTTAGCAAGTCTAATCCAATTACTTTTCCAGGTATGCAACTTTATATCTTTAAACACATTTTGGTTCATAATTTCCATCAAGTTATAGGTGGCGCCACTAGTATCATAAGCAATTTAGACTTGAACCTCTCCCACAATCCCACCAAATTTGGTGAAGATCTGCCACAAATCAAAGATGCTAGAGTGCTTACAAGATTTTCACATTTTGACCCCTATATTACATAATAATGTAGGTGGTGCCACCAATATTGAAAGGGGCCCAGACTTTCATACTCCCTAGAAGTCCTGAAAGTTATATTGGGCTAACGTGAAAACTGTAGATGGTATCGCACTAACGAGCAAAAGTTTATTGACAGACATGAGTGGTCGCATACGGTCTGTGACCTTTGGTTAGCAGAGCGAAAAAATATGCTTTGGCTGAAGTAAATATGCAATCTAATTGGGACCACTTTGGCAAAAAAAATTTGTGGAGCCCGCATTATATATGGACTTGTGCTCATAGTCGGGTCTACACTAGCTTGTATACACATGGTTGTTACAGATTTTCATAATAGAACAGAATAAAACAAGAGGCCCATGGGCCAAATGCTCTGCTGTCACTATGGCTATATTGCACCTGTTCATTTCAAAGTTGCCAGTCCTCAAGTGGCTTCTGAACATGTAAAGCTCATGTGATTTTAATGTCTTGTTTGTCCACCAGATGGCATGTCACTCCACATGTAATCATGGTTTATTTGTGCAATTCCTGTGATGGGTATTGTTGCATGTACCAAGACAATAATGTGCGAGTCATTAACTTTATGTCCTCAGTGACTTTGGGACAGAAGATCAAGATCACCCACATTATGTAATACAAGAGGCCCATAGGCCAGGTGCTGTCCTGACGTTGCCATTGATGTCCAAGCTACACCCTGCCATTACAAAATCGCCTCTTTCAGCTTAACAGGCATGGTGACCTCACAAAAATAAGTCAAGGTCACTGAAATTATATATGATTATAGCTTTGGACATTGTCTATATATCTTATAAATTTGGCAAGTCTAATCTAATTACTTTTCAAGACATGGAATTCTATATATTAAAACACATTTTGGCTCATAATTTCCATCAAATTATAGGTGGTGCCACCAGTATCATAACCAACTTTGACTTTGACCTCCCCCACAATCCCACCAAATTTGGTCAAGATCTGCTACAAATTAAAGACGCTAGTGTTCACAAGATTTTCATACTTTGACCCTTATATTGCACAATATTGTAGGTGGCGCCACCAATATCGAAAAGAACCTACATTTTTATACCCCTATTAAGTTCTGAAAGTAATACAGGGCTAACTTGAAAACTATGGACAGTACTGTGATCTCAAGATTTTCACATTTTGACCTGTATATAACATACTATAGGTGGCGCCACCAACATTGATGTCAACAAAGATTTTTATACACTTTATAACTCCTAAATGCTACATGGGCGTATCTCAAGAATTATGGGGTGCAGAGCATTCACGATATGACCCCAATATTCAAACTGGCCATTTGACCTTGACCTTCAACTCGAATTAAAAAATTGTTTTGTTCAAAATATGCGACCAACATCCAGCTTTCCATATATAGTTTGTTTGTTTAAAACGGGTAATAACTTTTCAATTTGTTGAGGAAAAACAATAAACTTGGACAAATACCAAACTCCATAATTACTAGGTCACAGTGACCCAAAAAGCAGTTCACCAAGTACACTTTAATTTATTATGTAATCAAGTGCAATTTTGATCTGGAGCCTCAATTCTCTTTGCCATTAATGTCCAAGCTTCACCCACCCATTACAAAATAGCCTATTCTAATTTAGAGGCATGCTGACCTCACAAAAATTAGTCAAGGTCACTGATATTGCATAACATTCTCCCTTTGGCCATGATCTGTATATCATATAAATTTGGCAAGTCTAATCCAATCACTTTTCCAAATATGGAATTTTACATCTTAAAACACATTTTGGCTCATAATTTGTCAAATTACAGGTGGCGTCACTAGTATCATTAGCAACTTAGACTTTGACCTCTCCCACAATCCCACAAAATTTGGTGAAGATCCGCCAAAAATTAATGCTAGAGTGTTCACAAGATTTTCAAATTTTGACCACTATATTATATTATAATGTAGGTGGTGCCACCAATATCAAACTCGGCTAGATTTTCATACACCCTGTAAGTCCTGAAAGTTATATTAGGCTAACTTGAAAACTGTGGACTGTATCGCGCGAATGAACAAAAGGTTACAGACGGACGTCTCTAGTATGATACACTTATGTAGAAAAACCAAGACCCATATTCATATTCAGGATGTCCATCGTTGCAGTCCTTGTTGGGATTTCCCTTGGTTTGTACAGGTGGTCTAGTTGCAACTGTTTATTTTACTATCACTGGGACTGAATATAACCTTGGCCCCAACTTGTTTCCACTTCAGTTATACACTGGCGGGTGGTTTAACTAAGATAAGCTGTCCAGCTAGAAAGGGTACATATTGGTTCAGGGGTAAGTTAAATTGTTCTTATCTGAACCTGTACTATACAAATTTAGTAAGTATGGTTTGTTTGACAGGTATTCTTCTTTCATAATGAAGCTCTGCATTTATAAGCAAAACTTCATATATTTAGCTAATTCATCATTTGCCACGTTCATATTTATTCTTTACAGGGTTCGCACAGAGTTTGAAAAGGCTTGAAAAGTATGGAATTTGAATGCCCTCTGTTCCAGGCCTTGAAAAGTATGGAATTTCATAAAGAAGTCTTGAAAAGTATGGAAAATCGATTTACCGGTTAAAAAAAAACCAACAGAATAAAAAAATCTATTTGTGTGACTTTATTTTAATGTTTGTTGCAATACCTACGATCGTAGTTTATTTTCATTTCTAAATATAGCATATATGGGGTTTTCTGCATTGCACAGCATCATGGGAGGCACCTTTTTCAACTCGCAATGCAACGGGATTCTTTGCAAGATTTGAAAAACAAGCATGCGTCATTTTGATTACGAGTGATGGTCCATCATGAATTCAGGGCTCGACAATTCACATGTCCGAAAGCTCGAGCTTGTCAGAATTGGGCTCGGGCTGGTGGAAATAAAAAAGTGCTAAGCCTGCGGGCTAGCTGGAATTTTTTACTAGTAAAATCCGTCAAAAAATTATAATATTATGCAGGGCAAAATCATCTGCAAATTAACATCAAATGCTATTTATCGGTGGGTTCAAACAGTGCTAGAAAAAAGTACGTGCCGTGAGATGATTTCCCGGGCAAAAACAGCACACAACTGCCAGTCACACGCAAGTGACAGCGTGGACACTGGATTAGATCTGCGGTGAACTGACGCAGTCTCACGGACTGATTTGGGGCACATTCGGCAATTCCCGCTATCCCATACCTTTGCGTATTTGCCTGTGACTCCAAATAATTGTTGCAATAAACACCGGAATCTTTATTTTCGTATGCTGCAACAAAAACAAAGCTTCCCGTTTGTGTGTTCCCTCCGTAAATTCACACATGTTCACTGGGCGGAAGCCATGATGAAAACACCATAGCACGAGCCGTGATTGGCTCATTTTTGCATGTGACTCAATTGACCAATCGGGTGATGTGTTGTGCGTCAGACCACATGGCCAAAGCAGTTGTTTGTGTACAGTTGCAGGAAAGATGTTGACGGTGCGCACGCTCGATATCTGATTTGAAATATTAAAATTTTCGTTTTGAATTTGATTTAAGAACACCGTTTATTGCGAGGAACTTGCCAATACTGTATACGCAAATTTACTACGATGTACCGCTAGCATTTATGGTAGGTACGCAAACGATATGCATCCCATCAGTGCATCATGTCATCCGAGGCAGAGAGAAAGGAACCTGAACTGAAGCCAATGCAACTATTTAATCGTTATTTAAGTTTATACGGACTCCTATAGTCCCAGAAATTACAGTGTATTTTTCATCGTTAGTCACCCCAAGCAAATATCTTACTTTCAATTTGTTTGTTTGTTTGTTTTGTTGATATTTTTGCCAGTTTCACTGTCAAACAGTTGCAGCTAGAATCATAAAATTTGACATTTTTTGCGATTTTGCCAGCGACAATAAGTGGCAAATACATTTAAGGGTATAGAGTTTGTCTAGCCTAGGCCTTAGCATTGTTAGAGAAAAACGATGTTTATAGAAGTTTTATCAGGACAAGTGGATTTTGAAATCTACTTGCCCAGCGGACAAGTGCTTTTGAAAAAAATTGTCGAGCCCTGAATTATGGATAAATGACCGTAAATGTTCGCCGCGGGCATAAATTGTGCACCAAGCCGCAACAACAGTGGCAGGCTGTACATATAATGAACTTGGCTTGGAAACCCCAAATAAAAGGACTGGGTTTTGCCTGTAAAACAGGACAAATACAGCGCAAGATGCAAGGTGTGTGCAAATAATGTGTACTTGAAAAATATGGGGGAAGCAGCGCTTGCTAGTATCAAACAAAAAGTTGTTTTTTTTTGTTCAATATATAAATTGTATACATTGGTCCCCCTCTTGTAAGCCACCCCCAAAGAGATGTCACTCTCTCTGCAAAGGCTACTTTGCTGTGCAGCAAGTATGGCATTTTCATTATATTTTCCCCCTGAAGAGAGACCACCTCTCGTAATAAGGAAACATTTGGGGTGGCCTTATAAGAGGGGAACCACAATATATATATATATATATATATATATATATATATATATATATATATATATATATATATATATATATATACACACTGTATACCCATAAAACCACGGATAATTGAGTTTTGAATTTTGGAAAAAATGGTTTGGAAAGTACTTGAAAAAGTATGGAATTTTGGCTTTGCTATGCTGTATGAACCCTGCTTTATTATGTGGGTGGTCTTTGCTGAATATTTAGCTTAGACAAGGAGCCACTACTCAGAGAGACATGTACGGGTAAAAGGCTCCGAAACATGTTGAGTAGTTACCCGCTGAAGACCCTTTAATTTATTTAGGCTGATACAGCCTATGTCAAAATTTTACAGAGGAACGTGAGCAATATGGACAATAGTAATTCCATATGTATATAGGTTAGACAGGGACAGGTTAGCTTATGGAGAGTAAAGAGTTCGGACTGCGGAATAGGATATTGACTACTAGGAAGTGGTTCTGGGCAAAAAGACACAAATACAATAAATATCAAACCCAACAATGACAGCAAAGAGATTTCAGCATTTCGGACGGACGTCTCTAGTATGATACACTTATGCACAAAAACATGACCCATATTCATAAATATCAAACCCAACAATGACAGCAAAGAGATTCCAGAGTTACCAAAACATCAACATTCATCTTGCAATACCAATGTGAAGAAACAAATTTCACTCCTGACTTGAGATAGGCAATCACCCATGAAAGGCAACTGGTGGTTATAAACCGGTCCTCTCAACCTTTGAAATTTTCTTCATTAAATTCAGACTACAGTGTTTCCAATATGTATAGGCCGGACGGACAGACATGCGAGGTTGCATAAGCACTGCGACCTTTGGTCAGCAGAGCTAAAAACAACTAACTGTTAGTCATGTTTCACTTTTTATTTTAGTAGGGTTATACAGTATTCCACAAAACAATCCACAAAAAGTATGAAGATGACATATAACAGTAGAAGGTGATCAAATGGTTCAATATAATACTTTTGTATGTAAGCACCATGTAATTTAAACATTCAAAGTCATCAGCTGGATTTCCTAAAAGCACGTGAATTTTTGACAACTAAAAAACGTGAGAACTAGATGTGTGATTTAACCTTGTCCTCCTTGAATTGACCTAGCCTAAAGCTTTCCTTGACATGGGTTGGCCATGAAGTGCCCAGCCCTTGTCAAGGAAAGCAGTTAACCTAAGTCATATTATCTTGATAGGTCTAGTGTATAATTCTCCTTCAAACTGTATTTCATGACTGCTGAAATAGTGCAAAACATTCAAACAGATGACATGTGACCATCAGCTGATTTAGTCAGTTTACAGGGGAAAGGGATACTATCATGTGTCATTGGTACCTGAAAGGAAGCCGTGTAAAACAATATATTGAATGCTGAAGTGGGGAATTTAGCAGACTCACTTGGCTTCGCAACATGTAGTCTGGATGTTAAATCAGCAGATTGTAGACATCAGCTTGAACAAAAGTCTCTCCAGACTTTTTAATACAGAAGAATATACAATGATGTGGCGTAACAGGAAACTGTACTGCTCTTCCTTTCCAGATACACGTGACTTGACTGCAGGAAACCCAAACTCAGACTCTCTTTTAGAATCACATAAAGGTAAACCTAAGATGTATGGTAACTGGTTTCCAATGACAATTCAAGTAAGAGTAAACACGGAACACTCTCACAGCCAATCAACAGAGTTTAACCATAGAGGACCAACTTTCCCTTGTTAAACTATGCAACAGTTTCTGTTGTGGATACCATCACAATGTTTAACTGTTTCAGTGCCAAGCATTACTAGAGTTGATCTACAGTTCCAGAGAGAATATACCAGGTCAACAGCTTTCCTCCGTGCGCACTGTGCCCAGTGTACGCCAAGAAAAGCTGTTGCTTCAGTCCAAAATTTGGCACTGAAAGAGTTAATAAAGAGACAACGACACAATACTAGTACACAAAATAGAAAACAGCAATTGGTATTTAGCTGTCTGGCCTCACAATATGACTATGACACAGACACAGTTTATACTATTCAAAACGAAAGAATTTAAAGCTACATGTATGAAAGAATCATTAAGGATACCAATATGACTTGCACTGATAATGTAGCAAAAGAAAAGTAAAGAATATTTGGTTGTTAAACAATCTGTATTTTTTGAGCACTGCTGACCAGCCTATATACAGAGTGATTTCTCTGCTTCACAGTAACAATGAGTAATTAGTCAATGTATTTTTAACAATATATCCTGACTAGCTATGCTTGGTGAAATCTTATTCTTGTGTTTTTCTCACTTCACCCTGGCGACATCTGTATTAAAGACTGCCATGTGAATGATATATATACACAATAAGGTATGAGTCAAATCAACATAAGACTAACTTGTATACAGTAGGCACATTTTATATGAGTCAAAATTGTTGCATTTATTTTACATAGCAAATTAAATATTAACTTGCTTTTGATACATCTTGTGAATTTTAGTATGTGCAATCTGAAGGCCTGGACCTTGATGTATTGGAAATTTACACCTATAACTTCCATCACATAGCTCAGGTTGAACTGAAAATTGCAATGGTAACCTTGAAACAAAAATATCTCATACATATGATCATATATTAATGGTTCAGTATCGGGATACTACTATTATAGATTTGAGTACATAATCTTAAAGCATGTTAATATCACACAACCTAGTTTAGTATGCTTAAAATCTTGATGTGTAGATTCGACTTGTATACATACACAGTTGAACAAATGTAAAATTTTTCATTCTAAATATTGTTGATGACTTATTTTGTTTGCCATGGCGATGCAATTATCACTTTCATATGACTTTCAGAAAAATAAATTCAGCCTTTTCAGCCACATATATGGAAGTACATGCTAAATGAAATCATCTGGCACAATTTGTGTGTGAATATTTGGATCAAAACAAACAATCATACAGTCCAATAAATACATGTATGTGGCACCACAAATTTAAATACTTCTTGCTGATTATATACCTCAATACTTCCTACCTAATACATTTGATACAAAACATTGAACTTGTTCTCTAAGCATAACACCACCACCACCACCACCCATCCCCAAAAAAACTCCTTACCTGATACCAACAAATTTCCGCCAAATTATAATCCTATTAATTTCCATTTCTGAATGGAGGGAAAGGTTTTTTTTTTTTTTTTTTTTTTTTTTTTTTGCTGAAAGTACTGTCTATTTGCAGACTCTTAACATATCCTCCCAGGTACTCATTAGGCCTGCTCAAAGATCAATTCTCTCCAGCACCAAGCACAACTTAAATAGTGTCTGCTGCCCAAAAATGCATGTTTCAGTGGAATTGTCAGAGGTTTTTTGATGCCTCAATCATCTTTGATTCCTTTTCCAAGTCTCAATTAAAAAGTATCCTGATCTGTACACATGACTCTCTCATGCTTATTGTCATGTGATAGAGATCATGGCTGTTAATGGTGCATTTAAAAATCAGCATGCTAATTGGGTCATAAAAATGACTTGACTGTCAGTAACTTGGATCTTTGTCTATACATTTCACCTTTGAACACATCATTGCAAGACCCCATTTTCAGCTGATCCATGCCCTGGCACATTGTATATATCCTTAAAACACATACAGCAGGAGTCTTCTGATACTCTGCAGTCTCTATGAACATATAAATGCAATAGTTTCCATATTGTACTTGAATTTGCTCACCCTATTTTATGATGATCCTTAAACCCCCGTGCTCTTGAATTTAACCCAGTCAACATCTTTCCTTCAGGTGGTTGGTTGCTATGCACTGACACTCCCAAGAAAGCTGTTTACCTAATGCATTATAGTCTGATAAAGCTCATCTAAAATCAATGAAAAAAATGGAAGTATGGTGAAACTTCTCTTAAATTGAGACAGCCGCAAAGACCCAGTTTTTGTCTCTCAAAACAGGTGGTGTCATGGGATTTATAAATAATATGAAATGTAAATGCATAGTACAGCAAAACCTGTTTTGAGATACCGCCCCTAGGGCTGGCCAAAAAGTGGTCACATAAGGCAGGTGGTCTCTCAATAGAGGTGTATTAACATGGGAATGACAGCAAAAGGGACATGGTAAACATGGTGTGAAAATGCATGGGGCCTTTTATTTAGGTCTCTCAAAACAGGTTTCACTGTATCTTGACAGGGTGGTCTTTCTAAAGCAGTGGTACCCCTCTTACAAGCTCCCCCCACCCCCACCTACAGAAGCTACTTCTACAGACAGCAAGTCTGGTATTTTCATATTTTCTCCCTCATGAGAGGCAATCTCTCTTACAAGGCCACTTTTCTCCTGCATTCAGGGTGGTCCTATGAGGGGGGCCACTAGTCTGTCATTGCAGTGATCTCTCAAAACAGGGCACGTATCTCAAGTCAGTCTTGGCCAGATTAAGAGAGGACAGCATTAACATATGTCCAATTCTTTCTCCCCAAAACTGGCCTTCCTGTCTGCTGCAAAGTTTTACCTAGTATATGAGACCCACCTATCAAGACTGCTCCAAGCTAACAGCCTTCCCTCAAACATGTTGACCACTTGGAACCAAAGCCATGCCATGGAGAGATGTTGTATTTTCCCTAATTCAATCTACGAAGGACCAAAATACACGTCTAAGTAGTTAAACCAATTAATTCCGATTAGCTCTTCCTGCCCCACAATCAAAACATATGCATGTATACGGATGGTTCAACATTAACCTTTTCAGTGCTAAATTTTGGACAGAGTCAACAGCTTTTATCAACGCGCATTGGGAGCAAAGCGCCCATTGTGCACCGAGAAAAGCATTTGACTTGGGGTGTTCACTCTGGAACTATAGGCATACTGGCACTTGAATGAAAGGTCTTTTTACCAGGAATACCAATCTGGGATCCTACTAATTCAGACTTGGTCTGACTTAAGTAGATCTACTTTAGATGTGATTGGTACTGAAAGGGTTAACATAATTAACATTCCTTACTTATTTTTAATTTTAAATTGGCAAGAATTGTTGGACTTGCTTCTCAACACTGAATAATATTTGTACGAAAAAATTTATACTGGGACACTTTTGATCTTCTCCCATTGAGACATTTCATGTCCTTGTGTCATGTCCAATTCACATTTGGCAGCGAGACATAAATCTCATCCCTCTCCTGTTCATTTCTTGATGATAAAGGCATTTGTTCAATTGGAGTCTCATTTATTTAAACATTGAGATTTTTCTTCCCTATAGAGTCAGTCTTCTACTCACAATACAGAGACTCCATTGTCATTATTTTTAACAATATTTACCTTTCCACTTGGCCATATACTTTGTCCATTAATTTTGTTACCTCATTACTTCCTAGACCTTATTGTGTCAGCAAATGCATACCTGGTGAAATATTTTCTCTTGGTATCTTAACTGTCAATGGACTGTTTCTTGATTGTGTCAAGTTTGTTCTACAAATGTAATAATGATGTTTGCTCCTCCAATGGGATACCCATCTATCTGCAACTAAAAGTACATTACAAACATTGTCCAATGTGGCAAGATGACACAACACCGCTGTGCACCATTGAATTTTATAAACTGGCAGTTCTCTTGATCATGAGTCTGTACCTTTGTCTGCTCAATAACCATGGCTTTTATTTTTTTTTCCACAAAGGTTGACCCTTTTATGAGCAATAAGAATGCTACAGTTTGTAACACAACAACAAAGTTATTGAAAACACTTTACACCAAATGAAAGTAGAAGCCAATCAGTGACCAAAAACCCCTTAGCCAGGATGGAAGGACAGACAGACAGACGGATAGGCACGTAGTTGACAAAAATACTCTTTGGTAGGTCAAGGTTACTTCTGTTTGACCTAATGACAAAGCTTTGGTGCAAATGCAATGAGCAGAGATATCATAGTAAGGCCATTATTCTTCAATGGAGCACTGTGACCTAAATATGTGACCCAGTGACCTAATTTTCACCAGGTGTCTGAGGCATCCTTAGGGCCAACTGTCATAAATAATTGGTGCAGCTACAATGAGAGAATTAAGATTTGAAAATGTTATGGTACTGCCATTTTTCTTCAATGCAGCACTGTGACCTAGATATGTGACCCAATGACCTAGTAGGCTTCTGAGGCATCTTTAGGACCAACTGTCATAAATAATTGACGATACATTCAATATTTTTTCTGATATTGTGTAAACGCTTTTTCTTTGATGTAGTACTGTGAACCACTGACCTACTTATCATTAGGCACCTGTAGTACCTCAATAGCCTTCTGTGATAAAAATTTGGCCTCTGTAAAAAGAGTGTTTTTGGAGATATGGCATTAACAAGGCATGGCTGGATGCGTAGATGATGACAATATCCTTCTGGCCTGGAAGGCCGAGGGGTTCAAACACCTTTCAGCCATAACATGCATTAAGGGGGTAAAGGATTTTTCCACACTGGAGTGCTGGGCATTTATATCTGATGTACTTGTGCACTGGAAGCTCCTTTATTTTGCATAATTTGTACCAGCAGTTACTTCTAACTTATCGTATTTTTCATACTTAGCATTCGAGCAAAATTATTTGTTGTACCAGCGCTGGAGTTCCCCCCTTACCCCCCTGATGCATTTATAGCCAACAATGACACAAAATGCACAATTTATGCTCACTGTAAAACTGTATAAAAAAACACTCTAAAGGACAGCAACTGTGTGATGTACAGCATTATTATGGCTTAATTCTGGAGGTCATGATCTGCATGTGCATCTGCCTGGACATATTGGAAATTTCCCATGCATTGTTACTTCTGGCATATCAAGGATCATTAAGCCACATTGTAGCTCTTTTCACTATTTGGTTACATTTACACAACAGTAAATGGGTCATATGATCTGCCACCAACAGTTACAATAACTTCATGTGATCTTCAGCTGGTTGTTTCATTTAAAAATCAATCCAATATGTGTAGCAAACTTGAATACTTTCCAGTGTCCTTCGCTGAGCCAATTACCATATGGAAAGTATAGCATGCACAGCATATTGACTCAGGAGATTTAAAATCCTCTCAAGATGGTGCAGTGGGGCTCTGTGTTGCAGAATTATTGCTGAGTTTCTTGTATAGATGTTCGGGCTTCTTTACCAGTTTCCTCAACTGGGCCTTCATCCGATTTCCCAATGGCCTGTATGGGCAGTTTGACCTGAGTGTCATATGTACCCCAGCCCATGCCACCTGGTGGTATATAATTATAGGCACTGCTGGAACCCATTCTTGGTTGACATGTATATTGGATGGGTACTCCTGTCGTGGTCATTGCTCTAACCCCTGGGGGTTGAGCAACTGGTTGCTGCATATACACCAGGGGCTGAGCAACCCGTTGCTGCATATACGTGGGGTTTAGTGGCGGCTGCATGTCATACGCTGGGGGTGGTGATAGGTGGAATGGCTGTCGCGTTGTCATTGTGGGCATTACCCCATAGGGATGGGGGTACATCACTGAAGGTTGGTACATCGGAAGGCCACCAGGGTATCCATACGGTCCCACTGGTTGTGGGTTTGGATACTGTGGCCATACATCAGCCCCGGTACCCGGTGCAGGTGTGGCCTTTATTTCAGGTACAGGTGCTTGCACAAAGGACACTTGGTACGTTGTAGCTTGTGGGTCTGACAGAATGATCTCGACAGTGACATCCAGGTCCTCAATCAGCAGCTTACAACCAGATTTCAATTCTGCCTCTTGTCCTTGACGTATGCGCTCTTTATTAATGGCAATTATTTTCCTCGTACCAATGTTTTTGATAACAACTTTTTGAGAGTTGCCATTTTGTTCCGGTGGCATCACCTTCAGGGTCATGTGTCTTTTCGAAGCTGTATCCAAATTGATTTTGATATCTGCATCAGTGCCTCTACCAAACAATAAACATTCAGCAAGAGTTTTGGTAATTGTCTCTTTTGGTAAGAAACTACTTACAGCGGTGGGTGTTCCGGGTGAAACAATAAATCTAAGTTTAGTCGGTGTCTCCTTAGTGTCTTTGTTTGGGTCAGCCACAGTTGGTGACTCCCGAGTGTTTTGGTCTGGGTCAGCCACAGCCTGATAGCTGCTCTCCATCGTAACTGCATTTACACTCACTTCTCCCATTGTTTTATAGCAGTGAGGCCCACTTTCTTCAATGGAGCTTCTTCATGCTTCGTCCAGAGAAACCTACAAATACATTTTGAAGCTTGTATGTATATAATATTTTTGATACATTTTAACTTAATAATGGCAATATCATGATATGTATTCAAACCATAAAACCAATACCCACTGATTCATAGCCATCAGCACTTAAAGGTTACTTGCAGATGGTTTGAGGCATGTTGCAGACTCTGCAGTCTTTGATCCCATCCAGCTCATGTAAATTGATTCTTTCACCCATAAAAGTATATGTTTTCATAAATCGTATGGATGCCTAGATTTGTAAAAACAGAACATCAAATCAACTTACAGGTTTTTTCAGATGTTTTATGTCCTTTTGTGAGTGGGTATAGATTCATAAGTTTATTTCACCCTGTTCGTAAAATATTCAATTTTTAGATCCGCCAACTATCTGAAACGATAATATAGACCACTCCACAGGAACGAATTTTTTTACTAGGGATAAAATTGATGTTATAGAACTTTAAAGTTGGTACCATGATGTTATACAGTTTCTCCATTTTTCGGCCTCCAAAAGTCAGATGAGGAAGAGTTGAAAGGCCAAATAAAACAAGATATGTTTGTAAAACATAGATGCCCCCCTCCCTCATTACCCTTGCCCTCGCTACCCTATTGATAGTGGTAGAAGGGGCACTCGTGACCTTACAAAATTAGTGAAGGTTGATCATACATCAATGTCACACATCTTTATACTTTAACCTAGCCCTTAAAAAACGACTAAAAACCTGGGCAATATAAAAGTTATAGCTGAAAAATTAGTCATCATTTAGAAACCATATTCAGCAAAGTGGCGTTATGACCTTGGAAATTATGCCAAGGTCACTCATTTTCACTTGACCTTCTTCAGTTGTTGTGCAAAAAAACAGGAAGTCTACTGTCTGTGTGTGACCCTTAATACTGGGTCAAGGTCACCCATCTACAAACTCAAACTAGCCCTTATAGGCAACCATAAAGCTGTGCAATATAAAAGTGCTACCTCTAAAATGCAAGTTATCATGCAGAAACAGTATTCAACCAAATGGCTCTGTGACCTTTGAAATTAGGTCAAGGTCACCCATCTTCAAACTTGACCTAGACCTGAATAAGGACAATTATCCAGTGGAATATAAAAGTCCTAGTTTAAAACCTCTTCAGTTATCATGTGGAAACCTAATTTTATATCAGGTACCAACGTGACCTTGGAAATTAAATCAAGGTCACCAAACTTTAAACTTCTTCTAGCCCTTAGCATGAACTATAGACCTGTAAAGTATCCCAGTCCTTACTTAAAAACTTCTTGTGTTATTGTGCAGAAACCACAGGAAGCATGAAACCCTATTCAGTAAAGTGGCTCTGTGACCTTTAAAATGAGGTCAAGGTCATCAATCTTCAAACTTCGCCTAGCCCCAAATATGGACTATAATCCTACATGCAATATAAAAGTCCTAGCTTAAAAACCTCTTCAGTTATTGTGCGGAAACCAAAGTTAATTCAGGTACCACTGTGACCTTGGAAATTAGGTCAAGGTGACCCATCTTCGAAGTTCGCCTAGCTTTTGATTAGAATGATACACCTGTAGTGTATAGTATTAGAGTCCTAACTCAAAAACTTCTTGAGTTATTGTGCGGAAACCACAGTTTAACTACAATCTCTTTGTGACCCTGAAAAGGGGGTCAAGGTCACCCATCTTCAAAATCAACCTAGCCCTTACAGAGAACCATAAAGCTGTGCAATATAAAAGTTCAAGCTCCAAGGTATAAGTTATCATGCAGAAAGCATGAAACCATATTCAGTAAAGGGGCTCTGTAACCTTTAAAAAGAGGTCAAGGTCATCCATCTTCGAACTTCGTCTAGCCCCAAGTATGGACTATAATCCTCTACAATATAAAAGTCCTAGCTTAAAAACCTCTTCAGTTATTGTGCGGAAACCAAATTTAAATCAGGTACCACTGTGGCCTTGGAAATTAGGTCAAAGTCACCCATCTTCAAACTTTGCCTAGCTTTTGATTAGAATGATACACCCGTACAGTATCAAAGTCCTAGCTCAAAAACTTCTTGAGTTATTGTGCAGAAACCACAGTTTAACTACAATCTCTCTGTGACCCTGAAAAGGGGGTCAAGGTCACCCATCTTCAAAATCAACCTAGCCCTTACAGAGAACCATAAAGATGTGCAATATAAAAGTTCTAGCTCCAAGGTATGTTATCATGCAGAAAGCATGCAACCATATTCAGTAAAGTGGCTCTCTGACCTTTAAAATGAGGTCAAGGTCATCCATCTTCAAACTTCGCCTAGCCCCTAATATGGACTATAATCCTGTGCAATATAAAAGTCCTAGCTAAAAAACCTCTTCAGTTATTGTGCGGAAACCAAATTTAACTCAGGTACCGCTGTGACCTTGGAAATTAGGTCAAGGTCACCCATCTTCGAACTTCGCCTAGCTTTTGACTAGAATGATACACTTATACAGTATCAAAGTCCTAGCTCAAAAACTTCTTGAGTTATTGTGCGAAAACCACAGTCTACCGACCGACATGTGCAACGCCATATGTCCCACCTTCTTCGAAGGGGGGCATAAAAATGGTTCCTAAGTTAGACATTTATCTTGCATTACCCATTTATTTTGAGATCATACATCTATCCCTGTTTGATTGATGTCATTTTAAAATTTGATTGATCTAGTAAAAATTGACTTCTGTGAATATCACTTTCAAAGGTTGTGTCTCTGATTTTTTACACAGAATGGACGATCGGGTGAACATAACTTATTCCCTCCGATCAAACTTTTCAGTATGAGTAGAGAAAATAAGAACCTTCAACTTTGATGTATTCTTGCAAAGATACATTGTCGCTTGCCTGCTAAACATCCGTTCTTGGCGGTCTACTACCCCCTAGCTGGGTGCCAACATAGTGTATCGCCCCAAGAAAGTCTGCTCAGGAGGCAACATTGTTGCTTTGTGGTATAAAAATCAAGTTTTTCATCTCAAAATTTTGCAAAACCAGGCACAATGTTGGTGTTTGCTCTGTGGTTTCACATGCACCTTCCCATGAACAAAAGGAGAATCAATGTAAGGCACTTACACAGACTTTGACCCTAACACCACACTGTTTCAAAATGGCAACTGGCAATTGGGTCCATGTGTGGTTTGAAAGTTTGTTTAGCAATATTTACTTGGCTGTCAGGCTCAATATCATTAATTTACTTGCTGGCTTAGTTCTCATCACACAGGATCAAAGAACGAGATGTCCTTATCAACTCCACCAGTTTAGTACCTGGCCATACAGTGTTTTGGAAAGCCTATTCTTGGATCCGCCAACACGTCATAAGCTGCTTATCAGCTGACTGCTGTTGTTCTGCAAATGAGCGGGCCCTGTGAAAACACGTTCCACATCGCAGATAGTCCCATGTAAAACGACATTTTTATCCAAAATTATATCCATGTTGTCGACCGCAAATCAATAAAATAACTCTGAAGACAGCATCATTTTGCCAAATTCTACTACTGAATAAAAAATTGGAGAGATTTTGACGATCATAACTTGGAGTTTTAGCGCTGGTTTTCGGGTAATGCCTAGCATACATTGAATGGGTATCCACAGACGCTTTCAGGGAGATTCACCGAGTAACGCGTACATGTAAACTAAGATTCCCAGATGTGCGGATCCGAGAATAGGGAGCATAACCTGTGCACCAAATCAAGTGAAGAAATAACTGGACAGAAAAAACTCAGCATGCCACGATCAAGGACGAAGAAAAGGCAGATGCAAAATGAAACCAAGGTGAGTTTCTTGACCACGAGGAATGAGGATATGCAAAAGGAAAGCGATGGGGTGAAGAATTGATGGCTATGTGTTTGACAGCATGAAAGTCAGCGTGAGGACAAGGCCAGTGACTCTTGAGACAGCGAGGACGGGGGCACAGCCACACTGGCAGAATCCCCCCCCCCCCCCCCCCCCCCGACTGCCAGTTTGAGCCTGAACCTGATGCTTGTGACATAGGATCACCTTCAGGCAATTGTATCATTGATGTGACCGTGATTCAGGCCATGTTGGATACCGCTGCTGTATGTGGACACTAACCCTTGTTGAGGACTCAACCGATGTCAAGGGCGGACATCTTGTGTGAGATTGAGCTGCAGCAATGTTGACTATGTGGGGCCAAAGACCTGCCATTGGACAAGCAAGGGGACTGAATCCCAAGTCCGGGATGTAAACAGACTCAGTGTGCTGGCCATGAGATCCATTGGCAAAGGTTAGCGAGGAGCAGCTACATTCGCCACTCACATGAACTTACCTACACCAGTCCCCAAGGCTACCTGGAGGAAACACACAGTCAGTTTGGGCAATACAGCTCATGAAGGATTAGAAGAAAACTTTATGAGGTAGGCCTTGTTTGATAATTTCTCATGCATACATGATAGTAGTATACAAAGTCACAGAATAGTTATACATGATTGTGTGCACAGGAAAAAATAATCAATGCAATTTGTGCTTCAGTCATTTTGTTTTTGGACATCCCTTTGGGGAAATACAGTTTTTATGGGCCTAAAAACTAGATACATGTTCATGCTTTAATGAGACCAAATGGACACAAGTACATATAGGGGTAGGATCAAATTTTCTTGTTTCCTGCAGACTCTCTTGAAAGGAATTGATATGAACCAAAGTATTACTTTAATACTTTTTTTTTCAAAAAATGATTGGCATTTTACTGTTTTAAAATTGGTTACTCAACCAGCTGAAACATAAATGTAATGTAAAAAACATGCAATGGCCTATATGTAGACTAGTCACATATTTTGCCTGTAAAAAATCTGGACCTTTTGTTCCACCAGAGGCCAGCAACACACAAAATAACTAAACTAGCATAGTAATTTGCTAACCAAGATGAAAGAATCAATAATTGATTTTGCCCAATTCAAATTGAGAAATTGGAAATTTTTTCAGTAAGCTTACAAATCTGAATCAACGCAGTAAAATTCCAGTCAATTTTGGAAAAAAGTTATTGTACCTTGGTTCAAATCCATTCATTCATGCACATTCTTATTCAATGTTCTCCTATGACAAGGAAGCAATGTTACTTTGAAGTTTGAAAACTCGCATGTATACAGAATGTGGGTCTTGTTGCATGAATTAAATACAACTTGTGGTACCGGTACTATTGCCCTCCTCTCATTTTAACATAAGTCATGCCCTGCCTGTGCTTTCTAAAATCAGCAGAAAACAAAAATTTTTGACCCCAGCTAACTATAAAATTATGTCCATTCTACCCCCTCCCCCCATACACACATGACATGTTCAACTCAGAACACCACATCATTATTTATAATGATCGGGGGGGGGGGGGGGGGGGGCAATTTTGTAGGTAAAGACGCGAGCACGTGTACATGCTACGTGGAAAGCACGTCAGCTTTGAGTTATGATCCAAAGTGTTGGCTCTCCATTGTAAATAAAACTGAGCAATTAGTGAACCAAACAAACAGACCAGTTAGCCATGTGAAAACACTCCAAAACTACACTGAATATTATAGAGAGTTCTGGTTAAAATCATTAAACAAGACTGAGGGCAAATTGAGGACATATGCTTTGTTCAAAAGCAATCTTTCATTCGAAAATTATCTTAACATGATTCCAATTGCGGACTACAGGAAAGCGCTAACCCAATTAAGAACAAGTAGTCACAAATTAGCAATAGAAACTGGGAGTTACAAAAGGCCCAAAGTAGATCCGAGGGCTAGAATATGTTCTCTATGTCACACAATTGAAGATGAAATACATTTTTTGATAAACTGCCCCAGATATAATGTAGAAAGAACAGAGTTATACTCTGTGGTTGATACTGAGTGCCAAAATTTTGTTTTACTAACTGACTAACAAAAAATGTGCTATCTACTGACTGCTGAAGGAGAAATTCTGAAGGCAACAGCTAAGTACTGTCATGCTGCATTTGAAAAGCACTCCAATTGTCCCGAGTAATTCCTGCCCTACTGTACATATATATTAATCTATTATGAACATTGATGATACGGGTACTAAATGCCACCTCAATTCCATGTGACAATCTATTGTTTGACTTTTTCAACTTACATGTAAAAGACTTAGGTGCTATCGATTCCTGTTATTAGTATTCTTTTTTTGTATACATGTTCTGTCTTGTGTTTGTGTGTGTTTTTTTTAATTAATATTTATTTATTATAATTTTTGTTTTGTTTTTTTTTGTTTGTTTGTTCTGTCTTGTGTGTTAAGGTGCTGTAGCATGGTAGCTGATACAAGTAAACGTAACAAACCTATTGCTATTTATTATTATGTAATTATAGCTCCCAAAGGGAGCTAAACCATTACGTGCATACAGGAAACAAATTAATTCATGCTCCCTTATCTTGCTAGTGGATGGCCTGAATTGCTTGCGGCACGGAAGTTGTTTTTTTGAAGCAAACAGAACCGGAAGTGCAGTCTAGAACCCATGAAAACTGAATCATTCTCCGCCACAGATTAACCCAAATGAAAGAACAAGTTCATTGTCGTGTACATAATTAATATTTTTCTCAAATTTTCGGATCATTAGTCCTTCTTCAGGGAATGACAGTTAATAAGCAAAGATAAATGCTCACCGGCCCCAGGCTATGGCCTTGGCTGGTTCCCTGCCTCGCCGCTACGTCGTAAAATATCAATATAGCAGCGCTGCACGGAAAATATGAATCAGGCTGTAGGGAACTACACAAAACACAGTCATCGCAAAATATGAATCACGCTTGGAAAGACACCAAACACAGTAGGGCGACAAAGCGTCGAGTCAAAACGAGCATGCCTGCGATAGCAGGCCATGCGAGTCATACTTTGCCTTCGGGAGCTTCCACAGCCTGGCTGTTACATATTAAATTATATGTAACTGTTGGCCCCTCGGGGCATAATGCCATTAATGGGTTAATAAAGATTCTGTATCTGCAATAAAGTTTATATATGTGCATGCTGCAGTGCAGGATTAAACCTAGGTCTGCTATTTGTGCCAGGCAGGCAAGTCAATAAAATTACTCACTTACGTACTACTGACGAACAACAACAATACCTACTTATTGTGCAAGTACCGGTGTTACGCGCCATCGATGGATCTGCACAATCGATCGATCGCGCAGCGCTATCAATGGATCTATTGTTTGCGCAACAATCGATGGATCGCGCACCAATCGATCGATCGCGCTGCACTGACAATGGATGCACAATCGGTGGATAATTTGTTAAATAAATTCTAATCTATTATAATCAGAATGGAATAAACTTATGTTGACTTTAACATAAAAACTCGTTTATGCATGTACAAGTGACCAAGTAAGTACGGGCCTTTGTTATTACCATGATTTTGTAACTGTACATCTTTAGCTCAACTGCCTGGATTTGACGATTGTAGACTTTACTCGGCCGTAAATCAAATCCATACCGAAAGGTGTCGGCAAACGACCAGTACAAAACACGCACATAAACTTTAATTAGGTATGTAATTGGTAAACACATCTAGATAAAAGTAAAATGTTAAGTAACGCCAATCGACCGATTGCGCTGCGCTTGCAAAGGATGCCCAATCGATGTATAATTTAGTTTGAAAAAATTGTAATAAAATAAACTAGTATCAGATCTGCCTTTGTTGTGTGATAGATAGATAGATAGATTGATTGATAGCCAGGTTTGTCAATAAAGTTATTAAGATGGATTTTATTTCCGACACATTGGTAATGTAAGCCTATACATGTAAAACCACAAATAAAATGCGAATTATCGTTGTTATAATTATCAAACCCCATTAAACACAGGCAGGCCTAACAGAAGTTTTTTAAAATTTTTTGTTTAATCAAAGAGTACACTAACTCAATATTATTTATTTATTTATCTATTTATTTATTTTGTTTTAAATACACTATGTAATTTGATCCGGGAATTTGATCCATCACTGTTCGAGTATTTGAGTTGAGACTGGAGCAAGTAATAAAGTGGACAATGAGAATACATAATGATTTTTTAGACTTTGCTTTCTTGCACACGTTTGTTCAATATTCTTTTGTTTCAAGATACAAACTCTGCTACTGCAGTAACAGATTTCCATAAGTTTTTTGTAAAAAATAACAGAACTCGGAGGTAAAAACAAAATCATAAAAGCCTGGCTGTTCATGAACTATATGCACTTGGAGAATGTAAACTTGTTTTTTCTTGTCAGTACACTCAAATTATGGTTGAAAAATCATCACAAACTGAAAGTCACACGCCACTCGGAAAACCCAAAATTCGACAGATCGGTCAATCGATGGTGCAGCGCCAGCAACACTCACGTCACGAAGTGTCACAACAAAGCCATCGTTCGCGCAGCGCCATCTATCGACTGTTGCGCGAACAATAGATCCATTGATGGCGCTGCGCGATCGATCGATTGTGCAGATCCATCGATGGCGCGTAACACCGGTACATGTGTCAGTGCATGCCAGCCACAGGGCTGTGCGTATCGAATATCGTAAGTCTCGGGGTCATCATCGTTCATGTTCCCGCTTTATGTTCACCCCAAACTTACCATTCATTTCCTGCAGGCCTGGAGCACTCTTCTGAAATCTGATCTCATACAGTCTTTACAGACATAAAGCCAACCTCTATACAAGCATTTAATTTTAGATGAACACTTTGTGTGATCTTGAAGAAACACATCTAGCTCATTCCTCCATGATGTGATGCTTCCCGCAGTGTGTTCTCCCATGATGTAATGCCTTGGTCAAAAGAGCCCAATATTTGCGGAAACAAGTTGACCGAGGGGAATCCCCTTCCCGGATATCGAAACTGCCCGCGCCAGGTAGTGCACATGCGCACTGACTATAAGCGTACGAAAGTAAAAGTAAACGTCTGTGATGTACAACGGCAGCTGGTGCTGGCGAATCAGCACGAATGTGAAAAACAACAGAAGCCTGAGAAGGCGATTAAAACAGGAAAGCAGCATGTTGGTTTCCCCCCCCCCCCTTCTAACCGTAATCAGCATTTTCGGTGAACAGAAGGTGTTTTAAGCAGGAGAGCCGCTTATGCTATGGGACACTTTTTTTTGGGAGGGGGGGGGAGGGAAGAGGGGAGGGAGGAAGGTTCCTTCTGAACGAGAAAGCCCAGTTTGGTGAATTTTGTGGGTCTCAGATATCAAATTGTTCATGTAAAAATAGAGTCTCGAATTAATCATGAAACATAAAACATATTGCACAAACAAATAAACACAAACATAAAGACAATAAATTTTATTTGGCCGCAACAGGAGGGATTTGACAAACGAAGTAAAAGGAAAGTAAATAACCAAAGAAATCAAAAACACAAAACTGAAAAAAAAAGCTAGTCAAGCACTCTCCCGCCTGACAACCAATAAAAGGGGAGGGGGGCACGAAAAAAAAAATGGATGAACTTTCATGATCCATAACAAAACAAAACAAAAAAAAAACAAAAAAAAAAAAACAAAAAAAAAAACAAAAACCAAAAACGGCAGGAGTGAGAAGACAAAGCTTCCTGGTGCGAAATTAACAAAAGGGGATTAAGAACGAGATTTCATTTCAAGAGAGAGAATGCATGTAAAAGGTTAGGCTACATAATAACTGGTACGTGACACCAGTCATAGTCAGGTCTTACCCCACTGAAATGAACAGTTACATAATAAGAGGGATCCAAGGGGTATTTGCGTGATACGTTATCATCTATATTTATTTCTCGTGAATTGTGAAATCGAAGATTAATTTAGCCTGATTCGTGATTATCTGATTATAAGTATTTGGGTGATTTGTTATTCTACATTTATTTCCCGTGCACTCACTGTGAAATCAAAGATTATTTAACATGATTCGTGATTATAAGTATTCACGTAATTGTAATTTTCATGATTTGGATTTAGCCGTGAAAGTACATTTAAATTTTGTGTGAATCGCTATCACAACCCCCCTTGTGGCCCCTCTAATAACTGATACGAGACACCAATTCGTCACAGTCAAGCCCTGTAAACACCAGTGTCACTCCTAATAGGCCTACAATCATAACAACCAACATATGCTTTCGTAGTATCAGATTAATTATGTGTTCTAGTATAAGTGAATAAAATTGTCAATGCCAGGAAAACGCGTCTGAGATTACAGATTTTCAACAATTTCCGGGGGAGGCCATCCGAGCCCCCGCTGATAGCTTCAAACCCTCTTTTCTCCACCTTCCCCCCTTTTAGAAAATCTATATCCGCGCCTGACTATCTTCCATAATACTGTAGGGTGCGCCACTAAATTTTGACACATTTTTGGTATTTTGCCCGATCAAAATATTCTAAAGTTTCGGGGGGATTCATGATAAAACTTTTCAAAAAGCATTCTTATTTAAAACGTTTTTATTTTGGCCCAATATTACACAGGCCTAATACTGTAGGTGCATGGTGCTACCAAAATCGAACTAGTCCTAGATTTTAATGCCCTTTATAAGTCCTGAAAGCTAAGCTGGGACTAACATGACACCTATTGACTTTATTGCATACACAAGCAAAATTTAACTGACAGATGGATTGATGGACGGACAGACATGAGTGATCTCAAAAGTTCTGCGACCTGTGGTCAGCAGAACTAAAAAAGGCGATACTCTAGGCCTATGTAGGCCTATGTGATCGAATTTTGAACGGGATCTAATTTCGAACGTTTCCCTATTATCATGATAATCGCCAGGATTTTGCTTACGTGCGATTTTGCTGTCGTGAAGTTGTAGTGCTTTGGTACAATATGAGGCAAAAAAAGGGCATAGGCTATATACAAAAAAATAAATTAAAATAAAGAAAAAGGAAAAGAAAAAAAGAAAAGAAAAGAAAAAAAAACGGGCGTAACCTCGTCAGGCCTATATACGAGCATAATTTATATATTGTAGCCACAGACGCTCGTAACGTTCAGGCAGTCAAGCATTATTTGGTGCTAAAATACGGTTGGGAAATGGGGGTTGGGATGGGGGTGCGGGTGGGGGTGGTTGGGGTGGAGATGGAGGCTGGCAGGGTGTGCTTTCACTTCGTCCACATGCCAAAACGAACTCGTCCCCCACACGTGTCAAGTCGTCCCCTTCTATGTCATCTCGTACCCACCATCTCGTCCCTCGGTCCCCCCCCCCCCCCCCCATATCAACTCGTCCCCCGGTGTAATATACGGCTAAGTTCACATTCAACATAGCTATTTGCGTGAGCGACCGGTGTAATATACGGCTAAATTAATTTTTTAAAATTGATTGATTTCTTGTGTTTTGTGTTTTTTTCATTGACGTATAAGATCATGAAGTGAATGAAAAAAAAACATGGTTCACATTCAACATCACTATTTACGTGAGCGATCGTTGGCGGAGCTTTGAGTGGGCAAATTGCGTAGCCCAGCAGCCCGTGTTTCTTTCCCGTAAGCTGGTCATTTTGGCGAAACAATGTTATGAAACATTTTGAATTAATCCGGCGTGTCGATTTTCACTCACAGCGTGTCAGCCCCTCTTGATCTATCACATTAATTAATTGTAACAAAAGTATAAATGTTTGACGATGTTTATACCATAATTACCTTTGTATTGCAAATAAAATATAATAAAAGTCTACAATTTGATAATATAATAATAAACAGGGGACGAGTTGGGTAAAAAATGGGGACGAGTTTGCATTGACGGGGACGACTTGACCCGGGACGATCTGGCTTTTGGGGACGGCAGGGAGAGTGAACCTGTACATCTGTACATCTGTAGTACTGTACATCTGTACGTGCATTGGCCCATAAGGCCTCATCTGCAATCAAGCATTGTGTGTTTACCGGCGCAGTCAATCATTCGTGCTAATATTAGTAATAGAATTGGGGGAGGGGGGCCTAAAACAACAGTGGTAGGCACCACTAATGTGAAAATGTTGACAGTTTTGGCTGGTCCCTTATATGGTGTCCAAATTAAATGTCGGACAAGGAAAAGAAAGAAAGAAAGAAAGAAAGAAAGAAAGAAAGAAAGAAAGAAAGAAAGAAAGAAAGAAAGAAAGAAAGAAAGACTTTTTCCATCAATATTGTTCTGCTGATAGTCACGTACTATAGATCAGGGAGTGTCACTGTCTGTCAGTTACTTTAATCCGTAATAATTGAGTGCTCTGGTGAGTCATAAAGAATGTATTTAACCTATATAGTTGAATTATTTTACTGTTTTTCATGTTTACATCTATGATAAGTTCTAGAGTGTACTAAAGTTATAGGTCTAGATACGTATGCCCGATTTGCTTGCAAGGAAATCGTAACGTTACACTGAAATACTTATTTGAATTCGCATTCAGGTGTACGCACCGCTCCCCGATGCAATGCATATTAATTTTGCATACCGCTGACAACATTAGCCAAAGGGTGAGAGCAACAGTGCGCGTCTTGTTGTCAAGTGGTTTCCACCAAGCATTTCGTGGGGAGGACATGTGAAACTGACGTATAAGACTCAATTTTAGGGTATGACAGAGTTAGCCAAAGCAAAGGCATTTTCACAGCGGAAATGTCCACACAAAAAGACAGACTTTCGATACGAACTGTGGTTGAAAGAGAGGAAAGCGATCCGAGATCAGGCGAGGAAAGAGAGTTTCCGAGTGCACTATGATCCGCAACCCAAGGGTAAATATTGTGTCGGTGTGGACACTTCGAAGGCCAGGTCTAACATAAGTGTGGTCCGATTGTGTCTACAAGACTTGGGCTGGAGAGAGGTGAGATATTTTGCGACTATAAGTATATATATATATTCATTTTCAAGATATTTATAATGATGTGCCTTGCGTCGATTATTGGCAGGTGTATGAACGAGCGATAATAGGATGATTTGGAGATGTTTTGCCCATGACCATGTTGCTTACCCAAGTTGGAATATTGTTGCCACGGGGGGGGGGGAGGGGGGGGGGGGTGTCCCTTGGGGCTACAATGTTCCAAGATGGGCCAGGACCATGTTGGAATTCAAATATGGTGCGGTCATATTGGAATGATGCATGACGTCGGATAGTGTGGTATACATAGTTACTATTTACAAATATATGTAGGACCTGCAGTATTATTAGCTATGCCAAGCACTTTTTTAAAAATGTGTTTTTTGGAGTAGGCCTAAATTTTTTTTGGCTTAACCCTAGACAAGCCTGAATGTCAAAACTTTAAGTAAAATTAATATATTTTGAAATTTGAGTGTGTGGCAGCCATTTATTTAAGGCATCGTTGGAGTACCTCAAAACTGGAAAAATATGAAAAAGTGGCACCACTTTTAAAATGTTTAAAAACATGAATAATAACTTTAATTTTTTTATTAAAATTAATGCCAGTACCTGTTGCATTGAAAACATACACAAACAGCATGAAAATTGTATTCCCTGAATTTATAAAACTTATAATATACCTTATTTTCACAGGCGAAAATGGTAAAATCATTGTGTAGGCTTCATAAAAGTGTTACTATCACATCTAATGTTGCACCCCCCCCCTTTTTTTTTTTTTAGCAATCCACCTCTGGTTACTTCTAGATACTCCAAGTCCATTTGACCCTTCAATTACCTCTGTGCTCTTGAAATTCTGTAGCTGTCTAGGTAGCACTTCAACCAGTAATGTACCTCATTATTGACAGTGTCAGTATCAGTCACTCAGTGATGAGGCCAAAAAAACTAACACCTCTTCTTCCTTTTACCCTACCTAGGCCTACCTACCCAAAAACTCCCTTGGCCCTACCTCTTGGTGGAGGTGAAAGAGCAATACCATGTACTTTTTCCAAGTTTTGCCTTATTTCCTACGTAAATTACAGAAAATCTGGGCAAAAACCAAAGAATTTGAGCAAATATCCAAGTGAGCAAAAAAATTGCTGAAAAAAAGTTCCTACCTACCTGGAGTATATTTTTCAAACATGTAACAGGAAACATTAATTTTTTTTTTTTTAAATAAATAGGGAAAGTAGGTAAGTAGATAGGTATGTTGGTATTTTTTTTTTAAAGCACTCAAAATAGGAGGAAATGATGTCTTAAAATGGATAAATTGTGCATTTCATGAAGTGAAATTTGCCTAGAAACTGAATGTTTATTCCCAAATATCAATAAAAAGTTCTAGGGTAGGCCCTAGGCCGTAGGGGGTTGGGGCAAGGTTTTGTAGGGAAACCCCAAACACAATTTTTTTTTTGTGCCTAAAAGGAAATATTGCTGATTATCCCTGATTAGTTAACAAGATATGTTGAAAACTTTACATATTGTTACAACTAGTGACGTAAAATATGCTACAAAGATTTTCAGCTGGACCACACTGATGAATTTCGCATGCGTCGACCAACTGCACACTGCTTTCCACTGTGTCTTTCGTTGTCGACCACGCCCCCCTTTCTCCTCGTGCACGAGTGAGCAATAATAGCGGAGTTTTGACATAGCGGACTCTTGACATACCTTCACAAAATGGCTAATATCTCTCAGATCCGGTCTGATACGCTTTCAAACTTCATATCATTTTTTTCAGAAGCGTCTGACAAACAATATTATGCATATTTTACCTGCATATCGGCACAGATCACAATAATTTGAGAAAACTGAAGACTTCAGTCGCCGTTCCCAACTGGAAAAAATTGCCGCCAATGACGCACATACGCTGATACGCACAGCCTATTACCTTGTTCTTCAAATTTCACACATTTCCCAGCGTGCAATCTGCTTTATATATAAATAAAACGCCGGTCAAAAGTACTCCTACGATCGAGGTAACTGGTGTCAACTTTCATTGGCTCTCTGAGTTCTCAGTTCGCAGCGCCATCTAGGTGGATTGGCATCGCTAATAGTATTATAGTTTTGGAAAACTTCTATGTTAACATTTAAAACAATATTAAGTATGTAGAGTCACCTAAAAATGATAAATTAGATAAATCAATAATAAATAAATAAATAAATAAAAACAGAAAAGAAGATTTGCTTCAAAACAAATCTTTGTGTTTACAAAGAAAGCTGTTGCCTCATGAGTTATACATTCAAATTGAAATTGGAAAAGCTAGTACAGGACAGAAACCTGACTTTTTTGGAGAAAAAGCACAGTGACAAAAGCTGTTGGCATGACAAAAAAATCTCTAGCGTTAGTTAAAAAGGAAATGCCGTACAGAAAGAAAGAATTATTGATAAAGCAGAATATCAAAGGTCAGCAAACAAGCAAGATTTGGTCCTGCATTGAGAAATTCTAGCGAATTCTACCAGTACACTATTTATTGCTATTTTGATTCATTTATGGATTACTGTTGACACTAAAGCATAAACTGATGACAAAATGTCACCATATATGATTGCATCAAAGTGTTATGTCAGACATGAGTGTTAACAACAAATCCTCGGTGATATACATATGTACATGTAATTGACTACTGTTGATGATACATGTAGTTCATGACCTGTTATATGTCTGGTCTGTCACAAATATGTACAAGTCTGTAATTGATCCAAATTTGCCTTTTTTTTCCACTTAAATTTAGTGTTTTCTGTCATGTAGCGTTTCCTATTCGAATTTGAATGTATACACATATGAAAGGCAACTTTCCTTTGTAGGCACACAGACATTTATTTGCCTTGAAGCAAATCTTCTTTTCTAGTATCAGCTTCACTAATAGATTAAGACACTGTTAGAGATTCTATCTTTATTGGCATCTGAAAGCTCAGCTCTGTAAAAAAATTGATGATGGAGAAACACAGGATGTGAAGTCAGAATAGCAAATATAGGCATAATAGTTTTGAAAATAGACATTGAACATTTAAATTTTTCAAGTACCTCTAATAGGTTTACATGTAAATGGAAATTCTACAACTTTTATTTGTGGTTCGATGATGTGCTTCCTGCACAAACCTATGAATTAAAGTAGGAATGGTGGAAGATATTGAAGGTTTAAACATTAAAATGTCCCTAATTTGCATAATTTTGAAAAAACTGTTGCCACTCTTCAAAACAAACAAACAAATCCCAGACTTCATGTATGGAAGTTTAAAATTATGGGATGAAATGCTATTGAAGTTAGATCACCATTTTGACACATTTTGTTTCTTTTTCGCCTTCTTCTTTCACTCCCTCGCCCTCCTTAATTTTCCTTTCAGACTCATGTGCTTTTATCCATCCCCCATTATAATTTTCCTGTCAAACCGTGTTTCCCAATATTTAGACCACAGAGGAGCATTTTTCAACTACATACAGTAAGGCCGGCTGAAGCAATTAGTTAGCAGTATGTACAGTCATTCTGTTGTGCATAGCAGCTGGAATCTGCAGAGCTAGAATGAGAATGTTCCTGTAGATGCATGCCAGGCCCTTACACTGCATTTTTGGTAGTCTCTGTGTGTGGGTTTGTCTTTTTTCTTCTTTTTTTTTTTGATCAGTTCAACGTAAAAGATGTGGCAGTGTTTCTTCATTTTTTAATTGCTCAGCAATTGTACCATTTACCCTTCCCCCTTGAATTAAGACTAAGTCAACAGCTTTCCTCGGCATAGGTTGGGCACTAAGTAGTTAGTACCCAATCCATGCCAAGGAAAGCTGTTGACCTGGGTCATGTTGTCTTGACAGGTCTCATCTTCAATTCTCTGTCAAATTGATTTTCATAGCAGTTGAAATCAGTTGAAGTCGCTGAACCAGTTTTGGTTTGGTTTAAGGGAGGAAGGGTTAAAAAGCGGATGGTTTGGGTTGAGTTTTTCACCAAATGTGACCAGACCATAACATAACTTTTGTTAGCCTAGTGAAAACAAAGCAAAACACACACACAAAAAGGAAAAACAAAACAGAACAGATCTTTAGGAAAATTTATAGATTTTTGGTATTGTCAAAAATCAAATAGGCCTTTAATTCCCCAAAGCCTGACTCATTTGACACCCAGTCAACATATGACAAAAGCAAGAAATATGTTTGGGACAAAACTCCCCCATGACGAGACTTTGAGGTAGCGTGTTATTGCGTATTCCCAATGCCTGGGCTGCTTGAGTCACGCTAGGTGTCAAGTGCGCCATTTCGGCTTGCTGAGTTTCCTTGAGGTGGCCTAACACCTCGCGGACATAACTGTCCTGTGTCCTTGTCTCACTGCTTCCCTGCCCGGAGGTACTAGCATTGCCACTATTGTCCACCTGGCCTGAGGCGTTTTGTGACACTGGCGCAGCAAGGGAAACGTTCCCCAAGGGTTCACCCCGAAGTGCTGCCGCGTCTTTCAAAATCAACTTTTGTTGATCACGTGGGATTTTTGTTGCCGCTAAGTCCTCTCTATCTATTAGCAGTAGTGCTTGGCCAACTCGGCAAGTGGGATTTCGTATGATGATGGGATGTCGAAAAACTCTTGAACCAACTTCCGCACAAACTCTACCGAGAAAACTTTACAAACCGCACCTTTATCTGCCGAATTCATGCTGAACCATAACTAAACTCTGTATAAAAAGGAATAGAACCGTTATCTACTTTCCTTCTTAACTCGCTGCTGACTCGAATGCCGCCGTCTCGTGCGCTGACTAATGATGAGTGAACTAAAGGACGCTAAGCTGATGCACTCTTATTGGCTTATATTTTTGCGTCCTCTACCAGCCAATCAACCCTTTCTTAATTCCCATGCTGAACTCCCGCCCTACTTTCCCCTTACCGAGTACTGCGCCACTGGCTTGAATTAAACAATAATTAATATCTTAATTCTAACCGCTTAGAATTGATCTATAATATCTTTGATAAATTAATTGATAAAACCTATGTTGTGGTCTCCAAAGCAGCCAAAATTGCCTAACTTAATATCCAAACCTGAATAAAAAGTAAAAATATTTGTGGTAAATGCCCATGGGACATTGTATGTTTGATACAAATATGACAAATTATTTTATGACTTAACTCTGTCTCTCTTTGATATAGTCACTGTAAGCAATTAGGTAAGATACTGGCGATAAGTTCTGAAATGTACGTCCCAAGTGATACAGATAGTAAATGTTTTCCACAGTATCCATATGGCAAAAAGGAAGGCAAGCCCTGTGATGTATACTGGCATGGTGTCAGCTTCCAAGAGGGAACTGAAGTCCCTGGTGGAAAGGTCAACAAATTCCCAGGTAACCATGTATCCACAATAAACATGATAATCTGTGCTGGTTTAAAAAGTATGTTTGATTCATAGAAACAAGGTCTTTAAAGAAATGACAAATTACTTTGATACAAGCCATTGTAGAACAGTTTTATATTTTGTCATATATACTATCATATCATATCCTGTTATATCATATATCACTCTTTGTAGTCCAAATCACTGCTAATCAAAAGTAGACTGAATTTAGTATATTTGATTTGCACATGTTTAGGGAATGATTGATTGGTCAAATGTAAATTATACTCATTGATCATAAAACTCTAACACATGTATACATAGTGAAGCTGAGAATATGTACATGTAGTCAAATGTAGGGGTGATATTTTTAACCATAATCCTACACTGTGCTGCTACTGGCCTCAGCCCAATTCAGGTGTCATTCCTGTGGTAGGGTGGCATTTTGTCTGCATTTGAAATTTTAATGACTGTTTTGGTTCACCATGAGTTCTCATACATCGAGTTATCCAGACAGTATATATGTGTGGCCTTATCTACAGTGGTTGACCGAGGCTATTCGGGTTTGGCCTTTAAAAGTTTGGAGCAAATGCTCAATTTGTACTTTATACAAAAAAAAAAAAATCTGAGAACTTTATGTCTTTGAAATGCACGTACATGTACAAATGATTTACTTTCATAGGAATATCAGAATTATTGCGGAAAATTTCCCTGGTACGGACACTTGATGCAATGAAAGCCATGTATCCCGACGAGTATGACTTTTACCCGCGTTCATGGTTTCTTCCACATCAGTTTGCCGAGTTTTCATATGATGTGAGGAAGATGAATGAAGGCAAACAGAAAGCAACATTTATTGTCAAACCAGACGATGGATCTCAAGGTGATGGGATATATCTCATATCAGACCCTCGTGAATATCTACTGAACACCAACAAGAAGCACATTGTCCAAGAATACTTGTCCAATCCACTGCTACTGGAAAACTTGAAGTTTGATCTACGGGTATATGTTGTGTTAGCTGGTATAGACCCTTTGGAGATTCACATTTGCCGGGAAGGCCTTGCCAGATTCTGTACAATACCATACCAAGCGCCAAGTAAGAAAAATCTGAATGAAAGCTACATGCATTTAACCAACTATTCCCTCAATAAAAGGAGTAGCGGTTACGTTCATACGGACAGTGAGGACAAAGGAAGTAAAAGAACAATGTCTAGTGTGTTTAGGTGTCTGGAGAGATCAGGATATGATATAGAAAAACTGTGGTCTAATATTGAGAAAATGGTTGTGAAGACAATTTTATCAATTCTGCCCGAGTTGCGCCTTCATCATCGTGCAGAAATACCAGGGAAAGGTGGCCCTACATGCTTCCAGGTAAGAGAATGACTTTGCACAAGCTTTTTGAGCTGTCATCCATGGCAAAAGAGCATTTGATGCACATGGTCTTATAGGGAACCTGCCCATATCAGGGAATAAACAGCATGACATCTGTTGTGACTATTTGTATTCATAAGCACACACCTCTGCCTGGTAAGACTGACTCTTGTTAAATGTGGGATGGTCTGACTGCGTTCACTGGAGTAGCCACAGACCCTCACATGGAACAAGAATCTGTCTAAGCAGACAAGGAACATGTGTACATCTTGGCAAATTACAGGATCCAATGTTTTTCAGTCAACCAAAATTTTGTTTGTTGAGAGCTGTTTATATATGCTGGTATCTGTGAGAAAACATTTAAAATTTAGCTTGTGTGCACAATAATTTTGCAGACTCAGTCAACTTCTGAAGTTTGTCATCTGTAGGACAGAAACTTGAGGAAATTTGAATAGTTTGGGAGCCATATACTTCTAGCAATCAATTATTGCTTTGAGTCAGAGAGATAGCATAGACCAGACCAGGGAAGTCTTCCTGCATAGCCCAATGAAAATAGATCTTTATCAGTGTGCAGTGTTTGTTCAACCTTTTCCCGCTTAGAACGGGCTGGCAGTCAAATGTCGTCTGCTTCAGTGTTTTTAACTAATTACATGTATATCCCCCGCGTCCAAAGGTCCTGGGGGATATACTGATTTTGTGACCGTTCGCCCACTGTCCGTCTGTCCATATGGGACGATGTTACCGTGAGAACTAATTAAATATTGCATGTAGCTCCGCCAAATTTTGATCAGTGATGCACCTTATGATGAAGCAGGCCAAGTTCGAAAACTAGCTTCCTGTGATCATTAATTAATTAGTTAATTAACAAAAGATCGTTAGGCAACCCCCCGGCGACGTTACCGCCATAACTAAAAAACTATGGCATGTAGCTCCGCCAAATTTTGGTTGGTGATGCACCTTATGATGAAAGAAGGTCAAGTTCAAAAACTAGCTTCCTGTGATCATTAACTAATTAATTAAAGATTGTTAGGCAACCTCCAGATCTGAACCATTAGGCAACCTCCAGAGGACATTACCATGATAACTAAAAAATTGTTGCATGTCGCTCCACGAAATTTTGGTTAGTGATGCACCTTGTGATGAAGCAGGTTAAGTACGAAAACTAGCTTCCTGTGATCATTAATTAATTACACGAGGTTAATTAACAAAACATCGTTAGGCAATATCCAGGTCCAAATGGCCATATCTTTGTACCTGTGACCCCTATTCCTTTCAAATTTGGTTCAAGTAGTCTATAGACCCGAGGGATTTTTCTAAGGTGGGCAGTCTGTCCATCTGACTGACTGTCTGTCTGTTCGTCCCCCTGGTCAAGATAACAGATGTTTGCCTTTTTCTCTAAAACTAATGGTCAGGTTGTCTTCAAACTTGGTGGGAATGTAACCTGTGTATATGCCCACAAGATATGTATGAGTGGTCCTGCTCCATTGTTTTTTTGAAATTTTTATGAATTTTTGCAATTCAGAATGATGGTAATAAGAGCATGTTTTAACATGGCATATAGTACATCCTATATATATGATGTATATAGTATATGCATATAATACTTCTGAGCCCATCAGTTTCAAATGTTATACAAAGACCTGTGGGGGTTTTCTAGGGTTGTCAGTCTGTCCATCTGACTGACCGTCTGTCTGTGCGTCCCCCTAGGCAAGATAACAGATTTTTTGGGTGTTTTTGCCCTATTAGTGGTTTGAAGGACCACTCTTAGAGCAGGTCGAAAAGTGGTCACATGGAGTAGGTGGCTTTGAAATAGACATCCAGTAACATGGGAAAGATGGCACTAATATTGTGACAAAAGTTGGCTCTTAAAGATGATTTCTCAATTGGGAGACGACGACTGTCTCTAGTTTCAACAGTAATGAAAAGCAATTGGAATGAGAATTGCAGATGAGACTTATCAATATCACATGCCCCAGATCAAGAGCTTTCCTTGGCATTAGTTGGGCACTTAGTGCCCAACCCATGCCATGGAAAAGGTAAGCAGCACTTGTCTTCTAAATGTAAGGGGACCAAAATACATGTACGTACACGTATACATTGAACAACTTCCTCTTCTGAGAACTTAATGTTGGAATGGGGATTTCCTTGTCTGGGGTTATAGGCTCAGAGGAAAGACCTTTTGCCCTAATTTCATGATTCCACTGGAGACAACATACAAGCAAGAATCACTTCTTGTCAAATTTACACATTGAACATTAGTGACAGACTGGTTTGTGTATTGTCTGTATATAGCTACTATACTAAAAAAAGAATTACACATGTATATGAAATTGATGGCAAAGTAAATAAACACAAATCCATAAAAGTGAAGAGTAATAGGTCTATGTATACCTACTTGTTCAGGTGTGTCACAACTGTGTAAAACTTGTCAAACTGATAAGCGTCTGACCGGTTAGGTGCTTTATTAGCTCTGCTGAACTAAGGTCGCAGAGCTTATAGAATCGCTCATGCCCATCATGTTTCCAGAGATATGACCAAATACCTAATAAATACAACACTAATCAAAAACATTAGTCAAACTATGTCAAGATGGAGCTTTAAATGATAAAGTGTAATTCTCAAAGTGTTTAGAGTGGTAAGAGGGAAAGTACCTGAGGTAAAGTATACTTAACCCACCTAGAGAATTTTTCTCTAGTCCGTCTTAAGTCGGAAAACCATGATCATACTCAATTTTTGCAGGATTTCTTTCTTTTCAATCTTCATCCAGTATAGTGGAAGAAGTGGCTTCCAGCTAATACCTTAGTACACTTTACCTCATAACACCTCTTGTCAACTTTATGGTGCTGAAAATTGTGTTACTATTTACCTGTTTATACCAGTGTCGGTATGGTGGAATAGTGTATGAAGCTTTTAAGTTTCAAAGGAGATGTCCGTAAACTTTTCGGTTGTGAGCGCGATACCGTCCACAGTTTTCAAGTTAGCCCAATATAATTAATTTTTTTGAAGACTTATAGGATGTATGAAAATCTTAGGTCCCTTTCAATATTGGTGGCCCCACCCACAATATTATGTAATATAGAGGTCAAAATATGAAAATCTTGTGAACACTCTAGCACCTTTCATTGTGGTGGATCTTCACCAAATTTGGTGGGATTGTGGGGAGGTCAAAGTCTAAGTAGCTAATGATACCAGTGGTGCCACCTGTAATTTGACGGCGATTATGAGCCAAAATGTATTTTAACATATAAGATTCCGTACTTGGAAAAGTGATTGGATTAGCCTTGCCAAATTTTAGGACATATAAACCATGTCCAATGCTAGGATATTACATAATATCAGTGACCTTGACTTATTTTTGTAAGGTCACCAGGCTTGTAAAGTTGAAAGAGGTGATTTTGTAATGGCAGGGTGGAGCTTGGACATCAATGGCAGTGTCAGCACATCACCAGGCCTATGGGCCTCTTGTATTACATAATCTAGGTGAACTTGATCTTCTGTCCCAAAGTCACGGAGGACATAAAGCTAAGGACTCACTCTTTGTTGTCTTGGTACATGCAGCAATATCCATCATAGAAATTGCACAAACAAGCTATGATTTAATGTGGAGCGAAGTGCCGTATGGTGTACAAATCAGATACTAAAATCACATAAGGTTTATATGTTCAGAAGGCACTTGAAGACTCACAACTGAGGTGTAGCCACAGTGCCAACAGAGCATTAGGCCCATGGGCTTCTTGTTTGAAACATAAAGTAAAGTGCAAATTTGCCCCTCCATGTTAATATTTACAGTGCCATGCAGATAACATTCTTAGAATCTCAATCACTGTTATGAGGTAAATGTGCATTCCAAAGTTAGAATTAACACACACGGAATAAGCTAATGCAGGATCCTCCCCCCCCCCCCCTTATAGTTATAAGGCCACCCCAAGTGCACCAGAAATGTGGCCTAATGAGAGGGGTGGCCTCTCTCAAGGGGGAAAATAAAATGAAAATACCATGCCTGATGCATGGAAAAGTGGCCTCTGCAGGGGGGGGGGGGGGCTCTCATCAGGGGGTCTTTACAAGGGGGGGGGGGGGGGGGGGAAACTGTACACTGTATAGCTTGTCCAAAAGGGCAGTTTTGTAAAGTGAAAGTACTTGTAAGTGTTTGATACAAAAAGATTAAAAAAATAAAGGGTGTTTTTCCCTACCATGAAAAATCTAAAATGAAATGATTTTTTTACACCTTAACCCTCCCCCCTCCTTGAATTAAGACTGAGTCAACAGCTTTCCTTAGCATGGGTTCGGCACTAAGTGCCCAACTCATGTCAAGAAAAGCTGTTGACCTTGGGCATATGATCTTGATAGGTCTCATCTACAACTTTCATTCGAATTGTTTTTCTTTTCTGTTGAAATTATTTGAAAACTCTGAACCAGGCCGTTTGATCACCAGCTGGTTTTTGTCAGTTTAAGGGGGGGGGGAAGGGTTAATGTGTAGGTGAAAATTCCCTTTTTTATACCTTCTCCAGTACAGTATGCAGCATGCAAGCTTGCAGGGAAACCTCGTTATAACAACACTCAGATAGCAGAGAATACAGGGAAACCTTGTTATAACAACACTCAGATAGCAGAGAATACAGGGAAACCTTGTTATAACAACACTCAGATAGCAGAGAATACAGGGAAACCTTGTTATAACAACACTCAGATAGCCGACATATTCATGTAACAACACAAATTCCTTTTCTATATGACTCATTTGTCTGACACATTTTGCAGGGAACAGATGGTGTCATTATGATGAGGTTTCACTCTATTTGTATAACCCCCTCCCCCCCCAAAAAAAAGAAAAAAAAAAAAAAAACAAAACAAAACAAAACAAAACAAAAACAAAAAACAAATCTCATGGCAGAAACTCTGTGAGGTAATGTGAACAAAATTAGAGGCCACATCATATAGACACTAAACAGTAGAATATTTAACCTTTGGATTCCAGGTGGCCAAGATTTAATTACACCTCAATAGGGTACCTTAACCCTTCCCCTGAAGGATGGACACTGAAGTCAAGTGTCAAAAAATTTCACACCATATAGAGTTAGAAAATTTACAGGTTATCAAAACCAACATGGCCAAGCCAGGGAACCCAAATTAAATGTACCAACTTGTTCTTTTGTATTTACAAAATGCCTGCTTTATGGTAATCAATCAAAGTTTTTGCTAAGTATTTGATGTGAACACAGGATCCTTTTTCTTCCTTTCAAATCTACCAGACCATGAAAGATGACACATCCAGATATAATTTTAGAAAACAGATTGAAGGTGTGACCCCATTTGTTTAGCATTTTAAATCTTTCAGCGCCACATTTTAGACTGAGTCAAGAGCTTTCCTTGGTGCGATTTTGGCATATTGCACCCGGAAAACTGTTGACCTGGACTACCATGTTCATAAGTGTAATTGTAGGAATGCTTCCACCAGGCTACTTGAATAAAAGGTCTTTTTTTAAGACCTTTTGTTCAAGTATTCAATTCAGAGCAATTCGGCATAAGTAGTTCGACTTTATTTGCATCTGGCACTGAAAGAGTTAACTGACAGGACATGGTATTCTAAGTGGAACAGAAACACTCTGATATATAGATATAGTCTAAAATGCAACTATTTTTGCTTAATTTACAGGTGACATAAATCTTTGCTTATTTAACCGAACAAATACCACACACATTCATAAGTGGTTCAAGCTGCTTAGAAATGAGGCTTTTGCATGCCATTGTATTTTCAAGACATGAACTATACTAGATCTCTGAATCAGATAAAGTGTCGTGAATAGGTGAAGTGTTTGTCTTTCCTCTGATGTTAATGTAGTAGTTAAAGCTAAAGAGCATGTTCAGTGACTCAGTTTGTACTTAAGAAGGGAACTAATCTGTTGTGGTAAGAGATTTATCTTTGATACTAGTCTTGACTCACCGTGTTGACAAGTCTAAAGTCCAGCACAATATAACCATGAGCTGTGACTAAGGATTTGATTACCCGACACAGAATATATATATGTACATGTATATATATATATATATATATATATATATATATATATATATATATATATATATATATATATATATATATATATATATATATATATATATATATATATATCACATGTACTTGATATCTAAAGTATACCTTGATAAAGAGAAACTTATCCGGTTAAATGACAGATTGTAGGGCTACTGTAGGAGCTTGAGGGTTCCCCACTGATACATATGAGTAGATTAACCCTCTGGGCCAAATAGATTAACTGTCCTCTCAGCGAAAAATCTTAGGTCAGCATTAAACTTTCCTGTTTTTTAGTTTGGAGACTGTGCCTTGTGGAAGCTTGCTGGCAGAATGGTTGGCAACGGCTTGGACCCTATGAGGGCCCTGACCACATCAGCAGTTTATTCATCTGCATTGCATAATGGGCCCATTATTATGAGTACTGAGAGTATATTAACATTCATTGCCAGATGTATCAAGCATGGACTTGACTCTTTCAGTGCCAAATTTTGGACTCAGGAGTCAACAGCTTTTTTCTTTCTGGAACTATAGGTATGCTTGTACTGGAATGAAAGGTCTTTTTATGAGGAATACAAATTTGGGATCCTAATGATAATTCAGACTAGTTTGACTTAAGGACTGGTAAGACACCAAAAACCTTTACAAGGCTGATTTTGAGATTTTAATGGTTTTTACAAGATGAATGTCCCTTCTATTAGTTGTCAAAATTTCAAGCTTGTAACTACAGTAGAAATACGAGAAAAACGCCAAAAACCACACAAGCATGTGAACATCCGAACGTCCATGTGTCATTATTTTGGTTTTCAGCCGCCAAACGGAACAATGCCACCCGTCAATCATACTTAAAAAAAACAGCCTGTCACGTGGCTGCAGGTAGCAATGGCCCATGGCAAAAGGAGAGTGGTATCAGGGCGGCAATGCGAAAAAAAGGCGACATGCCGAAAGTATGTTTGTGGGCAGGGAAAAGATGCAAACATGCTGACATATCATAGCCTTAGTGGTTTACTTTATAGTTATCTTGCTTGTTTTGTGTTCTAATGAAGGGAGACTTTAAATGTTCAAGAGGAGCGGCAATCGTCTGACGATGTCCCTTCAAAGGCCATGCCAGGATGGATTACCCCAGTGGTCCTGCACACCAAAGACAGGAGGGCAAAAAACTGACACTTTAATCAACAATACCACGTACATAATAATATTTATCGAAACCCAGGGATGAGGAAATAAAAGTACAAATAAACACATCGAAATAAGCATAAATGTGAACAGCAGAGAAAACACAAAATAACGTTACAAAATTCATGTTTGAAAGAGAAATGAAACTCATTGAGATATTAACTACAAAATAATGATAAGCTAACTAAGTAAAGTGTACAGACAAGTCTAACAAGCTAACTCCATAAAGTATACAGATGGGAATAAATACAATAAAATACTATCCCTAAAAACGGGATGAAGAGGTAGGGGGCGGAAGACCAAACCCGCCACCCATGCACAGACTACAAGCGGCCGTAGGCCGCCCGCCGAAGCAAGGCAGCACAACTTTCGTTGCCAGGCTTGAGGTTACGGGACCCGAAGGGCCGCCTCCATGACGTCACACTTTGAAACCAGACTGTCACTGTCGCTGTTTGACAGATCACTGAATAATGCTTTCTGTACTTCAAAGGCTCTTTTATTCATGTGATTGGCTAAAAAATGATTGACAACCTCCCCAAATGTTAAGGGACAATGTTTACTACGTTTTGTACAAATATCAGCTAAACTGGAGCTAATGGTATTGTTTCAGAGGCAAATGATCAACATCAAAGGCCTTTAAAGCTTGTTTTTTCAGAAAGGATAATAGGACAAGAACCCCACCTAAGAATGATTATTCCCAGAAAACGGCCGGGCAAAATTTAATCCCGTTAACGGCTTTTGATTCTGTAATGTCTGAACTGCAAAAATGATTCAGCGATTTTCAGAACTTTGCTTCGTTCTTTTTCTATGAAATGAAGAAAATGAACATCCTGAAAATCAAAGGGAAAATTGAAACGTCAAACTTTGAGGATGGATAACAGAAAAACGAAACCAAATATAAAAAATCGTAGGATCATTTTTTGTTGCCAATATGTCAGGATTAAGATGCAAGTGTAATTATGATTTTATCACAAATAATTAGTGACTTATATCGACATTTATGGGGTGGATGCTTTGCGGTCAACTTTCAATTGTTTATTCAACAATTAACATCACAGACACCCAAATACGGGCCATATAAATTCTTTGGAGTATGACGATTAGACACATATATGATATGTTATCCTAACGCAAATACAGTTTGAGCTAGGATTGACTAAAGTGGGAATTATTTTTGGTGTCTTACCCTTCCTTATATCATTCTATACAATGGTCACAGGCCTTGGTCAGTGGTTCTGGCACTGCCTGGCAAGTCATGCTGCAGCTGCCCTTGTGGCAGCTGCAGTATGACTTGCCAGGTAGTGCCAGAACCACAGACTTAAGACTATAGGCATGTTGAACAAAAGCTATTTTCATGAAGAATTTACATTTGCAATTGTCATCTTAAATCTAGGTAAATATACGGAAATATCAGGGACTGGTATGGAATGAGTCCTGATTGGCACTGTGAGAGTTCAGAAAAGTGCCTGCATTGCACAGGGAATACCTTGTACAACAGTGAGGACCCTCCATCCTGTTACCTCCTTTGTACAGCCTACAGTTCTGTACAGGAGCCAATGGTCTATCTGGATATATGAGACTTGCCTCTTCGTTCCTGTTTAGTACACTCCCACAATAAGCAGAGTTTGTTTAAAACATTTACCCTTAACCGGTCAAAATGACCTTGTGGTTGATTGTATTCTGCTACAATATTCAGTGCTAGAAATAGCCAGTGGCCTGGTGGCCAAATACCACCAAAAAGCTGGCTGGGCCACCTTATTTTGTACGAAACCAACGATAAGTTGCCGAAATATTTCAGATGGAACAATTGATAACAATACAAAAGTGCCTTTAAATTAACTTCTGGGCCAGCAGCTCTCCAGGGCGAGTTTCTGGCACTGATATTTTTGAATAATTTCAAGAGTATTAAAAACAATAATTTTGAATAGGAATTATATATGAGACAGTCTATCAAAATAACATGTCCCAGATCAACAGCTTTCCTTGGCAAGGGTTGGGTACTGAGTGCCCAATGGATGCGAAGGAAAATTGTTGACTTAGTCTCAATTCAAGGTGGAAAGGGTTAATACTTTTACTACAATCATGTTCTTTTGGGAAATCGGATCTTTTTCTCAATAAAGACAATGTAACAAAATGTGGATCAAAGTTTTCAGTGTGGTGAATTAGGAAGACTTGGTTGTCATGAGTCAACTAGCCATTCTGTGTGTACTTGCCAAAATGTGCTTATGCTTTATAAATCATGGTAATGTTCAGCACAATACGTGCACACAACTGCTAGCCCCTTCCGTGCAGCCAGGTACTCCGAAGTTCACGAAATTCAATGTTCAATTCCATTTTTTTAAAAATTTCATCTTGTATTAGGCAAAAAGAAGAATACAGGGACAACTGTCTCTGAAATGTTAACCCTGAAAGCGCTGATTTAAGATGGAGTCAACAGCTGTCCTGGGGACACTTTGCGCGCAATGTGTGTAAAGTGTCTCGAGGAAAGCTGTTGACTAACACTACCTTTTGGTTTAGACTAGGCTTTCTGGTATTTGAATGAAAGGTATCTTCATGAGGAATTTGAATCTTTTAATCATTATATGTTTAATGGTAACGAGAAAACAACTGTAGCAGTGATTAGCACTTAAAGGGATAATCTATGTTCAGAATGATGAGATTGCCATGGTACATCTGAAGGTACTCAATTTTAATCCTTGACTTTTTCATAATTTTCAACTATCTTATTGGCAATAATATTTACCCACATTATTCCTGAAAAAAAAAATGTTTATCCAAATCTTTGAAGAAAAATATTATGTGCACCAAGCACAAAAGTATTTATACAGCAGTGCACACTTGTAAATAATGTCCGGTCCCCATCATTCAGCAAGCCTATTGTCATCACGTGGGACAAATTGGCCAATCACCATCATTTTCACATTTACATACAAGGTCTGCAAATCTGACACTGGAATGATCTCGCTTACGTTTTGGCAGGAATTTAGAGCACAACAGCACATTACATTCATTCTTCTCCAGGAACTTGGACAGTAAGGAAGTGTGTTGACCAGTCAAATTTTTTGCTGTATATATTTAAATTTGATTTTTGCCTCAACAGTGATATTACCTGTATTTGTGGGAAGATAGAAAAAGAGAAAAAAGTTAATCAGCTGTCAGTGGACTAACTTTCAATCCATTGTTTTTCCTCACTCTCATGTATGCTGCACAAATGATTCTGTGTTGCAGATTTTAGGATTTGACATTCTTGTGTTGGAAGACATGAAGCCAACTTTGCTTGAAGTGAATGGCAATCCAAGCCTACGGATTGACTACGAACATGAAGTTGCCGTAGGGATCTGCGAGTATTTGCACAGTGCAGTGGATGAAGAAATAAAACGACCACTGATAATAGACACTCTCAAACTGGTGGTGCCAAAACAAAGGCAACGCATGAAGTATGTATTCAGCTGTATGGTACTCAAATACTGAATGATACATTGCTGTTCAAATATTTGAAAGTCTTTGTGGCAGTGTTCCATTAATGACCGATTTTAGCTGTGTCTCCTTTCAAATTTTCTTTTATAGGCTTGTATTTAACTTTCACAGGTGCAAAACGTTTTGAGCAGTATAAACTTTCAGGATAATTCGATCTTATTCTACTTTATGTTTTTTGTTTTTGTTTTGTTTTTCACAGAGTAAAACCAAAAAAGCTGAATCCAGTTAGCCGCAAAACTGGTAAAGGCTCCCCAGGAAAGAAAGCAAGTGCTCACAGCCTGAAGCCAGCACAGAAGTATAATGTGTATGATGCAGAAGAAGAAACAGGCAATTCAGATACTCCGGGTGAAGAAGAGGAAAGTGATGCAGAAAGCACGGATTCTCGCTTCCGGAATCGAGAGGAGAACTCTTTAGAGGAAATATTTCCCAGTAAGTTTGGAGAGAGCTATGATTGGCTGCGGCTGATGGAAAGAACAGTGGAGCTGTTTATTGCCTGCCTGGGAGTGAGGGGCACTCTAAGAATGGGATCCACTGGCTTCAGGACTTTCACAAGGTATGCCTCATATGTGCACATTTTCACTTGGATTTTGAAACCATATACTACACCCTGGTAATTCCAATTTTTTATGGAAAAAATTGACCTGCATATTTTGGCACTTTTGTGGATTTATGAATTTAGAAGGTCTGGATTTTTGGGGAGTTCTTTTGTTTTTATTTTTGCTTTGTGTTTCCTATTATGATATCTCTCTCATGGCTAATCCTTAACTCATTCCATCCTGATGACGCTTTTTCCCGCTAATATCTAAATGCCGTCTGCTAATTGTATTTTACTAATTTAGGGATTATTTTATAATATTTTGGATGAAACTTGCATGGAAGATCATTCCAAATTATATGCCCATGGTCAACAGCTTTCCTTGGCGCGCTCTGGGCGCAATGCGCCCAGAGCGCGCCAAGGAAAGCTGTTGACTCAGTCTTCTATCAGGGTGGAATGAGTTAAATTCGATTGTGTTCACTTTTGTACTGTCCGCTAAGGGGAAAGGCATAATGTTTTGGGTAAAGTCTTTCCTTGTGCATGTCAGAATGTCCATCCAGTCAGTATGAGTTGCCACAATGTTGTATATCCCTCAAAAGATTTAGCTCAAAATTGCCACAAAAATATACCATGAAGGCAAGGTGAATTGATGAGATTCCTAGGTCACTGTGACCTACTTATTCATTAGTGTGATCCATTTATAATAACAACTTTCCCAAATGTCCACCCATTGAGTGTCTTGTGGCATTATTGTAAGACCCAGTGCATGCAGCAAAGGCAAGAGGCCATAGTTCAGAATGCCTACTACCCATGGTTATGTCTGTTTCAAGTGATCCACGTTTTATGATAATTATGTTACTTTGCAGTTCTGAACCAGTCATTCTTATTGGCTGACAGAGATCTGCTGAACATACGTTGGTTTTGAGCCATGGCCACTGGTAGGCAGATGGGGTTGTAGGTCTTGAACCAGTAACGTAGGCCAAATGCATTTACATGTTGAAATAATGACATGCGCTGGCTTATTTCTCCTCTTTGAAATGTAAAATCACAAGTTCCTTTGCATTCTACTGCAAGTTTATACCGATAGGAACAAGTTGAGTAAAGAAAATGGGGGGTCATGTGATTAGATTTTTTTTTTTTACAGATGCATTTGTGTATCTTACCTCCATGATTGATTGTTCTGCACCAAATATGTCTCCAAAAATACACAAAGTTATCAAATGATTTTTTAAAAATATTTCTAGAGTAGCAATGCCTTTCTTAAACTCACAGTTGTTAGCATTTTCATATCCAAAATTATGATGGGACCTACTTTGGGATGCTCTGCTCCTGTAATATTCACATCCAATAGACACAGGAACAGTATTCAGTACTCAATCAAAAGTTGTGGATCAGCTGACCCGACCATGAGAGGTTAATGGTCCAAGACCTGTATGATGGTGTGATTGTTACCATCATATTTGAAATATCTTTTACTCCTCAGGAAATTTGTACATTCAAATGTAAACAGTAATAAATTGATCTGTTGTAAACATGTCTGTCTGTAGCAGAAAACAGCGGACATGTCGTGTTGTCTTAGACAGGGCGCTGCTTCTCGGAGAGACATGTACGGGTATACATAGGCTCCGAAACATGTTCTGAGTAGTTACCTGCTGAAGACCCTTTAATTTATTTGGGCTAATACAGCCTATGTCAAAATTCTACAGAAGAATATGCGCAATATTGACAATAGTACTTCCATATGTATAGGTTAGACAGTGATGTGCTAGCTTATATTACAGTGTAGGCTGCTCAATGGAGCACACCACTAGCATATGTATTACCGACAGGTAGGTCTGTACTGACCTGTATGTTTATGTCAAAGTCTATTTAACTGTTTGTTCCTCTGTCAATCCATCTAATATCTCTGGACAAATACAGTTCAAATTTGGTATAAAAATGCCTCATAAGGACATGGTGAATTGATCATGTTGCTGGTTTACTGTGACCTAAGATACCTCATCATAATCATGCAATGTTCAAATTGCAGGTGACGCATTGTTACAATGATAGCTAACGAAAACTTGACAGATTTTGTTCCAATAAGGCACAAGAGTAAGTCATGAGAGTGAGATGAACTGGTTAGATATTTGGGTCACTGAAAGCTACTTGTCTGTTATGGTGACTTATTTACTGACTAGCCATGGGACCTATACAAATTACAGTGTAACACCTGTGTCCGGTCATGTTTGTTACCACATCTCAAATATACATGAACAGAATTTGCTTAAATCTATCACAAGAGTACATACCTCGTCCGGGTCACTGTGTCCATTGACCATTTGCAGTGTTGTATTTTACAATATGTCACTTATCATGCAAATTCAATCACTTTGGTTACTGATATCTCCAAAATATCTGGAGAGATTTTCCTCTAAATTGACACAAAATACGACAATGAGGAACTTGAAATGAGTAGATTTCTGAGTTTCCTGACCAGGGAAGTGTATCAGTGAATGTGTGCTTTCATACTTCCCCTGGTTTTCCCATCTACTGATAGTGAAAAAATTGCCAGGTGGGTATAAACTGAAATATTCTGAAGTTTGAAGAGGCTACAGCTTACAGTAATCCTTGGATATAAGATGCCTGTGAAAAAGACAAAAGATTAAAAAAAATGATATGTGGCTTTTTTTTTTTGGAAGTCAAACAGAAAATAATTAGTCACAGCAGCAGAATCTAGTCAGGGAGGGAAGAAACACTGCACTCTAAACCCTTTTGATTTTCTGTACAGCTTGTACACATTAAAAAGTGTAATTTGTTCATATTCTGTGAATTATGAAATTGTAACAATATTAATCATTTTTGTTCTTTTTTTTTTCTTTCAAGACTACCTGGGTCAAAAACCAGGGTTTCCTCTGGACATTTTAGTTGGTGGCCGAATTGCTACAAAATGCATACCTCTCACTCACCTGCAAGGTGTCAATAATATTCTCTGTGTTATAAAACTAGCTGTAACCAGTCATGAATAATAGTAGCCAAAGTCCTATTATTTTAACACTTACAAGAGGAAATTCTGAATGATGGTTTTCTAATGATAACCAATAGCACATTATGGTAGTCTTAAGTCTGGCTACTCATCAGGTTCTCGTCAACTTTTGTACCAGTACGAAATATCCTGGCGAAGAAAACCTGGCCAATCAGAAGTCAGTAACTTGGGTATTAGAAGGAAAGACCTTGATGTCTATGGATCATGGGATCAATGGGTTAATAAAGATGTGCAGACTGAAATTAAATAAGAGTTTTAATGAAAAACAGGTTGCAGTGCTGGCATACATCACAGATATGGGAGAAATGCAATGAGGAATATAAGCTGGCAGCTGCTTTGTCTGTGAATAATTTATGAGCAGGTATGAAGTTGGTGAGGAAGTGATGCTGGCTACAATAATGGCAGCCACACATATGCTGCCAGGCTGGTATGTATTAGAGACAGACATGTGGAGGAAGGTATGGGTGTCACATAATATCTAGCTTAACCATTCTGCTCTTGAACAGAGACTTTTTGAAGGGCCCATCTTAACACAGTTTGAGTGACCAACCCATGCCAAGGAAACTTATTGACTTACATCATTCATCTTTATAAATTTTTTGTACATGCTCATGCAAAATGTTTTTCATTAATGCTGAAACACACACACACAAAAAAAAAATAATAATAATAATAAAAAAAAAAAAAAATAAAAAAAAATCAGAGCAGACAGCAGTGATTTTCGTCCATTTTATTTACTGTAAAGGGTAGGTAGGTGTACTATTTGTCAATATGATATATGATATTTATCACCTGAGCTTATAGCATATTCTGTTGATCCATTGTCCATCCACAATTCACATTTTCAACTTCTCCAAAACCATCAGCAAGTTTCACTTGAAACTTGCTGGGCTTGTGCTTTGGGTGGGTCTCTACCAAGTTTGTCCAATTGGTAACATCCCTTGGATTTTTTATGACTTTTTTGTTTTTTCATTTTTTGGCAAAATCTTCAAAAATCTTCTCCGAAACTGCCCAGCCAATTGCTTTGAACTTGCATAGGGACACTTCTGGGGACCCATAGACCTTAATTTATTCAAGAGGTGGTCTGCTTAGAAAATGGATGACCTTGGCCAAATTCCCAAGGTCAACAGGTTGGGCGATAGAGGAACTGTGGTTTTTAACACCATAAGTCAAGAAATTTTCGAGATAGGACTTTGATTGTGCCCAGGTATATACTCCTATGTAAGGGCTGGGTGAAGTATGAAGATGGTTGACCTTGACGGTCTTTCCAAGGTTATTGAGGTACTCTACTAATTTTGGTTTCTGCACGGTCACTAGAAAAGTTTTCATGACAGGACCTGTATATTGCAAAGGGTTATGGTCCTTATCCAGGGCTACCTGTAGGTCAAGTTCAAAGATGGGTGACCCTGACCTAAATTCAAAGGTCCCACTTTTAGGGAACTTGGTTTCTGCATTGTAATTCAGAATTTAAGCTTTGATTTCAATAGTGCACATGGTAATGGTCCTCAATTAGGGCTTTGTCTGCTTGAAAGATGGATGACCTTGTTTAAATTCGCAAGGTCACCACCTAGAGTCCTATTAGTGAACTTGGTTTCTGCATGATAACTTAAGATGTTTTTCACCCAGGACTTTCATATTGCACAGGAATATAGTCTTCTATAACAGCTGGATCAAGCATGTAGATTTGCCCTCGTCCGTCCAACATTAAAATTGTCAGATTTGTATCATACATATCCATACATAGCCATGAAATTTGATAGGAGCATCAATCAATATATGAAAAGTTATGTGTGTATAGTTGTTATCCATGTGAAGATTTCACAATATGTTTGAAGTCTTACTTCAATAAATTACATACTACTCTTTCCAATGCTGATGGGAGCAATAACAGTTGGGGGCATTGACATCCTTTGGACACTTTTCTAGTTTTCTATGTGAGAAGCTATTAACAGCCTACATTACATTTATAAAGTGTTCACTGGGAAGCATACATCAAATATTACACAGTTTAGTAGGCCATGGACATACATCTGTGCCAGTGTCACAGAAATATTGTACTCATTTCAGCAGGATAAACTGCAGGCTCATGTTGTGGACATGAATGGTCAGAGTGAAGGTAGAGAGAGCCACTTGTCTTTCATTTCATAGTGGTACAAGAAATGAAAGTTTTTTGTCATTTTAAGAAGGTTGTGTGATGTCATTAATTCTTTCCCCTTAACTTGTTCCATACCAGTCCGTGATTTTTCCGTATATTTACCTATATTTAAGACGACAATTGCATATTTAAATTCTTCATAGAAAGAGCTTTTGTTCAAGTACCAACATGCCTATAGTCTTAAGTCAGTGGTTCTGGCACTGACCAAGGCCTGTGACCATAGTATGGAATGAGTTAAAGTGGCCAAAATGGGCTGGTGGTAAACTGTCATCTGCTTCAGTGTTTTTTTGACAAATTTCAACAGTAATGAAAAATTGCATAAGTGTGCAAACTGCAGGTTTGTGGGACTGAAGTGATCAAGTTGGGTGAGGGTTGGGGGGTTGTGAAGAGAGGGGGCAGGGCCCTCTTCCTCCAAGATGTTTTTTTTTGTTTTTGTTTTTGTTTTTCCTAAACTAAAATTGAATGGTGCATTCTGTTGCATTTCCTCTGGTGTCACTGCTACTATTTGCATGACATAGTTTTGCATTTTAGGTGGAAGAACACATTCTGTAAATGAGAGAATATGGGATCTGGGACAAAAGACAGCACAAATTGGGTGATCTCCTTCTCAAAACAGGAGAGATAGAGTGTTCGATATTGACTTGAAACTTTTTCCCTTTAAAAGTTACCAACAAGCATCTGATGTCACAAATGCAGTCCTTTTCTTTTTACCATTGAGACTGATGTGCAATCAGTCAACAGGATTCCTTGGGATGCCCTGGGGGCATTTCCCTCAGAGTGCCCCAGGGAAAGAAGACTCAGTGTCCAGAAGGTTAAAATTGTTTCCTAAGCAAAAGTTCAGACTGCAGAAGGTTAAATATTGTTTCCTAAACGAAAATGTGATTTATGTTGCAGAAAGTGCAGACTCAACACCATAGGTCTGTCCAATGCCGCTCTGGACATCATGTACATTGATCTACATCGCAAGTGGGAGTATATGAATGATGAACGGACATCTGGTAAGGACAAAACATTTCAGTCATTAAGTAAGGAGTAGCAAGTGACTGGGAGAATTTGGTGGGAGGAATCTCAGTCAGTCCGTTCAAGCTTCAGCATGCTTAATGTTTTTTTTTTTTTTCGCTTGTCTGTTTGTTTGTTATTTTTCATTCATTCATCACAATCAAATTGTTGAATACTTTGATCAATTTGATTTATTTCATAAAGGGCAATATGGGTTTAGAAAAGGACACTCAACGGAATTTGCCGCTATAGAACTTGTAAATGACTTGATAAGCAAACTTGATAATGATGAAGTACCTCTATGTATTTTTCTTGATCTTTCGAAGGCGTTTGATACTCTAAATCATAAAATCTTGTTACAAAAATTAAATCATTATGGAATCCGAGGTCCAGCCTTAAAATGGTTTGAGAGTTATTTGAATAATAGGAAGCAGTATGTGGATCTTGATGGTGTTAACTCAGAACTGTTAGAAATCAAAACTGGAGTACCTCAGGGCTCTATTTTGGGGCCGCTACTGTTCATTATTTATATAAATGATATATCAAATGCCAGTGATTTATTTAATTTTATACTGTATGCAGATGATACTACCTTATCAACTACACTAAATGTCAACTCATCTATAGATGGTGTGACAGAAACTATTAACAGAGAACTTAAAAAAATTTGTGTTTGGCTTCAAGTTAATGAATTATCATTAAATGTTGATAAATCAAAATTTATGATCTTTCATCATTCAAATAAAAAAGTTAATAAACCACACTTAAAAATGAATAATATCCCAATAATCCAAGTCTCATTTTTTAACTTTCTAGGGCTTACAATTGATGATAAATTGTCATGGAAGGAGCATGTTACCAAAATTTCAAGTAAAATATCAAGAGTTATCGCAATTCTAAATAAACTTAAACATCAACTTCCGCTGAAAGTTGAAATAACTATGTATAACTCATTAATACTTCCACATATAAATTTTGGAATACTTCTATGGGGATTTAAACTTTCAAAAATTGAAAAACTTCAGAAAAAAGCAGTACGCTGTATAAATTGTAGTAAATACAATGCCCATTCAGAACCAATTTTGAAAGCTCTCAAACTTTTAAAAATTAAAGACATTTTTACATCAGCTAAATTAAAATTCTATTATAAATTTATCCATAATGATCTACCCTTAAGATTACTCTCTTTTCAATTCATCCCAATAAATGAAATAAACAACTATAACAACAGACATTATGATAACCTTTTTATTAATAGAGTCAATAAAATATTTGCAAAACAGAGTTTAAACTATGATATTCCAGTCACAGTGAATCATACAGATAAGAATGTTATAAGGAAAATACATACTCATAGTTTACAAGGGTTTTCCTTGTATATTAAAAATACTTTTTTGAATAATTATGAACAGAGTTGTAATATATACAACTGCTATGTTTGTCAAAATAATTAACAATTATATTTTCCCACCCATGTTGTGTGTGTAAACTGTATTATATCTTGAAGTTTATTTCGACATTTATTGTTAAAGTAACTGCCATCTATATTGTTTCAAATGTTTAAGACTTAAAGGTGGCTCCTATGAGAGCGACATGTATTTGTCTTAATAGGAGTCCCCCTAGCCACATCAATTTTTTATCATTATGTACATATTTCTCAATATTGAAATCGTCATTGTATTGATTGGTTAAAATAAATGAGTTTTGAGTTTGAGTTTGAGTTTGAGTTTGATGAATCTTGTGTCAGCGAGTAACGCTGGCTCATGCTGGATTCACCATACTCAAAAAAGTCCTAATAAGTAGAAGAAAGCTTTGTCTTTCCACCACAATGTAGCTGTCGATATGAGTGATGATTGTACTTTTTGATTGAGAGAAAAAAACTCTCTGTTCACATTAGCATTGAAAATAAAAAACGAGGTGTGAAGTTGTACAGATGGAGTAATTTGTTTTCATGTTGCAGCAATACATGATTGATTTTTTCTTAACGGCGCCCGGAAAATTGATCTAATGTGAGCAAGACTTCCTGCATCAGGGCAGCCATGTGTAATGACCAATTATTATTTAATCAACAGATTGGGTCTGAGAGAAAATATTGAGGGCAATCCTCTTTGCTTAATTAACTGGCTTGGATAATAAATAATTATCTTGACGAGGTCTCAGCATGTAGTTAAGAGCATCAGTTTTCTCCCCTCAATAGGAAATCAGTTTTCTCCCTTCAACAGTTGAGCAGTACATGTTTTGTGGGTGATGGGGATTTTGTTTTTCTTATTTCTCTGTTTCATGGCTTTACGTTTCTTTTGCGCTTTCTTCATTTTGGGAGCTGTTTAAGCCCATCATAAGGAGGGCTGCTCTCAGGCCATATGTGTAGCAACTAATATGGGCCACCCTCTCAATGCTGGTTATTTGTTAATCCCATAGACGTCCGCAAGTTTTCAACTTATTCCAGTTATGTGCGAACCCAAACAGGTAAAGCTTTTACCAAAATGGAAGAAAAAAGTCACATACCTTGCAAAAGTCCTGATAAGTGTTCATACATGTACACAAATCTGTTATCAGCTCATATTACATAATAATAATAATAACACCAGTTTATACAGAACTTGGAGAAGCTAAGTCCAACTTGACTAAAATACACTGCAAGTAGCCACCACAAGTTAAGATAAAGTTGATCTTTAACTTGTGCCATGTAAATCCAATGGCACGTTATCTTTAGCTGCAACAAGTGCCTCGGGCTGTGCCCAGGTAACAAAGTTAACTGACATCAATGGAGGTAATGTGTGAAAGGGGAAAGAACATCCATTGTAAGCATATATTTTAACAAATGTCCAAGTTACCTAAATTAGAAGCACGTGTTCCCCTTTTATTGGGACATGCTGACAGTGTCAGGGCCCTAGCAGCATACATTCTGTGCGTCCATATTTGGCAGTTCCAGTAACCCCAGTCATGTTATTTTGGAAAATAATTTTCTGCAGAAGATGTCTGCACCAATGGACCATTGCACAGAGTATTCCAGCAGGTTGATTTCCTATTTACTAACAGTCATACAATGTACACAATTCAATTGGTTTGTTTTGAAATATATCTGATAATCTCGATCTAAAGCATGCACTGTGTCAGGCTATGTGCTCGTAACGCATCAACAGGGCTGCCATAATTGGTACCTACTAAAAGTGGAATTTTCATAAAACGGCTATTAATTATGTTAAGTGGATCTCGTAGAGAAAATAGATCTGTAATTAATGAGACAATTTCCAGTTATTCATAAAACCTGAATCCGGAAAACAGACAGATCCATATGCACCGAATGTTTCCCTGTGTAGGATTGGTAGATAGCAAGAGGCCCAATGAATAATATGTACCATAAAACAGCATATATCATATCAGTATTTATGCTCAAATTTGCAAAATATATACTTTTGGTTTTATACATTATAAATTCCCTTCACCCGCCCCTCCCCCCAAGATTGTCCCATTACTATCCTCATTTATAAAACATTGGGTGCTGAATCAACAGTTTTCAAAATGGCAGCCAAGCTTGTGTGAGTTAGTCCCGATTGGATATTTTGAAGACATAGTTAGTACATGTATCCAATATATATGTGTGATTAGTGTTAATCGAATTTGTTGAGTGAGTGTAATAGGTACATAATGGGAGTTTTCTAGTGTGAGCATTACCCAAAAATGTAGTTACAATGTTTCAAAGTTACAAGTTGTGGGTGGCAGTGGGCCCCAGAATAGGAATATTGTATCTGACACTGAAGTCACGCCCAAGGCTATGAATTAAGTTGCAGCACTAGGCAGAGGAGCCTAGGGCATCTGCTGGGTCTAAGATGGAGCTCAGTTGAGAAGGTTGTGACACAGTGTATAGTACAGTGCCCAATTGTTGAAAGTTCCAGGATCGATGGATGTTCTTTTGGCCATTTGGGGGCCATGCCCCAAAAACAACAGATTCAGGGCTTCAGGTCCAGGGTTACAAATCCAACCATTTTGAAGGACATGTAACTGAATTTTGGTCACAATGTCCTGAGAAAGTATGCCTTTTATACTTAAAATGAATTGACCAAGTTAGTCATACAATAAAACTATTCAAAACAACTGCAGTTCTAGAAATTCTAGTGCTCGCCTTAATTTAACAATATTAGCATACTTACTCCATGCACTAAAAGTGTGCTAGAATATCTAAAAAAAAAAACATACACAGCATAACCAAAAGATTTTGCCGGAGTTTAAGAGTTGTATGGAGAACTTTGTGAACTTCCAAGTCAGCGGCTCACAAAGGTTGTCATACATTAGTGATACATTTTTGCATCCTGAACATATGCTGGTCAAGGGCAGACTGATAGCAGGGTAAAATCTCCTCAGCAAGCATGTTTCCTAAGGCGGGAATGGGGCGAAAATTTTCAATTCAAGATTGAAAGGTTTTCAAGGTGACCAGAGTTCATGTACATTTATTTTTTGAAATTATGAGGTGTGCCACACTGCAAGATTACAGGCACTTCTTTGGGGAGTCACTTTACATAGTATATTTTAATTTAGTGCAGCCATTAAAATGCCCAGAATTAAAATATGCTAAAATTTCTATTTTTAGAAGAAACTACATTTTTATTTAATAAAGTGTGTGCTAAAATTTCTAGAACTACAGTATACTGCAATCAAACATGTCAAGCAGAATCCCTGCTGTTTTACAAAACAGCAATAATTGAAGTATGGCTGATCAAAATTGTATATTTTTTCATGCGCTTTATTTTTTGGCAAAAACTTCCCTTTTTTTAAGACAAAAATCATTTTTGTGAGCAAGTGTCATTGAATATTACTTTCACATTGTGATTATTAAAAAAAAGATGTAAATTTGACCTTGGTATTCATTTAATGAGGCGTTTGCCTGAAAGCTGAAAAATGATTTACAGTCAAACAGTTTATAAAGGTAACTTAGCAATGGATCCCTTGACATTTGTGACAATTGGGTACACTTAACTTGATTATGATGGCAAAATTGTCTCAGTGATGTGTCCTAAATAGAGATCATATATATCTTCCCAATGTGAAGACTGTTGATTTGTCAAGAATCATACAAGAGGAGGCCTCATTTCGATTAAATGAAGGAATGTTACCTAGCTGCCAGTCTTCCAACAATTGGACACTGCGTTACATGTGTAGTGAATGAGTGGCAGACTTTATGTATGGATGGTGTGGAGGGCGTAGATGGCATTTGGATAGTGTGTTGGTTACCTGCAACAATTTAACACTTTTTCCCTTAAAATGGACAAAACTGGATGGTGGTCATGTGTCATCCGCTTCAATGTTTTGAACTAATTTCAACAGTAGTGAAAAACAATTTGACTGAGAATTGTATGCGAGACCCATGAAGATCACATGCCCCAGGTCAACAGCTTTACTTGGCATTGGTGGGGCAATGAGTGCCCAACCCATGCCAAGGAAAGCTGTTGACTCAGTATTAAATCAGAGGGGAAAGGGTTAAACTTTGATGTGTAGCCAGTTTATTCAACATGATTCAATTTTGGCAGGCCTCATCATCAATGTTAGGTGTAGACTTAAGTAGTTTCATTATATTTATGCAATGTGGGCTACATTTTTAAGTGGGCCTATTAACAAAGGAGCATCATATTTGCTTTATTCCGTAACACATCAGCTCGGGATGTTTGTGTTTATGCAAACATGGTGCCGCCAGTTCGCAGAATGACTTGTCTAGGGATTAATGGTACCGAAACAAGTCTTGTGCTATTTCCCTGCTGATGACCCAATTTTATAAAGGCTAATAAAGCCTAAAAGTTTCTTCTAATTTTCAAATTTGATGAATATGATTTGTTCCTTTCACAAATTAATTTGCTATATATGATGATTTAGAACTATGTAGTTTTTCAGTGAATGATACAGAATAAGACTTTGCTCTTAGAATATCAGACTTGACAGTGTTCAAACGGTACATGGGCCAACAGAATTAGGTTTGTTAAGTTTCTCTTTGTGTTAAATATTTTATGATACTTTATCAATTAATCAACCAGCCACAGTACTTGGGTATGTACATAAAGCACACATCCTTGGTGTAAATACACAATTGTAAATAATAGCCACATGGCTAGGAAGCTTAAAGTTTTAAACTAATATAAAAAAAAAATATTGATCATTATAATTTTTTATGCAGTTTAGGCTTTGTGTTGAAATGATATGTTCTGATGGACTGTTCCACGTACAAATGACTGTCTTACTAAAGAAATACTTTCTCAACTTATGTTTACGCCTTTTGCAGGGACCACTCTGACCACTAGCCAATTAGCCAAATGCTAATGTTTCTTGAATTTGGCTAAAGAAATGTAAAAAAAGGGAAAATATTTTAAAATGAATGATTAAGGCCAAGACCAAATTTTTGAAAATTACTGTTTATATTTCCAGTTTAGGCTGCAGATTTTTAAAGTCCAGATCTGTCTCCGATTTTGACTTCAAGCATGCTTGAATGTCCATGAAGACCTTGATATGGGAAACATACAAAACGTTTAATCAAAATTTATGTATGTGATAACCAGTGGAAATTCACAACTGTCTCCTCCACTGGGATATTTGTGTTCTTAAGCAAGAGAAACAAATTTACAGCATGAACAGTCCTGAGTTATCCTGAGTTATCGGAATATAAAACTTGATGATCCATTTAATTATTTGCATGTGGCTTTAATGTTTATCCAAGAAGCTTTTCCTTGATCATCAATGCTGTATATTTTATTTCAGGCCTGTGCTATCAAGGATTTCTGGAGGCTTTCTTTATGTTTGCCAAAAAGAAGTTCGCTGAGACAGAGCTGGTGGACTCGGTGCAAAAATTGCTAGATTACTGTGAAGCCCAGTTGGCCGCTGGGGAAGATCTGCGTCCCAAAAAATTCAACATATTCCCCAGGCTATCAGCTCAAGAACAGCGACAAGTAGAATGTGAAAGAAGGCTAAATGAATTGAAGCTCTTATACAGATCTGATGCACGAAGGGGTCTCAAGTCAGACTATTTCCTGGACTATCATGATTTTCCTACAGATTCATCTGCCAAGTGGAAACGATCCATCAACAGAAGGAGTTCAGCGACCAACACCAGTGATCCTAACTGCTGAGAATTTCATGTACCTCAAGTCATAAAGATGTTATAGGTGGCCATGGGTTAATTATAGGTGTCCACTGGTTAACCCTGCCTGCTCTTGATGTTTGTTGTCTCTTTTTGGTCCAGAATACAATATACATGTACATGTAAATGGCATATACAGTGAAACCTCAGCATAGTGAGACCATCATCTTTGGCCTGCGAAATGCATGAAAATTCCTAATATGTCACATAAATGAGTCACATAGCAAAGGAATTTGACTGTAAGTCCCTCAAAACTTTGTATCCTTAAGGGTATATGTCGAACAGCTGAGCTTCAATATAATGAAGTTTCACGGTACATTTCATTAAGTTCAGCTGCATGTATGTTATGCTCACAAAAGCTTGTACTATATATATGTGGAATATGGTGCAATGCAATGAAAATAAAAAAATTACTATATATACATGATATACTGTATAGCAAGTTGTGCATGCAAGGGCGACCATTTGAATTTCAAATGCTCTAAGGATTAAATGTGTCTCGGTTTTATTTTACCTGTGAGACAGGACTGCTGTTGATTGTCATAGAAGATCATGAAAGTATTCATACATGGGTCAGAGATAATGCAAAAAAAAGCATGCAGGTATTTAAGTAATCAGCGTACACTGGAAGTCATACATGTATGCACATATAGGGCTGTATGTTTTGCACTGTTTCCATGGAGATTGGTGTTCATATTGTAGATGTTGTCATGACAGCTGAAGTGTAATGCCAGCCAAGAAATGACAAGAACTGTCATGGATTGCATACCATCATTTTGACCATGCATGGAAGTCGTGCTGTCTTCCTCACAAATACTCATTTTGAAATCCACAAATTATGATGCCCTCCCTAATTTCAGAGTGTAACTTACATGCAAGATTTTTTTTTGCTGACTAACATTTGTACCATATGTTGCATATAATAGTATAGAGTCCTGATTGAAATGAAAGGAAGAGTAACTATTTTTAGCTCAGCTGATAAGTCAGCTGAGCTTTTAGGAGGGTAGGTCATCCATTGTCCATCCACAATTCACATTTTTGACATCTTCTAAAAAACTGTCTATCAGATTCACTTCAAACTTTGTTGCAACGTACCTTGGGTGGGTCTCTACCAAGTGTGTTCAATTGGTCATGGTTCAATGATTTTTTAAAATTTTTAAGTTAGTTTTTTAATTTTTTTTTGGGGGGGGCAAATTTAAAAAATCTTTTTCTGTGTAACTGCTCACCCAATTGCTTTGATATCACACAGGGACACTCCTGGGGACCCTTAGTTCTAAATTTGTTCACCAGCTGGTGTTGAAATTTTCTTCTAACTTTTTTATGATTTTTTTGGGTGTTATTGCTATTTTTGACTTCTTCTCCAGAATCATCACTCAGATAAAGCTGAAACTTGGTGGATATGTTCCTTGTGGAAGGGTCAAACAAATTTTTTCACTAGGTGGCACTGCTGTGGATTCCTGATTGTTAACGATTTTTTTCAATTCGGGTACTTCAGTAATTACACCTTTCTTGTTGATTACTATGCAAGTCAATGGACATTCTAATGCTCATTCACATCTTTGACTTCTTCTCTGAAACCGTCAGTCAGATTGACTTCACAGTTGGTGGTAATGTATCTTGGGTGGGTCTCTACCAGATTTGTTTAAATTGTCACGCTCCATTAATTTTTGGATTTTTTTCATTAATTTCTTTGTTTTTTTTTGGACAAATCTAAAAAATGCAAGGGTATATGTACATGTCAGCTGAGCACAGTACTGTCACAGTCCTCTTGTTTTCAGGTTGTTGCTGTTTTGTCCTGATGTTAAGCCCTCTGTTTTCCAAGAGTCGAGCCTGGGTAGGTTTGCATGCAGCCAATCAGGGAGTGACCGTTGGTTTGCCAAGAATGGCAGATATAGGTCACATGGGCACTTTGAAGGTTATATGAATCAAAACTTTGCCGCAGTATATTTAGATGTAACTTTACGGATTTGAAAATTCTGTAACATGATATATTGAGCTTTTATGCACTCAGTTTTACAGACTGTGGACAAAATGCATTTAAATTTGCGTAGATCCGCTCTTTTTTATGAGCATCTTGATAGCAGTTGCGACAGTAAAATGGACCATTACATTGTGAATAATTGTGTATTACAGGACCTGACAAATATGGTGCAGCATGTGGGATAAAGATTTCATTGGCATCCATTTTCTGTGGTCTTGTGTGTATCTAAACACTGTGTGTGGTGCAACCAAGCTTTAGCTTTTGGTTTTTATAATTATTTTAATTCATGATAACTTTACGATTTACAGGAACTGCATAAAATATGTTTAAATACATTGATGTGTACATTTTGAGCATCATCTGACCACAATCATTAAACTTGATTACATGTACAGCAGCAGCATTTATATCAAAAGTCCGATATTTTTTTGGTACTGACGGTGTCGAAAGTACAATGTACATGTACAATGAGACTTTCAGCATGTTAATAGGGGGGCTCAATGCCCATAGTCTTTTATTTGACGCTTGTTAGTATTAAGGAGGTTTTACTGTTTTATGCATTTGATCTTCCAAGAGGGTGTACTAGTGTCCCACCACTCACTGTGATGTGTTATGCAATTCATCAAAATTCTCTTAGGAGTCACTGAATCAGTGACTTGTGTCAGCATTGTGTGATATGGTTACAGGTGGACACAGTTAAAGCCTGTGTCTTGAAAGTGGCCTTCTTGAAGCTAAATGGTAATGAAGTTTATAACTTTGTGATGCTGTGTTGCAATTTTCAAAACATATACATGGAGTATTAATTTTTTGTTCATGAAAGGATGTAAATATTTGAAGAAGTATGTGATATGCATGTTATGAGTACATGTTATAAAGGTTGTGTAACTATCTTAATGATTGAGGAGATGTTGAAAAAATCATTTATACATTATACATATCAGTTGAGAACTTAGTTTTTTTTTTTTCTAATGTTGGAATTTGGAATTCTATTCTGACATCTTTTTTTTCCTTTGATGCCCACGCCTCTTTACTTGCTGCTCCCTATTTATGACTCGGGGGGGGGGGGGGGGGGGAGGGGGAATGCTAGAATAATTATATAAATATTACAAATTTATTCCATTGATTATGTGAAAATAGTGGTATGATATATGAGACACTAGATACCTGGAGCTGCTCATTCTAGAAATTTTCTCAGCATGTTGGGTGTAATATGAATGAAGCAGTACATCGTCTGTGTCCATTGGGCCTGGAAATCGTGGTTGTGAATTCAGGGGTATTGCTTGCACATAGCCTGCACGGCATCTTGATTCAGGAATTAACTGACATGATATGCCACTTTTCCCAGATGTATATATAACATGCTTATTTACCCCTTCGGTTGGAACTGAGTTTCAGCTTTCGTGGGAGTGGGGAAACCAAGAACCCTTTAAAGTTGACAAAGCCATGGTAAATGTTGACCTGCCTTGGGTATGCTTTAATAGATATCATCCACAATTTTTATTCAAAATACATTTCATTGATGACAAACTGGACAAAAACATTGAAGGAGAACTTCTGAGACCAACTGGTCTGTGAGAAAAAGGGTTAAAGTAAGACAGCTGGTCTATGAGAGAAAGGGATAAAGTGAGACAGCTGGTACATGTCTATGACAAAGGGTTAAAATGAGACAGCTGCACTGTGAGAAACAGGGCTAAAGTGACACAGATGATGCATGAGACATGATTAAAGTGAGACAACAGGCATGAGAAAGGTTTCAAGTGAGATTCTGGTGTATGAGAGAAAGGGTTAAAATGAGAGCTGGTCTATGAGAGAACGGGTTAACATGAGACAAATGGTGTACGAGGTATGTGAGAGAAAAGGTTAAAGTGAGACTGTTGACATGATGAAAATACTGTACATTACATTGTTTATTTTGCTAAGGCTTTTACGTTTGCTTATGCTGCTGGTGTATAAGCCAAGATAATGAAGAGTGAAAAAGTCTGATTATGAGATATGCTTTTCAAGATAATAGTCCTACATGTACCTGCACAATGCACGTGGTGTGATTGTTAGGTTAATAAGTAGATGGTAGTAAAACTTTTCTAGTGCAACTGAAACACTATGTTGTTATATATACACTGCTTTAAATGATATATGCAATGATTGGATCACTTCATATGTATACAGTGATGTGTATCTATATTCATCCGTTTGTGTGCATCTTAAGTGTTGTCTTTTGCCACAAGGATGACAGTGGATATGGTCAATATGTATGTCTACGTCTTGTATGATTTGTCTTTTATTATCTGAATGTACATGTCTCATTGAACAATGAAATGCCCCTTCAGACATTAACTCATTCCATACCAGTCCCTGATTTTTCCGTATATTTACCTAGAGTAAGACGACAATTGCATATTTAAATTCTTCATGAAAAGAGCTTTTGTTTAAGTACCAATATGTCTCTAGTCTTAAGTCAGTGGTTCTGGCACTGCCTGGCAAGTCATGCTGTAGCTGCTGCAAGGGCAGCTGCAGTGCCAGAACCACTGACCAAGGCCTGTCACCATAGTATGGAATGAGTTAAAATGGAGACATGAGTCTTCTGGAATCTGGTGTTTCTATAACCCAGTATGGATTTATAACAGATGATAGATCGGCACATAGCCAGGTGGAGTGCCAATGTTTAAGCACATGTACAAACAGAGTCAGGGTTTTGTGAATAATGTGCAGTTAAGACATGCAGATCGCAAGACTCTTGGTCATCATGCATGCAGTAGTCGCAGTGGTGCATTCTGGGTACTTGCATGGTGCATGCACAGCTATGTCCACCCAGAGCCTTATTCTGGTACTATTTAACCATGTGACCACTAGCATTGTGGACATGTGCGTGCACACGTGTGTGTGTGTGAAACACAAGGAAAATATATTTTTGAGCAATTGTTGGATGTTGATTGTTTATCAGGTGCCACGAAGAAGTCAGTAATGCTCAATATTGCCACAATAAGTATTAAAAGGAAAAATTCACTGAGTATATTATTTTTAATTTAATTTAATTTAATTCGTGATTTGTGAAATGTAGAAAACCATGCAAGAATTTTATGAAATTGCTCATAGTACATGTAGTATTGACACATATTTTGTGCATTAATTGCATTTTTAACTTACAGGTTCAGTGTATATTCAGATACTTCATTGCACAATAATTATAATGTAAAAAAATGTATGATTTTAGAGCCATTGTAAACTTAAGCAGATTCCAGATACTTCAGACTCTAGGTTCCAAGTATGGTGGTCAAATATAATAGTAAAGCCAGCCAAGTGGAGGGGATGAGGCAGCAGACTGGCCTTGTTCCTGCAGAGTGATCCGCCGCGGGAACAAGGTCAGTCTGCCGACGAGTCTCCTCGGTGTGGCTGGTTGTACTTTTATCCAGTAATTATAGCTGTGATTTCAATTTTACTATAGTGTACAAACAAAACAGTTAAAAACAGTTTCAATGTTCATTTTGTCAAACAATGCCTATGCATAGCTTAAGGTATGAATATGTGTGATGCATTTGAAAACACAATGGGCTTGATGGGCACAACAAGGAAGATTTACAGAAAGTAGTTCTCAGTGACCTTTGCACTGTGGTGATATGGACAGGGTTATCATCCAGTCTGTATTTTCCAGCTTTTCTGGGTGATACAGCTATAATTATGGGATGGAAATAAATATTATATTAAATCAAACATGTTGGAGCTCAATTTCCTTGATTTAGGGAAATTCATGTGTATATATATATGTTTCCCAGTGGTCTTTCACATGGCTGACAATTACATGTCCTGATAACCTGCAGTTTCTTGTTTTTTATACAGGTTTGCATGCTACAAGGGGTCTCAATCAAACCAAAGAATAGATATCGTCACTGAAGTTTTATACCATATATGGAATATTTAAAATTTACTTCATATTCTCTTCTCTCTGCTTTTATGTGAATCAGAGATACATGTCCATTGGGTATTCCAGGCTCCAAAATGTGTTCTGTTAGTTACCAACATAGGAGCCATCATCATCTTTTAGGCTGACATAGCCTTTTTGAAAAATCTGTTCAACCTTTTCCCACTTAAACTACCCAAAACTAGCTGGTGGTCAAATGTCATCTGCTTCAGTGTTTTCAACTGATTTCAACAGTAATGAAAAACAATTTAATGGAGAATTGTAAATGGACCTATCAAGATCACATCCCCCAGGTCAACAGCTCTCCTTGGCATGGGTTGGGCACTTTATGCCCATCCCATCCCATGCCAAGGAAAGCTGTTGACGCAGTGTTAATTCAAGGAGGAAAGGGTTCATGTGTTTTGTTGTAAATTCTTCAATGTTACCGCCTGTATTTTTTTAGAAATAGGCAATGACATGAACGAATATGGAGAGTATAGAATTTAGATTTGTGGCATTGGTGACACTGAAGTGTTGTACGGCATTTGGGTTTTAGAGATCAACATATTAGTGCTTCTTTACTGTATGCAGACAGTTCAGATGAGAGAAAAAATCTATGCCATAACTGTCTGCTTTTAAGATCCCAGTGCTATTTTATGAATTTGACAGACAGTCAAATTAATTTAATTATAATTAATTTATTGTATTTCAGGTATTTGAACTGAAGATTTCATTTCACTATTTGGACATATCTGTATTTAACCTTTGTTAAAGTATAATTTCGTTATGTTTTTATTTTCATTTTTTTTTTGTGCTGTCAGCAAAATAAGTGAAAAAAGAATATACAACAAAATCCAGTGAATTTACAGTTGTAAGACCATGGAGTCACTAATCTGTGTCAAATTGCAGAATTTGCAGTTTCAAATTTGCTAGGAATTGTGAGCAATCTAGGTGAGGATCATGTATTAATTAGCATGGCTGTTGCCAATGTAGTTTTCTTTGTGTTTGCTGAATGATTAATAGTACTTTTTACCTCTGCTTTGGGGCAAGAACAGTTTATAATTGGGTTTGCCGATAGGAAAGAATGTTGGTATTTTTCTCAAAGTACCTGTCCAGCCAGAGTGAGCCACCAAGTGGCAGGAAAAGAAACTAAAATCCTTTTGTTGGAGCATTTATACAGTAAACGTCTGTTGCTATGGTTACTTTTGATTTAATATACATGTAATTTGAATAAATCCAGGTAACACTATCATGCTGAGAAGATATGCTGATGTACATTGTTTCTAAAATGAAAATATTATATTATAAATATTTGGGGCTTATAAATGCTGCATACTCTGTATTTCCGAAGTTTGTACATGTGTTCTGAGTTTTATTACTGGAGACTCCCTTGTATGCATTATTCCTATGAAACCATGGTGTTGCTTCCATATGGAGAAATAAACTGTATTCACAAACAGCTGATTTACACACATACACATACTCTGAATCAATAAAAGTTTCAGTCTCTGAAATGTTGTGTGTTGTATCTGTATTTAACTATACACATACAGTAAAACCTGTGTTAAGTGAACACCCTTGGGACCGGGCCAAAGTGCCCACTTAGCGCAGGTCTATTAACATGGGAATATAGGGAACTGGGCCAGGCAACAGTGCCCACTAGACACAGGTGCCCATTTAGATAGGTTTCACTGTTCATTATACCATATTCATCCTAATTGTAGCACATGCACCAATAGTATAGGACCACCTGAATTTTTTTATCATTGAACCCATGCCAATAAAAGTTTTTGTATAAGTTGGATTAAAATTGTCTGTTTTGTCAGATCAGGAACCAGTGATGTTGACAGGGTTCTCGTTCAAAGGATTTCTAGAGGTAGACAGTGGTTTGACCCTGCCCTCAATGGAGCATGTGTCCTGTAGGTGGCGCTACAGGCAACTTCCCTTGGTATCCCCTTGTGACAGGTGCAAAACAGCTGGGGGATAAACAAAATCTGCTTCATTCATTATTTATGAATGTCATGTGGCACAGGTAGCAGGTGGTGCCACTATGTAGAATACTGTATTTGACCTGCTCTTTAAGGAAACCAGCATGATGGATTCAAAAGAGGACCGTACCTGTGTGTTAAAATACCCAGTTAAAACCGTACCTTTTGTGTGTGTAATTTCTTCAGTACTGAATGATTCAAGTACATCAAAATAGAGCTGATGTGATTTCCTATACATGCAACTCCCTGGTCTGATTTGAAGAGTGCTTTGCTTGGGAATATATGGCCACCTTTTTTGACTGTATTTTTAAACAGAATTTGTAAAAAAAAAAAAAAAAAAGAAAAAAAATTTTTTCAGCTCTACCTACCATAGGTCGCAGTGTTCACTCCTGCCTGTCTGTCCGTTCATAAATTAGACGTGGAATACAAGCATGTAGGATATATCATGTCCAACGTCATGCATTATGTAATATCAGTGATCTTCAATTTTTTGTTAGGTCACCAATCTGGTAAAGGTGAAAGAGGTGATTTTGTAACAGCAGGGTGAAACTTGGACATCAATGGCAAAGAGAATTGAGCCTCCAGATCAAAATTGCTCTTAAGTACATTCTACATAAAGTTAATTGGTGACCTACCTTTTGGGTCACCATATCCCAATGACTAAGGAGTTTAGCGCTTGTCCAAGTTTACTGTTTTTCTTTAATAGCTCAAACGCTTAGTACCCAATTTCAACAGACTGTGTCCGGAAAGCTGGATGCGTGGCACACATTTTGAACATAACAATGATTTTTCAATCTGAGTTGAAGATCAAGGTCAAACAGCCAGTTGGATACAGGAACACCAGATAAAAATCTTGTGAATGCTCTGCACCTGCTAGGTTTTGAGATTTGCCCATTACTTTTGGAATTTATTAAGTATATGAAAATTTGTGGTGACATCAATGTTGGTGGCGCCAGCTTCAGTATTATGTTATATTTGGATCAAAATGTGAAAATCTTGTAACCAGTCCAGCATGCTTAATTTTTTATGGATCATGAAATTTAGTGGGATTGTAGAAGAGATCCAAATCTTGGTTGTGTTAGAATACTAGCAGCACCACCTAAACTTTGATGGAATTTATGGGTTAAAATGTCTTGAAAGATACAAAATTCCATATCTCGAAAAATAATTGGATTAAACATGCTAGATTTATAGGATATGTAGACCATGTCCAATGCTAATAATGTTATAGAAGATCAGTGACATTAGCCCATTTTTGTTAGGTCACCAGACCTGTTAAATTGGAAGAGGGGATTTTGTAATGGCAAGGCATAGCTTGGACATCAATGGCTCAGGGAATTGAGCCTCTAGATCAAAATTTAACTTGATTACATTGTATTTAAAACTCTACTTGGTGGCCTACCTTTTGGGTCACCTTGACCTTTTTTTCAAGGTCATCATAAAGCACTTAAGGTGGAAGCTGTGAAGCTAGTGTGCATTGAGACTGGCAACCTTGGATCAATATTACCCATTTAATTTTGTCACAAGTACATTAAACTTATATATTTTCTGATTACTGCTTATCCATAGATTTGTATTTGTAGGGTTTTTTGCAGGATTGGAATTGTTTGAGATTTTATAGCATTCTTTCTGACTTGGTAGGATTTTCACATTTTTTTGCACAGAAGTCGCACAAAATTGTTTTTTGTTTTTGTTTTTGTTTTTGTTTTTGTTTTTTCAAGTTGAAATCAAAAGAAATTTTAAATATATATCCATGTCCAGGATCAAATTCAATGGTTAGCCCTGAAATAGCATAAATAAAAAGTTCTAAAATTTTTAATTTAGTCCTGACAGCTTGTTCATTTTCTTTCTATTAATTGCTCCAAAAGTCATGGAAGGGGTTGTCAGAAAAAAAAAATCCTGGGAACCGCTCCTGGATATGATACTTTTCTTTTAATGTCCATTGATTTTAATGTGATAGGGCACTTCGTATGTTTGTGAGGCAAGATACAAATTGCATAGGTTTAGCAAAAAAACAGTTCCGAGAAAATCACGTTGAAAGAAAAAGTTGTCAATTTTTACGCATTTATGGCTGTAATATGACACATACTCATTTCTTCTGTCCTGTGTTTTAATTATTATGTGAAATAAACTTGTAGCTTTGACTCTGTGATGTTGTTAAAAAAGCATGTAATTTAAGTATCAAACTATCCAAAAAAATTAAAAAGTGATAAGAGGTTATCCAAAGGTGCTGGCTTCAGATCCCTCACCTTAAGAAAATGACACTTAAATCAATATCTTGATAAAGGATGAGGCAAATGATATCAAATGTACCACAAATGTGCATCATGTGGAAGTTTGATATTGCATAATATGGATGACCTTGATTAGTTTTCAAGGTCGTAGAGGGAATATATTTCAGGAAATGGTTTCTTGGTGATGGTCATCAGATTATATGTCAGCAGAGCATTAGACCCATGGGCCTCTTCTTTAATCACTTTCAGATTTGTGAAACATCCAAGTCTATCCTGATTATAGGCACCAGTTGTTTTAGAAATTTTGTCTGTTTCAAGATTAGAATTGGAAGGATCCAACGATTCAATCAACAAATCATATTTCAGATTGGTGTAACATCCAAGTCTAGTGTGATAACTAAGTACTAGTTGCTTTTTTTTCTGTCTGTTTCAAGATTAAAACTGGAAGCACTGAATTATTCAATCAACAAATCAAATTTGTGAAATTGAAGTCTTCAAAGGAGCACAAAATCAGAAGAAATTAAAATTTCCAGAAACACAGGAAATAGTTTCTGGCCATGGAGGCAAGTGTTATTATACATTTACGTACAGTACATATTTCATTTTTAAGACATGGCAAGCAAATACAATATTTCCATGGATTTTACTTTTTTTTTCTTTCTTTGTCAAACATGAATGAACCCAATAGATGTCTGTTTAGTGCTATTCCAGAGTGGTGACCAACCAGCATCAAGAAAAGCTGTTGACTCGGTGTCACTCTGACCAGGAATGGGTTAAAAAAAATACCACAGCCCTACCTCAAAATATTCATGAGTTATAACCCAAATACTGAATTCACAAGTATATAAACATTTTTATTTTTTAACAATACACAGACACAATACTGATCAAACAGTTGATGATCAGGTACGGGGCTTGGCCCTATGTTACCCTTTCACTCTCAAACCAGCCAAAACCGGCTGGTGGTCAAATGTTGTCTGCTTCCAAGATTTTTTACTTATTTCAACAGTAATGAAAAACAATTTGAATGATAATTGTAGATAAGACCTATCCTTTTAACATGTTCCAGGCCAATAGCTTTCCTTGGAACACATGTCAAGGAAAGCTGCTGACTGGGTCTTTATTCAAGGCTGAATGGGTTAATCCTTCTGTGCATATTTCTTAGCTTCTTTGGATATTTCTCAGGTAAGATGCATTCAAAGCTACCAGACGCTATATTTTTAAACCAAATTAACAAAAATTGCCCTGTGAGTTTGGGAATAGGTCACCCATATGAATAACTTGGGAAGTAGGAGCTTTTTCTGCATTATATCAAAGCAAATGGTTAAGTGATTTCAGGGAAAACTATCATATTCCCTCCCCTCAACAACCCCCCCCCCAAAAAAAACAAAAAAACAAAAACAAAACAAAACAAAACAAAAAAAAAAAACTAATCATAAAAAAAAATCTCTGCAGCATGACCAACTGAACTAATTTTGTAAATTCACACCCAAAGTACATTACAGGAAATTACATACACGCATTTGCACCAGTACTCCTCTATTTACCATGATAACATGTACTCCTATTTATTATCAAGTTCAAATTTGTTAAAAGTAAGGCAATGCCAGTAGTGCCACCTAACAGGTAACAGTGGTACCGACCCAGGCAAAGTATATCGCTATCAAATTTGAAGAGAATCTCAACATTGGTTTTTGACAAGAAGTAAATAAATTACACAAACACATAGAAACATATACATTACGAAGAAAAAAAAATGCAAAAAACATTGCAGAATCTCCCAACAACTTATTAACAAGGAGTCTCCAAATCTGTGTCTGTGATTTTGAGGTATTGTGCTGATGGGGTTCACAGAAAAAGATGTTTAAAATTCCCTGCCCCCCCCCCCCCCCCAAAAAAAAAAGAGAACTGAAAATAACTAATAGAAGAATAGATATACCATGTAGGACTTGACAAAGAGCTGGTCGGGGGGGGGGGGAGGCAGTGTAAGCCACGTCACCTGATGTAACTCCTGGCTCATCAGTTCCGCAGTTGACTCTTGCCAGGTGAAGCTTTGAGCAGGCATGCATTAACGAGTCCACTTTGTGTTTGATAACATGTATATTTTACAAAACTTTCCTAAAGAAACTAAAAATGGCACATCTTAATGTTACTGGGTTTATTACAGGATCCACAGATCACATTTTCAAAAGTTCTTCAATGGTAGTCAAAAGATGTTATCAATCCTAGGACATAGCAGAAATGTTTGTTAATGCCCTGGAGGACAATTCCATGATCCACGTTACCCTGAATGTGACACAAAAAAGCAAGGTTAAGGAAAGACTATTAGGGAATAATGCTTGCTGGCATTAACTTCACACAAAATTAAAAATACATAATCTGCAAACATAAGTCTCTATACAATACATTTTTCAATATCGATTTACAGATGGAACACACCTTGTGTGACTTGGAAAGGAAAAGAGTCACACTCGTGGTACATGTAATCATGATTTACCATGGCTCTAAACCAGAACTGCAACTCTGCTGTGACAAAGGTCCTGCGACAAGTACAAAACCAAACTTCACAGTGTCACAAAAATGTTGCATGCCCATACAAATTGCCTGCTTAACAACAAACCTCAATGCTTTAATACAGGGTCCAATTGTGAGAGCTCTCTTGTTTAATATTCCACCAAGCAACTGAGTGACTAAAATCCTATCCCTGTTAAACTGGCCCAAAATGACATCATCTGTTACAAAGTCTGTGACAGTTTTGCTTCAGTTTCTCATAATAGGATAACATTGTGAAGTTGAAGTGCGATGAGACCTATATGAGAACACCATACTGTGGGCTATCTGCCGTATCTAACACAGGTTGTGCACTTTGTGCCCAATTAAGAGGTCAGCCAAAGTTATCAACATTTTCAAAAGTGTACACAGAGTACTCTTTTTTGCAACCCCCTCCCCTCACCCGAAAAGAATATTCTGAAAATGTTGAATTTTGGCTAAATATTGATCAACATTTTAAAAATTAGCTAAAAACGTACATTGATCTTGACCTCCCCCCCTTACACAATGCGCTAATGTTAAAATATTGATAAAAATGGCTGACGGCTAAGTCACACCAAGGAGAGCCGCTGATTCCATCTAAATCCCAATGGTTATCAATACGCAGACAAGACATGAGGGCCACAGTGGTCTCTGTCAAGAGAGACCACCCCCCTTGATAGACCACTTTTGTCGTTACATTCACTTCGTACTTCTCATGCTATTAACACCTTCTGTGAGAGATCACCTGTCTTTACAAAACACAATTTGGTCATCCCTAGGGGTGTATTTTTTTTTTTAAAAACATGTTTCACTCTATTTAAACAGCAGTTTTTGATATGATAATGAATCACTATTCTTTGAAAACACAGCAGAAAATATCACAGCAAATATCTAATGTGATAATTATGACCACACACACATATATATACATATACATATACATATACATATATATACACACATGGTCAGCCCTGTTAATTCTTTACAATGACATTCACAAAAAATAGAATACATGTACATGTATTGAGGTACCGACTGCCACAGTCTCTCTAGACACAAGTGCATTTTCTTTGTACTTATTGGTCTTTCCACCACCAAAACTAATGGTGATAATAGTGACGTGTGCCAATCAGGCATCCATTACCGAAACATTCTGGCTCATGTATATAATCCCTTCTCACAATGCTTGTATCAGACTTTGATCATAGGTCACAAGCATCACCAAGCACTGGCATACATATTACCAACAAGATCCAGATAAATGCAGTTATCCCTTGATTTTGTCTCCAGTTGCAGCTTGTATATTTGGGTTGCTAGAATGTCAAATATGTTATAACATCAAAAAATGGCTGGTACCAACATGGTCACTGTAACAAAGGCTCACAAAGTATGTATATATTGTTTATGTATACATTACACATTTACATACACAAAAATACTGGCAGTAACAGCTACTTCAATGGCAAAAAAAATGATAAAACTCATTGTTGCAAACTCAGCAATGGCAAAAAAATGGCGTGTGATATATAATTTATGAAGCTGGATATTTTTTTGTGTTTAATTCAAGTTTAAGTTTATAAATATGAGCTGATACTGTGCACTTCTATTCTAAAAATGTTCTGATGTGGTCCCCTTTCTATCTTTTATGATGTGTAAACCTTCACCAGGATTAGAGTTTCCAATATTCTTGAAGTTCTATGATATTTATTTATCTAATTATTATTATTTTTCTTTTTTTTTTCTTTTCTTTTTTTTTTTTTTTTTTATTTGAGGGGGCAGGAGTTCAACATTTCATTTCAATCAAGCTACCAAAACTATTGATGGTCACATCTTTGATCATGTCCTTTGATTACTGGCAAAAAAAAAGAGTACATATTGATTCTTGACTGTTACCATGTTGACCATGAGCACCTGTCCGTGGCTTGAGCCTTTTTTTTAAATGCAAAACTGATTTATTGAAGTGATAAAACCTGAACTTGACACTCTCACAAGAAAATCTAATTCAGGTATAATTGTTTCTTTGAAATAAAGGGAAATATTCAACTTGATCTCACCTTGCCTTCCATAAGGACACAACAAAGTCGATAAGAAACTCACTGGAAACTCAATAGCACAATGTGTGGAGGGCCGCCACCGTGCAGTGCTGCAAAATCAGCGCCATCTGTATCAACAGTGCTGATGAAAACCACCCTAGAATGTATGTACACTACAACCAAATGTACCTTCACACAGCTTCCTAACAAATAATATACCATTTTGCATACACTGACATACATAATGCTTTGCATATAATGATATCAACAGACACTCACAGACATTGACAGCCAATCAAAATGACTACTGGACATCTTAAGGTGAGACTATCATTCTCATCCCCAATATTGAGGTCAAAGTACACATAAATGAAGAAATAAATATAAAGGGGATTTTGCCACACAACAGCTCTGTTATACACAGTTATCTACCCCACAGTACTGTCTATTTTTTCATTATCAGAAACTTTAAAGAATTGAGAATTAAGAAGGCCATTTACATGCAGATAAACCATACACACATGTCTATACATGTACACATTTGGAGATATTCAAATACAACTATATACATCCACTTGAAAAACTCTGGCTAATCTCTGATCCTATATACTTATTAGCCAGTATCTGGCACCATTTGTCAAATATACAGCCATACAAACACTCACATTTTCTGCAACAAAAATTTCCTCTGTACCAAATACACAAATGACCTGCTTTTTTCAATGTAACTTGTTGAGAGAATCTAAAAACATTTTATCATGCTACCGTTGTAGATTGAAATCTCATAATAATACCATCTGTTCCATACAAAATGTGTCAGATGTCTGAAAATGCACATGTCATATGAATAAGTTTTGACTTTTAAGTCCCTCACAATTTGCGTCATGAACTTAATACATCAGCTATCTGGGTGTCTTTATAACGTGGTTTCACTGTACATGTATTTTTAAAATGACACTGTCATACAATTCCCATCATTTATAAGGACTAAATATGATGAGACAGTTAAGCGTGCTCCCAAATTCAATTTGCTCCAATTACTGTTCCATCAAGATAGTTCCTCGTCTTCTTGAGGCTAAACCAATCTCCAGACACTAAAGAGTCCATTATATGAAAGGAGAAAGTGACCTGCATCCATTAGGAGAGTCTGTCAGCTGCTTGATGTCTGCGTTCTCTAGCAAGCTGTATAATGTCATCAGTGAGGTGTTCCAGTGTTGTGTATCTCACCTTGGTGTAACTGAAGATATCCTGCATATATCCCAGCACTAAACTCTGTAATCAAACACAAACTGAACAAATAAGAGCTTCAATCCTTTGTTTGACACAAAAATTACATGCCTCCTGATCAGGCAACAGTTTACAGTTTTCTATTATACTCAACTTGTGGACAGGATAATACTGTAAATTGATTTACGTTCACATGATTGTATAAATTTTCATGGTTTTTGTATTTTTGACATTTCGCTGTAGTTCTAGTTTCACTGTCTTGGACACAATTCCCATTTAAACAATGTTAAAATACTATTTCACTGTGTTTTTATTTTCACGGTTTTGTACCATGAGCAAAATTAGCAAAAGTAAGAATACAGCAAAATTAAAACAATTTACAGTACATAGAACTTTGTCTGTTAAGCTTGGAAAAAAAAAAAATAAAAAGGAGTACAAATTGACCCGTAAAATGGTCTTGGTAAGATCCTTGAATATTCATAGTGTAGAGATACATCTAGTGCCAGCAGTAAATGAATAAGTGAATAACCTCAGATACAGATGGGTTGTCAGCCTCGCTTGTACCATTACAATACCCAGTTTTCTCATCACGATATGCACACACAGTGTACAATTTCCATTTGTTGTGCATCGTCACATAAATCAGTGGGTATGTGATAATGATAACTCATAATACAAGTATTTCATTTTGCTATAATTGAGGTATCTATATATCACCAGACCCAGTCTTCTGTTGTAAGGAAGCACTATCGTAGTCACACTAACTTCCAAAAAAATATGCGCATCTTGAGATAATAATTCTTAAAAAAATTTTCCCACACAGCAGTCGGTTGCATATCTATGATCACTAGCAGCAGACAATTCTTAGAAACATGTGAAATACCAAGTTGAGAATTACTTCATCTGAGGGTTTGAAAAGTTGACAATATACTTCTTCACAGAGGTATAAATTGAGGGATGTTTTATTACGAGCATAAACCAAGGGATGCCATACTATGTGTAGTACTCAAGGGATGCCATGTTATGTGCATTACTAAAGGGATATAGGTACATGTACTTCATTTGCATTGCTCACCTTGAAGAATTCGCAGAGATCCTTCAGTTCTCCGGGTGGCCCTAGGAATCCCCAGGCCAGCACTGGGCTGACATGCTCTGATATTGCATAGAAGTGGGCAATGAAACCTTTGGGAAACTGGAAAAAAAAATCATTTACATAACAACCAATGAGAAGACAGTCATAAAACATGACATGCATGTATCAAGTGTTTGGTACAATTCTGTAGATTGATATTAATATTGCTTGGAAACCTTAACATAGGATTCACTCATTTCCTGTTTTTGTATGTGACCAGCTTCATATAGTGTGAAACACTTCAAATGATTGTGACAGTAAAGCGTCTTTGTCCATTGGCACTGACTCTGTCTTTCTACTTCAAGGTAAATCCCCCTAGAGCTGTCTTGCACTCCTATTTTGTACGATCACTCTAAAGCATCACATTCATATCTTAGTTGTAGACATTTTGCTCTTTTGGCTACTAAAATGAGCTATATACTACAAAGATATATGACACTCACCTTTAGTATTTCTCGGCTTTCGTACAGATAATACTACATGGTTACATAATACTTGCCTACATGGTTACATAATACTCAGTGTGTGAAGTTTCCAGCTGGTTTTCAAAACTGATACAGCAAACAGATACACAATGCCCAACTTTAGTAATCTCATAACTTTTAAAACACCTTATAACATGGATATACTACACTCAACTTTAGGAATCTCTTTGCTTTTAAATTAGACCATATACTACATGGATATACTTTACCTTCCTTTAGCATTCTCCTCTTGTCCTTTAAAACATACCATATATTGCATGGATATACAGTGGTACCTGCTCTAAAGACCACCTCTCGTGAAAGACCGCACTAGTTTTTAAGACCGCCATTTCAAGACAATGGCCTTCAATTTCTTTGTAAGCTCACCTGCAGTGAAAGACCACCTGCCATATGTGATTGCTTTTGTCTGGCTTTAAGAATGTTCTTAAATAGCAGGTACCACTGTACTACACTTACCTTTAGTAACCTCTTCTTGGCTTCCAAAACTGCCCCATACTACATGAATATACTACTCACCTTTAGTGATCTCCTCTTGGCTTTCAAAACAAATCAGATACTACACTCACCTTATAGTAATATCTTGTCTTTCAAAACAGAACATATAGTAAATTAAATGGATATACAACACTCACCTTTAGTAATCTCCTCTTGGCTTTCAAAACAGACCATACTGCTGTGGACAAGGCCTAACAAAGAAAAACAAACTTTAAATTAAACAAATTGCTATTTATAACTGAAGCATATGCAATAAAAGGGTTGAGTTTATTTCCTTCATAAAGTTCATGGCCACTTTAAGTTTTTTTTGTCCTCTGAATTGTAATTTTTACATATACATATACAGTGAAACATCACTATAATAACATATAATAATATGACATATTCCTTATCATTAATGGCCCAAGTTTTAGGGGACTGAAAATCAAATTCCTTTAACCTCATTATAATAATGATAATGACACACACACACACACACACAAGTGATGGCCTTTTAACCAGGAGCCAGTGTATTCAGAATCAACCCTGGATAATGAAATCAACGTTACTCTAACCAGGATATACTTAATTTAATAACAGGTTTTGATAAAATGCATTGAAGAGTAATCATATTTAGACATTTTTGCATACCTTTTGCATTGAATATTTGTAAAGTATGAAAAGAGAATTACATGAATGAATGATTGCAATTAATGCCACAAAGTAATGAACAAAGATGAAGCCTCACTGTTTCTTTAAATCCATTGGATAACCATCTGTTTTGTACAACTGTTATTACTGATGAGGGTGGACTCTCCAAGTCGTCAAAGGCATCCAGGAGAATGAAATCTATCACCACATCAAAGAAGGAGATGACTCTCACCTGAAAACAAACAACCTCATTGGATAAGAAGGGGATGAGGGCCCCAGTGTGCTGGTATATCAATTCAATAAGAAGGGGATGAGGGGCCCAGTGTGCTGGTATATCAATTCAATAAGAAGGGGATGAGGGCCCCAGTGTGCTGGTATATCATTGAATAAGAAGGGGATGAGGGTCCCAGTGTGCTGGTATAAGTCATAATTTTGCCCCAGTACAAAGTATGAAAGATAAGAAAAGTAGATACAAAGTACAGAAGATAAAGGGGCTTCCAAAATGTGAGTATAGTCAACAAATATGCCCAGTAAGCCAGTACAGAGAACCCCTTTACCTTCCCTTGAGTGACTTATGCACAACTGCAGAAAACAGTGACGGGCATCAGTGTACACATTTGATTGCTACCAGTTAAGATGTCAAAGGTACGAATTTATGAATTCTGGTGCTGAATATTATCGAATACATACCGTAACAAATATATATATATATATATTCAACAGACTTTTACCTGGTTCTACCCTTTTCCCTTTAGTTAAGACCAAGTCAACAGCTTTCCTTGGCATGGACTGGGCCCTAAGCACCACACCCATGCCAAAGAAAGCTGTTGACTGTCTTAATCTGAATACAACACACACAGGCCCCCCTGATGCTAAATGGTCCAATACTCTCTAGTGTTGGAGGTGCATGTTGGTATTTTCTATAAAACCAGCTTCTAACCTTGATATCTATACATTTATCAATTATCTGTAATTTATCACCTCTTTAGAGACAAGACAAGTTAATTTTGGTGTAAATTGTGACACATCCATATGTGCAAACTTGTTCTTTTTTCCCGGAAGTGAATATTTTTGTCGTTTTCCTACCTCTAGCACCAGAGAGTTATCAGATTATTTAGCACTAGGGGCCCATGTGTGCAACCTTGTAATCTAAATTCTGCTACATACATGAAAATTTGTGATATGGCATGGAACATACATGCATGATAAATTGTTTGATAATCATGGACATCTTTAGCAGACATTTTTTAAACAATGACAAGTTCAGTGCGCAAATGCACTCATGCCATCCTAGAACAAACAAAAAAAGAAGACCGATTCCATAGCTTTCCTTAGAGTAGTTTCAACATAAAGTGCTGAACCCATGCTTTGGAAAGGTGTTACCCAGAAGCAAGTTGTCCTGATAGGACTTGCCTACAGTTCAACAGTACTTTATATTAATCAAGAATTCAGAAAATTCAAGCAAATGACGTGACATCTGGGTGCTTTTGATTGTACATGTTTATGGCAAAAAGGTGAACGACTTACCCCTCGACCCCTGAGCTCTTCCTCCATCTCTGGCCAGTTACTCTGGTCTTTAACATATGACATCATTTCATCATATGCAAGATAAAAATCTTCTGGGTCCTGACATAAAAAAAAAAAAATATTCAACACAGGAAATTATACATGCATGCAATTCATTTTTGTTTCCTTCAATTCTGGAAAAAAAATGTTGCCTTTGATCTCCTGACCATATGTAGATGATATCTTTATTGTATGCTCTATCATTTCCATGTACATTACATGTTCTGTAACTTTCATCCATAAATAACATGAATGACAAAGCAAAGACGATTGCCACAGGTGTATGAAGAGAACCAAATGTACGATAAATGTATATATATATTTCTGTTTCCAAAATCGCCTGGGCACTTTAGCACCAGACTTCATACCATACACATTCTATTTGGCAACTGTCCTAATAAGCGTCCTGCTGGTTTGGGGCTTTTTATGGTATGATACAACTATGAATTCTGGGAACCAATCTGGTTGTTTGTTTTCCACACAAATCCTATCACTGTCATTTGGCAGTTACATTCAAATGTTTGCAACAATTAACTGACAGAAAAAACAATTTTTTTTCTTAGTGCCTTGGGGAGTAACAATGTGCATACAGTATACATTTTTAGTGGCAGGGTATTTCTTTTTAACTTTGATATGTCTATTAAATGGATGTGACTGAGACAGCGCCTCCCTCTGAGCAACTGTTTCCATTCAAAAAAGTTTCCTACGACAATGGAAATCACAGACAAAAAGGGTCAAATATCTCACCCTGTCCGCATTGGTCAATAAATCACCAATCATCTGCTTGCCTGTTTCTTCAAACCAGTCCCGCAGAGTCTCATCTTTAAATAGTAACTGTAACAAAAGAAGTCCTATAAAATTGTAGTTTTTTTTTTCTTTTTAATTTTTGAATTTGGTTTTAGTTCCAAGGGCCTGAAGTCAGGTGACTTGCACTGAAAAAAAGGGTACCTTCTCAGGAACACATCAGTAGTTAGTTCATGACATGAAGCTGGCATTACTGAAAGACAAATTCCTGAGCAAATATAGCCACAAAAAGCACACAAACTTTGACAACAGTGCCCAACACATACCCCCCCATACATATATATATATATATATATATATATATATATATATATATATGGGTCCCTGTTACCAGAGACCCCCTCTGCAACAAAAAAGTGGTCTTAAAAAACAGGTGGTCTATCATGACAGATAGATTAACATGGGAGGTATGGGACTTGGGATTCTGTAAAGTGGTCTCTAAAGATAGGGATCGTTTATGAGAGGGCCTACTGTATACGGAAATGACAAGTCATCACTTGATCCTGGACGCTGTCACTTTGACAATGCGAACAAAGGCCTACCAGTGATACTGTCCTGGATACACTGCTCAAGGCTTTATCACATACAATGGTGAATAACCTTACAACAGCTATCAATCCAACTGACATTGTCGAACCACAGAAACATGATGAAAGATGTCACCTATTCCAAACGGTTGCAAATATATGCCCCAATTTTACTGTCCTTAGTAGTTCAGACAAGTTAATTTATGTCATGACTGCTGAAAAGGAAGTGGTGTGCGAAACTGCGAAATTTCGTCACTCGTCTTTTGAAAAAAGATAAAATATACAAGAGGCAGTGATCCAAAGGATCTATGTCCCCCGCCACAATAGACAGAAACAAGAGGGCGGTGTGAACAGCCCGTGCCTCAGCTGATATTGACATTTATCACACTTGCAGCTCTATGAACATGGGACAGGATCAAGGGCACCATGTTCTGAGTAAGTCTGACCTTTATAGAAGAACACTTACATGTGCAACATCAAGGTTCAAGTAGTTCTCACATTATAATGAAGAGTAAAATTCATGTATGTTGTACTGTGACCGAACAAACAAGGTCAAGGTCATTCATGTACTGTCTCAGCATGACCTTCATACAGAATAATTAACATGTGTAGCTAACTCAAAACAGATCTCAAGTTATCAAGTAAACAGTAAATTTCGTGTCAGTTGTCCTGTGAATTAGCATTAGAATGCCCATTGACTTGCATAGTAATCAATAGGAAAGCTGCATTGACCGATAAGTACCCAAATTGAAAACCCTTAAAAATCAGGAATCCAAAGCAGTGCCACCTAGTAAACAACTGTTTGATCCTTCCACAGCAACATATCCATCACATTTCAGCTTAATCTGACGAACGGTTCGGAGAACAAGTGAAAAATAGCAAAACCATACAAAAAATTCATAAAAAAATTGCAGCGCCACCTGGCGAACAAATTGGCAACTAGGTGTCCCCAGGAGTGTCTTTGTACGATATCAAAGCAATTGGGTGAACGGTTTTGGAGAAGAACTTGAAAATGTAAATTAGCATTAGAATGCCCATTGACTTACATGGTAATCAATAGGAAAGGTGCATTTGCCGCAAAGGAGCCGACTTGAAAAAATCATTAAAAATCAGGAATCTGCAGCATTCCCACACAGTGAACAACTTTGTTTGGCCCTTCCACCTGGAACATATCCACCAAGTGTAAGCTTAATCTGAGTGACGGTTCTGGAGAAGAAGTCAAAAATAGCTATAACACACAAAAATTCATAAAAAATTAGAAAAAAACTACAGCGCCACCTGGTGAACCATTTAACAACAAGGAGTCCCTACGTGTCGTCCTGTGTGATATCAAGGCAATTGGGTAAGCAGTTTCAGAGAAGAAGATTTTTTAAGATTTGTCCAAAAAAAAGAACAAAAAAATTAATTAAATTTCCCAAAATCACTGGAGCATAAACATTTGGACAAAACCGTTAGAAACCCACCCAAGGTACATTGCCATCAAGTTTGAAGTTAATCTGGATAACGGTTTTGGAGAAGAAGTAGAAAATGTGAATTAGCATTAGAATGCTCATTGACTTCCATAGTAATCAAGGGGAAAGCTGCATTGACCGGTAAGTACCAGAATTGAAAAAATCGTTAAAAATCAGGAATCTGCAGCATTCCCACATAGTGAACAACTTTGTTTGACCCTTCTACAAGGAACATATTCACCATGTTTCAGCTTAATCTGAGTGACGGTTCTGGAGAAGAAGTCAAAAATAGTTATAATACACAAAAATGAATATGTTCTTGGGCTCTGTGACCTTGAAAATATGTGAAGGTCAAAAACAATACACAGTGCACATGCCCATGGTATGATGCATCTCTGGTATAAATTTCATTATTCTATATCTTAGGGTTCTAAAGATATGCTCCCGGACGGACGCACGGACGGATGGACGGCAGGCCTCCTATCCTCACTAACTCTATGTCCCCCTATGCCACCTTCGGTGGCGGGGGACAATTATATCCAAACTAAAGAGACTCAACATTACATGTCATAAAAGAGCCACCTTATTTTGTCTTGTTTGTAAGAGCATTCATCCTGGTACACTCTATCCATGCGTGTACTCATTCTCGACTCATTCCCCTTTTGGCATGTGAAATTATTGCAAATACCATTATTCCTATTTGTTGAATGTGTCATATGACTGGTTGTACTAAGTAGTAAATACTTAAGTACTGAACCTCTTTATTGACTGTTAACTTGTAGCTGCTAGATTAGAACATGTAGAAAGATGGTGTTTATCGAGATGCGCTGACAATGTCTGGGTGGCTATTAGCTGCCAAGAATGACATAAAGTGCTACCAATGCCACAATTCTAGATCTTGATATATATGGGTGCTCACTACAATTTCATGGCTATGCACTGGACAATACTCAGGAACTGTCAACAATGGAACTGTGCTATCATAGTCGTGTGGTGCTATGCACATGTTCGCTGGTCAGGAGGCTATAGAACACTTTTATTTATTTATTTATTTATCTAATGCTCTTTATACCTAGTAATCTAGTTATAACAACCAAATAATAATCACCTTCTTTCATGCATTTTGTACTGGTACTCATAGTTCTCACAAGGACACATGTATCTATGTACACGCACGTGTATTCTATCTACTATGGACCCTTGAGGATTTTGCGCAATAAAGTCATGCTATTAAAGTTTTCCAAGGAAATGGTGAGTTTCCTTGACACCAGTGCCATCAATGTGGACAATTTAAAATCCAGCTTCTGATTCTTGCCACCCAACTATGATGATCACATGCATTATTGATTCCGTAGTAACAGTGTGCCTTTGACTTCTGCTCAATGAAATTCATGTTTTGTTTGTATTTTGTTGATTTAGAAATACAGCAAATAAGACAATCAGGCCACACCAGTTCTGTTCTCAAGCTGTCTTGGCTCACATTGCATAGTTCAACATGTGTGAGAAGCTATCCAAAGTTACCCCAAACATAGACAGATATTGCTCCATATACAAGTATATGCACATGAATTCAGTGCACATATATCATGAGAGAAGCCTGGCACCTTATAATAATAGTGTAAATAGGCATGCCAACCCCTTGGGTCCTGTCACCTGTATACAGGACGAGAGTTCAACACAAAACAGAATTAAAGTTTCACTTGTTTCACATCTGGTGTTTGTTATGAACATGTGTATGGCTGTTTGTTTTGATTTGGAGAGGGCACTGTATTCATTGAGCTGGCCTGCTTTGTAGGGGTGACTCATGTAGCTTGTAAACAATGAAGTTGGTGACCTGCATACAGGCACAGATGTGAACAAACGGAAAGCCCTGATGTGGTCTAGAAAGGTCTCGGAGAATTGAGATGTATGACTTATTGGAAAACTCTGGAATACTGGTGAGAGTTCTCAGCATGGGTATATAAAACAGCTCCCTTCATGACTGGAAGGGGAGAATTCTGAGATCTGACAGAAGCTGTGTGTCTTCAAGCCAGTGGGGCTGTGATCCATGCTATTGCCAAGGAGATTTTCATTTATACATTGTACCTGTGGAGTGTGGACAGTGCCTTTCAGTGGATTGGTATATTTGGTGTCTAATTGTACCACATTGGAACCAAACTATACTTCTGTGGGATTGGACCAGCACCATGTTCTAGTTACCACATTGGGAGGAAACTGTGCCTCTGTGGGATGTTGACCAGACTATTTGGCACCTACCGTAGGACTTTGAGCTGTGGGACAGTACCTGTGGAGAATCTCTCGCCACGGATTAAGATTTACCTGCAGTCTGTTAATTATTGGAATACATTGTATCAGCATAACTAAGTGTATAGTTTCATTGACTTACTTTATCGTGATTGCTGATTGTTTACATATTGTTATTGTTAAAATTATCTCATCATTGTCATTCTTTGTTGAGTTCCACTATGATCTAGAATATTCTGAAGGTGGGCATCATAACAGTGTTAACAAAAATACCTGATGACCGTTTGAAAAACAAAAAAAATCTCAGAAACATGTCATTTCATTTCATTTAGTTTGTTTTTATTTATTGTTGGTTTTTGTTTACAAGAAACTAAAAGCTATGGTCACCAACAGTATTCAACATGAAAGTAGACATATAACTAATATACAAGAATACAATTGAACAAAAGCTTTACATAATATAAACTAAAAAGTATCAGTAACTTTAAGATCTGTACAAAAATAGATTTATCAGATCACATATAAATAATAACTAATACACAAACCATTGAAATCATGTCAGATCGACAAATCATTGAAAACATATCATAAAAATAATGACAAACCATTGAAATCATATCATAAAAATCATGACAAACCATTGAAATCATATTAAAAGAAAAAAAAAAGAAAAGAGCACACCCATGAAACCTGGTTGACTAAAAATATCTATACGTTCTTTGAGAGATCATTCTACCTTGCCAGAATGCAATTTGATCATCTGTAGGGTGGTCTTTGCAGACAGGTTTTACCGATTTATAGACTCTTAGCTTCATGGAATGAGACAAGATGCCAGTCTGAAAAGATTAACCAGGTGAACCAACTAAGTTCTATATTAAATGAAACATAGAGCCTTCATAGGAGGCAACCTTGACTTCATGGAATGACAACGTTTTATGTGGATCCTTTTCCCCCTCAGCGGACCAGTGATACATGAACAGTACTACTTCAAATTCTTGCACCCATGCTCAAGCAGTCTCCCAGTGGCCCACACGAGCAGTTTCTCTCACGCATCTTTAGCTGAGGGACTCCCACAGGGTATGAACTGCAGGGAAATTTGATTTTAAACACACTGTAGGCTGCTGGTACCACCCTATGTAAATGTGGTCATGTGCTACCCCCTATCCTGCAAAAAGGAACTTGACAGGAAAGAGGGCACATTCATAGATAATTTAGCGGGGCAAATTTGTTTTTGTTTTTTGTTTTTTTTGTAAAAAAAAAAAAAAAAAAAAAAAAAAAAAAAAGGGCAATCTAAGAAAGCAAACTTAAGAAAGGTCCTTCATGTGGTTCAAAACATAATAAGTTGCTTAAATATTCAGAATTATTTATTTGTTAAGAAGAAGAAATGAAATTCTTCAGATATTTCAGTAACAAAATTGCTGCAAGTACACTCATCACAGTGGAGCCGGCAATACAATTAGCTAGAACAGCTTAAAAGTGACTTATAATTCCTATTACGCTGTGAGAAGTGCTGGCATGTGGCCACACTGATGACCCCTCCAGCGGGTACAGTGCCAGACTTTTCAGTGGTACAGTCATACTCCTTTACCACAGATGTGTGATCCTAGGACAAGAGTTTTGCTGCTTTATGTCTGATCAGTGTACATTTCTTTGTCATCTGTAACTCATGGGACTTCATTGTGTCAGATTTACAAATGTTTGACATTCTCAAGATTTTACATCCAGCATGTATATTTCAAATCTATTTTAGCACTCCTGGGGCCGTATTCACGAACAGTTTAATCTCATCCTGAATTTAATCCTAAAATGAAAGTCAGCATGCCTTTGGGCCTTGAACTATTGAATTGTTGGCCTAATGTTTGATCTAAACTTGCAGTATTAATTAATCTATTTTCCTTGCTGTAAAATGAATTTTGGAATTAAGGGTACCATTTTATTAAATCAATCTTGATATATTCAGATTTTAATCCTGGATTAAAAGATTAAATACTGGATCAAACTAAGATTGATTTAATAAAATGAGCCTGTTAACCCTTAAGTTCATATTGTAGCCAAAAGCATATATTGACAAATCCTCGTAGTTTTGATCAAACGTTAAGCCAAGGATTAAGTAGTTAAGGGTGCAAACCACATTGATGTTAATTTGGGAATTACAGTTAGGATCAGATCAAATTCTTTGTTAACACGGCCACTGGAGCAAAGCCTTGACCATGGTATTCTGCCCTGTCAGTCCTGGCTGACCCTGGGGCCATGCAGCCTTAGCTTTGAGGTCCCATGTGCATCTCGGCCCACAAGGTCCTGACACTATGCCCAGGGCAACATGCAAGTAACTTTCAACTGCACATGACATTCCGATGTATGTGTACAACAATACCATTTTCTACTGTGGTTTTACTATTGTGTAATAGAAAATTTAATATATTTTCTGATGTCTCCCTGCTTCAATGTATTTTTCTAAAATCTTTGGGGACTGATGATGATGAAGACGATGACGACTATTATTATTATTATTAATAGGCAACATGGAGGCATGAAAAATTTACCAAGTTAATAATTATAAATTCCAAAGACTCAGATGCTAAAAAAACAATTTTTTTTTTTTTTTTTTTGGTCAGGTTTTATTTTCTATGGCACTTACCTCAAATGCCAGCCTGGTACAATGTAACTTGGCAAGGAATTCTGTGTCTGATGAACAGGTCAGCATTTTTGTCCTATCAAAATATGTCATCATTTAATTGGTGTGCATTCTACACTAGTTTAAGTCTTAAAAGATCATGTTTAAGCAAAATTCAGTGATTGAAGCACATCTTTCTGATCCATGCCTCTGCTGTTTGAAAATAAATCTGACTGAATTTGAAAGGGATATTAAGTAATAACCTTTCTATCTGAGTGAGAGTTAAATATAGGTCAGTATCGCTTGGTGATACAATATGTACAAGCAACATTTGTCAGGTCACTACTTGAAGTTTATGTAACTTTTTCCTTGTGATTTGATGAAACTAGGTAAATGAACATGTATCTGTCATTTTAATACTGATCTTCCATATACTACATGCATCTTTGGCCACTCCCACCCTCAGACTGGTGAAAAGTTCACTGATGCTATACTGGCAGATACAAGCTAAAATTAAATGTTTGCTTAAGAATAATGGGGGGGGGGGGGGGGGGGGGAGACATCAAGCTTTAAAAATATTTTACACTTTTTATCCCAGTAATAAAAGTTCATGAGCCACATTTTACACATTTCAAAGATTTACCTGAGGGTCCTGACTGGAACGCTGCCATGTTCTACCTCTAGTAACCCAGCATTATACAGGGCCAAATGCTGGAAGGATTCTTTCTGTGCATCCAAGTCTGCTAAATCTACCATCTACAAGACAGCAACAAAGGCAAGCTGTAACATTTTCATTTCCTCAGGTTGCTTGGTTTTAAAAATTAATACCTTGAGATGCATTGAAAAATCTTTTCCCCCACAAATCACCGAAGTACCGAGACGTAAATTGTTGTCTGCTTTAGCGTTTTACTTAAATTTCTTGTTAAAAGAGAATCTATTTGCTAAGATTAATATACACGTATTACGGTATATGAACTTCTCATTCTCATAAAAACTTCACAAAGCAGCCACCAATGTACACCAAGAACTCAAACTGAAATCTGGTTGTCACAAATATAATCTAAAGTTTATTACATTAATATGTTAATGGTATCTTATCTTTATGAGAGTTTGAACGTTTCTCTTCTTTTTTTTAATGGCTTCATGTCAAGCATACTTAAATCACTTAGGTTACATTTTTAGCCCACTCCGCACATTCACCCATGCCACACAATGATATTGGGTATTATCACTTTTAAGTGCCAAATTTTGGACTGAGTCAACAGCTTTTCTCGGCGCACATTGCGCCCAATGAAAAAACCTGTTGATCTGGGATATATTCTGTGGAACCAGAGGCACACTGGTACTTGAATGAAAGGTCTTTTTACGAGGAATATGAATCTGAGATCCTTATGATAATTCAGACCAGTTTGACTTTAGTAGATTGATTTTAGACGTGATTGGCACTGAAAGAGTTAAATACATATTTGATCATCAGTGGCTGTACAAAGTCCAATGGTCCCTGTCTGGACAGTCCACTCCAATGAAGGACCATCTATTCTGAAGGACCACCTCTTTAACTCTTTCAGTGACCAGCACGTCTTATGTCGATCTACTTAGGTCAACCTATTCTGCACTATCATTAGGATCTCAGATTTGTATTCCTCATAAAAAGACCTTTCATTTAAGTACCAGCATCCCTATAGTACCAGAGAGAATATCACAGGTCACAGCTTTCCTCAGCGTGCATTGGGCACATTGCACCCAGTGTGCATCAAGAAAAGCTGTTGATTCAGTTCAAAATTTGGCACTGAAAGGGTTAAGACACTTTGTTTGGTATTATTCACAGTATTTGCATCTCCTATGATAGACCATCTCTCTTTTGAGACCATAGTTTGCTAGACACAATGTTTTACAATAGGTTTTATTGTGTAAAGAATGCCACAGAATTAGGCAATGCATGTTCATGTACTAAATTTAACTCCATGAACTTTGAATGTCCAGACATAGCTCTATAGCAAGAAATGCATCCTTTTGCATACCGTGCATCTGTGCCCGATAGGGTATTGATCAAATGATTATATCTCAATATTTACATCGATGGCTGAGACGAAGGACTCCTGGTCACTGGACTCTTCTCCAAGGGACTTCTTTCTCCGCCGCTCCTCTCTCTCATACACTTGGTCCATTTCCGATATAGCTGCCATGGCAGAGCCAAATGCAGCCTCTGAGCTGATTTTCCGAAATAATTTCTGTTCATAGTATTCTTGTATCCTGTAGGCTCGCTCTAGAAGGTGATGCAGCTGGTCGTGGAGTTCTACACCCCCATCCTGTCCGAGGATAAAATAAAAAAAACAGCAGATGTAGTGATTTCAGAGAAAAGACTATTAGCTTTATCCACTGATGACACTGACACAAAACTGCCTTACTTTGTTTTTATATCTCATGTTAAAGGTATGTTAAGGTAACTCTTTCCCCCTTTAATAAAGACTGAGTTGAGACTCAACAACGTTCCTTGACATGGACTGACTGCTATGCACCCAACCTGCAGAGACACCAACCTTCCCAAATTGGACAGGAGATCTCCTGAATTCTTATCATGAAAATGAGTCCAATCTTAAAACCTCCCACCTGACTGACAGTGCTCTCCATAGTAAGTGAATGGTGCTTCCATTGAGAGCAGCTGTTTTCATATTCACCTCTCATTTGCTGGGTTCTGCAAGTTGGAGTCTCCGAACCTACGTCAAGGACAACAGCTGTTGACCTGGGGCATGCTATCTGGAGAGGTCTTGTCTTCAAATCTCATTAAATTTTTTTTTGTAACTGTCGAAATTAGTCAAAAACATTAAAGCAGATTACATTTGGGGCTGGCAAAAGGGGTTTGGGTTAAAAATACCAGATGGACACAAAATCTGTTTTTGTTTTGGAAACCAAGGAAAGTAAAATGTATAATTTTTCAGGCATCCTCCAGATCCTGATTATACAGGTGAGGTTTTATGCACCAGGCAATGCAAAGAAATGCAAATCATGACATTTTTTAAACATGAGGGCTGTGTGAACAACCCATGCTCAGCTGACCTAGATAGTAATCACACTTGCAGCTCTGTGAACTTGTGTTAGGATCATGGTCACCTGTGTACTGAGTAAGTTTGACCTTTATAGAAGAACAGTCACTAATATGTGCAACATCAAGGTCCCAGTTCAAGTAGTTCTCAAGTTATAGTGAAGAGTAAAATTCATACATGTATGTTGCACCGTGACCCCAGAAACGAGGTCAAGATCACTCATGTACTGTCTAAGCACAACCATCATAGAGAAACATTAACATGTGCAACATCAAGGTTCTAACTCAAAACAGATCTCAAGTTATCAAGTAAACAGTAAATTTCGTGTCAGTTGTCCTGTGACCTTGGGAATGAGGTCAAGGTCCTAACATCACTGGAGCATGACTATTTGCACAAAATAGGTAGACACTTATAAAAGGTACATCCCTGCCAAGTTTGGCACAAATCTGGCAAAAATTATCTAAGTTACAACCATTACAAGAAAATCCCATGTTAAACTTTCCTATTCAACGCCTTTTTTTAAAGATTTTTGAAAAAAAAAATAATAAAAAATCTAAAAATCACTGGAGCACAACCATTTGAACAAATTTGGTAGACCCACTTGAAGTGCATTGCCCCCAAGTTTAAAGTAAATCTGACTGACAGTTTCTTCACAGAAGTCCAAAATGCGAATTACCATCAGAATGCCCAATGACTTGCATAGTAAGCAATAGAAAAGGTGCATTTACCGGTAAGTACCAGAATTGAAAAAAAATCCTTAAAAATCAGGAATTCACAGCAGTGCTACCTAGTCAACATCTTTTCTTGACCCTTTCACAACTTGGAACATATCCACAAAGTTTCAACTTAATCTGAGAGACTGTTCTGGAGAAGTGACAAGTAACGAAAACACGCAAAAATTTGAAAAAAAATTGCAGCACTTCCTGGAGAAAAAAATTAAGAACTAGGAGTCCCTAGGACTGTTCTTATGTACTATCAAAGCAATTGGCTGTTTGGTTGCTGAGAAGAAGATTTTGTAAGATTCGTCAAAAAAAATCATTAAAAATCCACAAATCACTGGAGTATAACCATTTGAACAAATCTGGTAGTTCTAAACCCACCCAAGGTACATTGCCACTAACTTTGAAGTCAATCTGTATGACAGTTCAGGATAAGTCGAAAATGTGAATTAACATTAGCATGCCCATTGACTTACATAGTAATCAATAGGAAAGGTGCATGTACCGATAAGTACCCAAATTTAAAAAAATTGTTAAAAACCAGGAATCCACAGCAGTGCCACTTGGTGAACAATTTTGTTTGACCCTTCCACAAGGAACATATCCACCACGTTTCAGCTTCATTTGACTGACGATTCTGGAGATGAAGTCAAAAATAGCAAACACACACACACACACACACACACACACACACACACACACACACACACACACACACAAAAGTGCCACCTGGTGAACAAATTCAGAACTAGGTGTCCCCGGGAGTGTCCCTGTGCGATATCAAATAAAAGCTTAGCAAAAAAAACAAAAAAAATCATAAAAAAATTAAAAAAGCAATGGAGCTTGACCATTTGAACAAACTTGGTAGAGACCCACCCAAGGTACATCCCCTACAAGTTTGAAGTAAATCTGGGTGGTGGTTTTGGAGAAGAAGTCGAAATGTGGGAATTACCATTAGAATGCCCATTGACTTGCATAGTAAATCAATGGGAAAGGTGCATTTACCAAAAAGTACACGAATTGAAAACAAGAGGGCTGTGTGAACAGCCCGTGCCTCAGCTGATCTCGACATTCATCACACTTGCAGCTCTATGAACTTGGGAAAGGATCAAGGACACCATGTTCTGAGTAAGTCTGACCTTTATAGAAGAACACTTACATGTGCAACATCAAAGTTCAAGTAGTTCTCAAGTTATAATGAAGAGTAAAATTCATGTATGTTGCACTGTGACCGAACAAACGAGGTCAAGGTCATTCATGTACTGTCTCAGCATGACCTTCATACAGAATAATTAACATGTGTAGCTAACTCAAAACACATCTCAAGTTATCAAGTAAACAGTAAATTTCGTGTCAGTTGTCCTGTGAATTAGCATTAGAATGCCCATTGACTTACATAGTAATCAATAGCAAAGCTGCATTGAACAATAAGTAACCGAATTGAAAATCCTTAAAAATCAGAAATCCAAAGCAGTGCCACCTATTAAACAACTGTTTGACCCTTCCACAACAACATATCCATTACATTTCAGCTTAATCTGAGAACAAGTGAAAAATAGCAAAACCATACAACAAATTCATAAAAAAATTGCAGCGCCACCTGGTGAACAAATTGGGAACTATGTGTCCCCGGGAGTGTCTATGTACGATATCAAAGCAATTGGGTGAGCGGTTTCAGAGGAGAAGAATTTTTAAGGTCCCCCTCCCCAAAAAAAGAACAAAAAAAATTCATAAAAATTCCAAAAATAAATAGAGCGTGACCACTTGAACATACTTGGTAGAGATCCACCAAAGGCACACCCCCACCAAATTTTGAAGTAAATCTGGTCAATATTATTAAAGTTATGACCATTACAAGAAATTCCCATGATAAACTTTCCTATTAAAACTTTTGTAGAGATTTTTCGAAAAAAATCTTAAAAAATTCCAAATTCATTGGAACATGACCATTGCAACAAACCTGGTAGACACCCACCCAAGGTACATCGCCACCAAGTTTGAAGTAAATCTGGATGATGGTTTTGGAGAAGAAGTAGAAAATGTGAATTAGCATTAGAATGCCCATTGACTTCCATAGTAATCAATAGGAAAGCTGCATTGACCGACAAGTACCAGAATTGAAAAAATCATTAAAAATCAGGATTCCGCAGCATTCCCACATAGTGAGCAACTTTGTTTGACCCTTCTATAAGGAACATATCCACCATGTTTCAGCTTAATCTGAGAGACGGTTCTGGAGAAGAAGTTGAAAATAGCTATAACACACAAAAATTCATAAAAAATTAGGAAAAAATTGCAGCGCCACCTGGTGAACAAATTAAGAACTGGGCGTCCCAGGGAGTGTTCCTGTGTGATATCAAAGCAATTGGGGGAGCGGTTTCGGAGAAGAAGATTTTTTAAGATTTACCCAAAAAAGAACAAAAAAATTCATTTAAAATCCAAAAATCACTGGACCGTGACCATTTGAACAATCTTGGTAGAGACCCACCCAAGGCACATCTCCACCAAGTTTGAAGTAAATCTGGTTGACGGTTTTTGAGAAGAAGTCGAAAATGTGAATTGTGGACGACGCACGGACGACGGACGATGGACGGACGGACGACGGACGACAGACCCTCAAAAAACCTCAGCTGACTGACAAGTCAGCTGAGGTAAAAATCATTAAAAATCAGGAATCCAGAGCAGCGTCACTTAGTGAACAACTTTGTGTGACCCTTTTACAAAGAACATATCCACCAAGTTTCCGCTTAATTTGAATAATGGTTCTAGAGAAGTCGAAAATACCAAAAACACACAAAAAATCATAAAAAATAGAAAAAATTGCAGCGCCACCTGGTGAACAATGGATGGACGTCTCTAGTATTATACACTTATGTACAAAAACATGACCCATATTCATAATATCAAACCGAACAATGACAGCAAAGAGATTCCAGAGTTACAAAACCATCAACATTCATCTTCCAATACCAATGTGAAGAATCAAATTTCACTCCTGACTTGAGACAGGCAGTCCCCCACAAAAGGCAATTGGTGGTTTTATGATATGATATTATTACTTGGAGAATTCCCAAATTTGCATTTGTCCGACATATTAAGTCAAGGATTATTGTTAACTAGGATATAAATGTCCTAAATCTGTTTACTCCCCCATTTCCCCCCCCCCCCCCCCCCCTCCCCTCTTTTGTGAGCCCAATTTTCTAGCACATTTGGGGCTTCATATTGTAAAAGGGGATCATTGTAATGACAAACATGATTTGTTTCATGTCAGGTGTGTTAATGTGTCAAACTAAAAGTGTAAATAAAACCTATGAAATTTTGTTTTGCGTTCCATGCTGTGACTGACCAGGGACACTGCACATGATGACCAGAAGGTAGATCATACAGAATGCACAGCTTCATGCATGCATAAGCACATATGTTTCACTATTAAAAAACAAACAAACAAACAAACAAACAAACAAACAAACAAACAAACTGTAATAATGATACAGCTAGTCCCTAACATGTTTTTGTCTGAGTGATATTATATTTTCCCATTTAGTTTAACTTTCTTATCCCAAAGTAACATGTTATGAAAGTCTGGATCAGTCACTGAAAGCGTTACCAGATGCTCCCCCACCACATGGGACAAACTTTTGGTGGCGATTGGCTCTCAATACCAAGTCAGGGTAATAAAAGAAAAAATGTCTGGTGGCAGATGACAGCCAGGGCAAAATAGAGAAAGTCAATGGTGGCAACTGTTAGTGATGCGTCCAATGGCCACCAAAAGGGAGAGTATATGGCAGGTATTGGTAGCATCGCCGCCAAAAGAGGAGCCTTACTGTGGGAACTGGTGGTGACGCCACAGAAACACTGCTGGTCACCAACAAAGCCTGTCAATTTTTCCAACTTGCCGTCTTCGCACAAGCTGCCAAATTTGTCCATTAACTGCCAAACCCAGTTACTAATGTTAGCAAAGAATAATACAAATCTCTTACCTGCTCCTGTAAGTTGTCTATTTCATCCAGTTTCATCAGGGCATCTTCCCAGCTATCTATGGCATTCTGCAGGGATTCCAGACCTGCACAAAGAAAAACAATAAAATAATACTCAGCAGGGAAGAAGGGGCCTCTGCACTGTTGCTTTGACCAATCATCAGACCCTTCTTTACTGCCAAACCAGTCAGGCTTCATGCTCATCATTGCACTCAGTCAGTGTACAGCAATAGTGCTGCTTGGTCTGCTGTCAACACAATGTGTCACACTGATTGTCATAAAAAAGTTTAAGTGATTCTACAGTAGCTTTGTCACACTGATTTTAATGGAAATTCTTTGATTTTATAGTATTATTGTCAAATTGACTGTTATGGAATTTGGATGATTCTACAGCATTATTGTCTCACTGGTTGTTATGGCATGTAAATGATTATTGTTACATACAATAGTACTTCAATATGTATGTATGTATGTATGTATGTATGTATGTATGTATATGTATATGTATATGTGTATGTGTATGTGTATGTGTATATGTATATGTATATGTATATGTATATGTATATGTATATATATATGTATATATATATGTATATATATATATATATATATATATATATATATATATATATATATATATATATATATATATATATATATATAGGTTAGACAATGACAGGTTAGCTTATGGAGTGTAGGGAGTTCAGACTATGGAACAGGGTAATGACTACCAGGAAAGTGGTTCCGGATGAAAAGACACAAATACAATACATGTTTGTTTTTTTTTTTGTTAATCATGACAGTGACTACTTTTCTTGACATATGAATTTCCTTGCATGATGCATGTACAGTTGTAACCATTGTAAAGACCCCCTCTGATGAAACACCCTGCCTTTTTTAAAAACCACTCTTTGCAGATGCTTGGCTATGTTTCTTTGTTAGTTTATCTTAAGTTTACAACCACCTGCAGTTTTAGATTATCTGTCCCCAGAAGGGATGGTCTTGAGAAAAAAAAAACAACACAAAAACTTGAGGAATAGTGAATGCCTATGCTCACAGATATTCTTTCCTGACCTCTTGCCATTGTAATATCCCTCAGTTTGCCCACTAGATTTACTGTTATAAATTACTGACATACAAAACTTCAAGTTGAGCCAAATCCACCATGGCATTTTAAAAACACTGGCTAAGAACTCTGCTTCTAAGGTAGGAACATTTACATCATGACAGATGTTATGACAATTAATAGATCAGAGTAACTCGTGTATGGATCACAGTCACCCAGAAATCTGATCAGTCCATCTTTGATGTGCCATTGAACTAAATTATTTTCAAATTAGATCTTTTTTTTTCTGTTGAATTAAAAGAGAAATTGTATTTCCTATAAGTAGGTCACAACTGCTAAAAAGTAGGTCAAGGACATTTATGAAATATGGGGAACTCAAGATTATAAGAGTGCATTATTATGATGAGAGGACATCTTGGGCAGCTGGGTGGCTTTCAGGATTAGGCATTCACAAAATTAGGTGAAAATCACTAACCAGTTTTTGATTATACGCATTTGCTGATAAGAAGGCCCTAACTCAAGAAACATATGACCTCAAACATTTAGGGACACAGTGTAGATAAGAAGAAATGTCTCTATCCATAAGCTATCTTTATCACTTGGTTTCATTCTTACATGAAAACCTTTCCACTTATGAAACAAGTTTTGAGATAAGTGGGCCATGACCCAAGCAACGTAGGTTATGGGCAATACAGTATAATCATTTATATTTCCAGGCACAAAATTTCCTGAATACACTCCAAGTCAGAATTTCACGGGTTTTGTTGACCCGTTTTTATGCCTGCAGGCTTTCACTCCACATTCAATCTGCTACAATTTTCCTGAGTTCAATATATTCCTGATCTGGGCTTCCTGTGGAAAATTCGGGAATATTTATCCTCGTGAAAATTTATGATTATACAGTAGTAAAGTACCAGAATTATATTATCAATTACAAGGTCAGCATTGTGATGCAAGAACGCCTTTGAGGGATGGAGTCTTTGGCCAAGCACTTAGAAAACATGATGCAGGCTTATCACTTAATAAGTCACAGTGGTGGACCAATAGGTCACAGTGACCCTTAATCAAAAGAGTTCATTATTCATCTTAGCCTTACCAGGTACCTGTGTTCAAAATTTGAACAAATCTGTCTGGAAAATTTTGAGATATCATGCAAAGAAATGTTGGGTAGATGTAAGGGTGAAAAGACAGAAATTCTTAAAACATCACAGCTCTCTGCTAAGGAGAACACTTAAAAAAAAAAAAAAAAAAAAAAGGAAGACAATAAGGATAACATGCATGTTATATTCCAGTGGATGAAACATGATATATTGAATGCATCTGCAAGAAGCCACAGCTGACATATTTTATTCCAAAAACAACACACAGTTATTTAAAGAAATCAATCCAAGAAGTGTTTACCAGTGTGTGATAAAAACAGTGTTAAAGTAAGTACCTAAATCACACAGCTGTTCAGCATTGAGGTTTGAGGTGTCTTGGCTTTGTGTTAATGTTATGGTGGATGTACTGGCACTATCTGGCAGACTGCTTACTGAGGTGGACCGAGAGCTTCCAAGATTCAGCTGTTTTTTCACTGATGGGCTAGAACTTCTCTGCACTGGAATTTCTGAAAAACAAAGAATACACCAAGTTGTTGACCCAGCATACAGGTCACGCTCTCTCCCTGACCTGGGTCTTCTGGTTTTAACTCTCTGGAGAGTGAGTCAATAGTTTTTCCTGTGTACAGCATGGGTGCATTGCACCTAGAATACACTGAGGAAATCTGTGGACTGACGACATTATTCTTAATGACATTAAAGAAACTGAGGCCATTTACAACATCAGTTGGTGACTGATAATCTTTAATGGTGTCAAATTCCATGCTGATGTATGGGCATCTTTGAGGGAGAACACTGACAATAAATGCTACTAAATTCTACGATATGCTCGCTGCAAAAATCTTCTGGATGACAGCAATGCATCCTGACCATGTCGTATACACACAACAATATAATGAATACAGAGGCTCAAAAACTTTAACCCCACCACAATTATATACTTTATTTATTCTTTCAAATTAACCACATTTGATCTTTTATAGGAACATGTATACATGTACGTTCTATTTCCTACCTCCATTTGTATTTTTAAATGTGGTTGGGCTTCTGTTTAAAGATCGTCGAGACCTTCTTTCAAGTGTTGAGGTTCTGTTTAGTGCTTTATCTGGTCTGGCTGGTTTAGGTCTGTCCCGATATGGTTTTCCTCTTCTACGACGTAGATAGACTGCTAGCAGTCCAATAATTGTGACACCAACTCCAGCGCTGACAAGAGCAACCTTAGCCGGGTAGCTGACTTTTGGCATGGTTGTTTTCACTTTTTTCAGTGCAGCTGCCATCCACCGATGAGGGCTTAGCTCCATCAGGCGTTCTCTACTTGATACTGTATGGGGGAAAAAAAAAGAAGATTAAAATATATGTACTCTTTAAAGAGGATAATATACTGATAATAATGTATACAGTTAATGGTCAACATGACAGGTTCCACATTACATGCACATATCATTGGAATTGTTTTATTTTGTAACATTATAATAAATATCCAGCATTTTGAAACTGGCTTGAGATATTTTGCTTTCTATGTTAATGTGTGAGTCAGTGCCACCTCCTTTTACATGATCTATTCATACGAAAACAAAAGGTTTGTTGTGTGATGTCCCCTGAATATCTTTTTGAATGCAATAGGGAAGGACTAACCCAGTTTGCTTTTTTCCCTGTCAGGAACCACTCCAGTTGGGCTGCTGTAGTCTGCATGGCCATGGCCTATGACTTATTGTGCACACCCTTCGTAATTTTGTGTTTTTCATTTATAATTTGAACCATAATAGCCAGAAAACTGGTACATGAAACTGAAATGGAAAATTTTGGTGAGCACAGACACATACATTATTGCATGAATGTCCAGGAGGACCGCAGAGTACTATACTGAAGCAATCTCCCGGGTTGATAACAAAATTACCTCCTGAAATAGTCACAGTGCTTGTGATTCACTCTTCTGGTAATTTTTGAGCTTAATACAAACAAGTAAATAGGACTGATTCTCAAGCACACACACACACAAAAAAAAAAAAAGAAAGAAAAAATGCTGAACTCCAGTAAGTACAGTCACTCAACACTATCTAACTTGGATCCCATGTCTATTACTCCCATAGTTAGGTACCGTCAAGTAAAATCCACATTCCCTGTGAATATCCATAATGACTGTGTACCCAGCATTTTCATGTTGACAAATATGGCAGTGTATGGTGAACTTGGGAGATTTCCTTTGTATATAGATATATGGAAACAGATAAGTAAATATATCAACCATGTTAAATGCAGTGATGAAGACAGCCTGGTTCATGCAGCATATATAGAGGTGTGTAACCACAGGAGTATGAAGAATTCATATTTATATAATATAGATAATGCTATGAAAAGTTTCGACTTAAACATAGACAGCGATGGCTGGGGAAATATAACTGAGACGTTAGAGCAAAAATTTGTCATATTGGGAGAATACACTGGACAAGAACAAAGATGATAATTACAGAGGAAATAAACTAAGGTTTTATCGGCTATGTAAAGTCAACTTCGGCTATGAAAGTTATCTTGACCATATCAAAAATCATAACCAAAGAGTTGCAATAACAAAACTTAGAACTAGCACCCATCAATTACATATTGAAACAGGGAGGCATCAAAATATATCCACTGAGTTAAGACTATGTGTACACTGTGACTGTGGAAAAGTTGAAGATGAACATCATTTTATATTTGAATGTAATAAATACCATGCACAGCGGTCTAGCTTTTTAAATATCCGTAATGCTGAGACTACACTATTCAATAACTTGACCAATGATCAGAAGATTTATCACATTTTTCACTCCTCAGCACAACTTGTTATGGCACTTGGAGCTTATATTGTTGAAGCATTGAAAATAAGGAATGCTACCTAACTGTGTGACATGTGTGAGACTCAATTTAGTGTGTTTATTCTTTATTCATATGATATTATATTTGACTATTATATTGTTCAATCATGTAATTGATATGTAGTTTTCAGAAGTGAAATCATCTCACCTGGATGTAGTCTATGATATGTTGTATTGCATTTGTATCATGAGGGGTAACCCTCTCACAAATTGTATTGTGACTTTTGGCCCCTAGAGGGCGTACCTAGTCAATAAAGAATCTGAATCTGTTATCTTAAGTTTCATGCTGGACACACTTAATTTGATATTGAGTGTCCTGGGTCACTTCAGCCAGTAGAAACTGATAAAATCAACGGTATACATGTGCTGTCATGTAGTCCACAGTAGTTTACGTGTGGGTCTTTGAGGTGCCCTAACCTTACAAAGAGTCAAATGAATGTAGCACTGAAGACAGTGTGAAGTCCACCAACCGTGACCATTGTTGTTCTTAACAGTTAGGTTAATAGCTCCAACCAGGATATTGATTAGTTACATTAGCATATATATATATCATATCACTGTTCTTTTTATATTGGCAAAATGCAACTGAAATGCACTGGAGCAGGGTTGAAAAAACTATATACTACATGCACATACAATACTATCAGCAGCTGGGGAAAGCAGCTCTTATGGTAGGCTATAGGGACAAGAACATAGATGGGGCAGTCCCACAGTGTTGTCAACTTTATGAAATATTGTACTAGCAGGCAAAAAAGAAAATGTTGCAGAAGCAGAATTTGATTCTGGCATGACAGGGGACATAACAATCCTATTTTTAATCTCGTCTAATGCTGTGGGTGCATGATGCCCACTCTTATAGTACAGGCAAAATAACATGATTCTGTGACAGTCAAAATGATGTGTCAGCTTCACAATTGAACTGTACCACAGGTAGACTAATATAACTCTTGGTGGATTCATGACAACAAACCCTTTTGCACACAGGAAGCTGCACAAGTCATAATATATTACCATATGTACCTCAATTACTTCCGATCTTTTACATCGGAAAAAAGTCATTGGCTTCTACTCAAAAAAAACAAAAACAAAAAACAAAAAACAAAAAAACTTTATCACAGAATATTGTATTGTCAATTTTGTAAGGGCATGTTGAAATATGCAATTAGTGTTGCCGTGAAGCCTTGCAGCTGAGGGCAATTTCTTCATCACAAGGTGCCACCAAAGGCCACATCACTTGGAAATGAGAAATAAATGACAAATCATTATCAAGATTTATGTGGTATGTGCCTACTTTGCACACACACAAAGTAAAAAGTTTATTCAAATAACTTCAGATGGGTCAATTGCGACATTGTGCAAGAACCAGCCCTGGCCATGAAAAAGCAACCTGGTGACGTGCAAATGAATATGGCAATAGGATGGCTTCATCCACTTTGCATTGGTCACAGCATTGTCTGCAGTTGCACCCATTTAACATTTTAGCAACTTCTGCTCGAGCCTGGCCTTGGCTTGGAAAGTTCATGTTCCGTGCCAATTCCGAAGCGGCCCAGCGCATTCTGGGAATTCTCATTTGGTGCCCGAGGTGAGAATGCCATAATACTGTGTTGCCATGGTTGCAGCCACACTCCACCTCCCAGTCTTTCACACCAATACTTCATTTTGAGTGAAGGGGATTAAAATAGTTACTTTATAAGAACACAAAGTAGTGTGTTCTGCTGTTCTCAGGTTCTGCTCTTCCTCTGATTACTTGTGTCATCTATACCTTCAAAGGGAAAATTGCAAAGTTATGAATTGAATTTTCTAAAACTAGAAGAATATTTACATGTGTTCAATGAAAAAATGAATAAAAGATATCGGTTTAAAGCAATTGTCATCTGGTCCTGGACCATTTGGGACTCTTACACTCCAGATAAGGAAGAAGGAATCTAATTGGTTAATAGCTGTGAGACATTCGATATGTCTCCGCAAGCATCCTAAGTAACAGTCACCATTTTGTCTGATTGCGGCCTGCTAAGACTGCATGAGGCTGACTTGACATCATATTTTAACATTAATACTTAATTAGTCTTGTGGGACTGTTTGGCAACACACAATGCAAGGACACATGCATTACTTGGACGTAGTCCTAGGTACATGTTCTTGTAGAAGACTCACCAAATATGCTGACTTAGGCCTACTTGCACTATATGGGGTGGAAGGAAGATATTGAAGGAGGACAATTACTCTGAAGTGGTCTATGTGGAACCCTCTGAATTTTGTCTGTGACTTTCAGTGTAAGCAAATAAATGTTGACGTGGGTGGTGGACGACATACTACATGTAAATGTCACCCCCTTGGAAACATTGTCGACCGAGACCTTTGGTCTCGGTCGACAATGGTTTCCTTGGGGGGGGGGGGGGGGGGGGACAGACATTTGGTCTGTTGCCCATCACCCACATCAACATTTATATAATATTTCCTAATAAATGAAACATACAAGTTTAAAAAATTCTCATCTGGTCCTTGACCATTTGGGAATATTTCATCATACATAAATGAACAATATGAAGTTTTAAAAAATTCTCATCTAGTGTTCTGGACTATTTGGGAATATATACCAAGCAATGAAAAATACTAGTTTTGAAAGCCTCGATCATCTGGTCCTGGACCATTTGGGAATATCGTTATCGCTACCATGACAATATATATAGCCTCGGCAGCCAAGTTTTGACCTGTGTGACACTGCATTCTCATAGATGCTGCTGCACGCCAAATGAGAATAATTCCCAAACGGTGCAGCTCCTAAACTGGCATCACGGGTGGCCGCCTCTCACTACACTACAGCGATCGCTTGACTACCCCACCTATCTGTGGTGGGGTAGTCAAGCGATCGCTGTAGTGTAGTGAGAGGCGGCCACCCGTGACTGGCATGGAACATATACACTGACAATGACAGGTCTCCTAGATAAGTTTTGTCCAAGGCTAAGTTTAGCAGTTTAGTGTACGTGCCAAAATTCACATATACCTAGTGAGTAACTCGACACAGAAATCCCAATCGCAGGTTGTGATATTCATTTATTTTGTCTGTGTTTGTGTCAGTGCCACTGTGATGTTTGACCATGGAGGAATAAATATTCCTCCATGGACATGGTTTGACACACTCACAGCACAAGCTCAGCCTGACACCTGAGTGTCAGGGTCAGTAAACAAGAGCTGACTGAACTCACATTACCTTGACTTCATAGCATGCCAGACGATGGATGGATCCTGGTCGATAAAGTCATAACTCGAGTACTTCGAGTCTTCGTGTGCTGACCCCAGTTAACTTGTCAATACTCAGTTGCAGGTGCAAGTGAAGTGCCTGTGTCCTCGTTGATTTCCAAACAAGAGTGAGTGGTGACCTTGATGCGGCCTTGACATGCAAAGTTGTGACCCAAATTTAAAACTCCCCGAAAATCGTCAGACTTTAAAGCTGAATCAAAAAAGAAAATATTTTGGCAATTTTTTGTGAGTCTTTTGTTTCAAACTATCATTTTCATACACTTTTACATTGATAAACAGTGATACGAAACTGCCGAATGGTAAAATGGCGGCGGTAGCTGAATGTCAAAGTGGAACTTACAGTTCTGAGGTTAGTAGGGGGCCACATTTTTCCAAATAATTTAATAATTCCACAAAAAAAATGTTTATCGTATTGGTATTTAACATTTTGTATCTTACATTGGTTGTGATATAAAACTAAGTTAAAAGAAAACATCGGAAAGTGGGGATGAATTGTTGAAAACGCATATTATCGCTCATGCATGTGTTCCTCACCAAAACAAAATCTCTTCTTACAAGCATCATGAAGCATGCCATGAAGAGGCCTGTAGTTTACTGTGCACAGTTGATATATGTCATGATGCAGCAGGATTTCGTACAAAAAAATGCAAGTGAAGTGAAAGAAGAGAATGTATTACAGAAAATGTAGTGAATAGAAGATTTTGGCAAAATTTCATAGACAAAATCGACAAAATTAAATTGGTAAAGTTGTAGTGAACACTGGAACTTGGTACATTTTTAAGGTGCAAGATCTGAAGCCAGCACATTTGAATAACTTCTAATCAGTTTTTAATAGCTCCCGAAGGGAGCTAAACCGTTACGTGCATACAGGAAACAAATTAATTCATGCTCCCTTATCTTGCTAGTGGATGGCCTGAATTGCTTGCAGCACGGAAGTTGTTTTTTGAAGCAAACAGGAAGCGGAAGTGCAGTCTAGAACCCATGCAAACTGAATCATTCTCCGTGACAGATTAACCCAAATGAAAGAACAAGTTCATTGTCGTGTACATAATTATTACTATTTTTCTCAAATTTTCGGATCATTAGTCCTTCTTCAGGGAATGACAGTTGATAAGCAAAGATAAACGCTCACCGGCCCCAGGCTATGGCCTTGGTTGGTTCCCTGCCTCGCTGCTACGTCGTTTTCATAGATAACACAAGCACAACAATATCCCTATGTGTTTACATGAAATGAAATTGAAATAAATTTTTTATGGCACGAAACTGTAGGGCGACAAAGCGTCGAGTCGTACTTTGCCTTCGGGAGCTTCCACAGCCTGGCTGTTACATATTAGCTCCCGAAGGGAGCTAAACTGTTACGTGCGTACAGGAAACAAATTAATTCATGCTCCCTTATCTTGCTAGTGGATGGCCTGAATTGCTTGCAGCACGGAAGTTGTTTTTTGAAGCAAACAGGAAGCGGAAGTGCAGTCTAGAACCCATGCAAACTGAATCATTCTCCGCGACAGATTAACCCAAATGAAAGAACAAGTTCATTGTCGTTTACATAATTATTAATATTTTTCTCAAATTTTCGGATCATTTGTCCTTCTTCAGGGAATGACAGTTGATAAGCAAAGATAAACGCTCACCGGCCCCAGGCTATGGCCTTGGCTGGTTCCCTGCCTCGCCGCTACACAAAACACAGTCATCGCAAAATATGAAACACGCTTGGAAAGACACCAAACACAGTAGGGCGACAAAGCGTCGAGTCGTACTTTGCCTTCGGGAGCTTCCACAGCCTGGCTGTTACATATTATTTTTTTGATAGTTTGATACTGAAACTACATGCTCCCAAATAAAAAAAAAAAGGTCAGATGTGCGAACAAAAAAAAAAAAAAACAAACAAAAATACCCCCCCCCCCCAAAAAAACCAAACAAACCGTATGAGAAAATTGAGCTCAAAACTTTTGTTTACATTGAAGAGTTTCTGCAGTGCTGACCACATGGGCTTTGTTTGCATGGGCATGATAATAAACTGTGTCATTGTTTGCACAGTCATTTAATCGTTCATGACCCCTGGAAACCAGGTGAGCCACTGACAAGGGTCACTCATAGGGAACAAGGAAGCATTAGCCATGGAGACAAGAATGGGCCAGTACAGACTAATTACCACCATTGTTCTGACTACTTTGACATTTTCTATTGATGTAAAAACAAATTATCATGCCCATGCAAACAAAGCCCATATGGTCAGCACTGCAGAAACTCTTCAGTGTAAACAAAAGTTATGAGCTCAATTTTCTCATATAATTTTTTTTGTTTGCACAACACAGTAACTTACTGGGCCCCAAATAGGGAAAGCTGTGTGTGAACCCAAACCCAAACAAGCCAAGTGGGTTACATTTGATGTTCCCAAGTTAAAAAAAGTCAAGTTTTAAGAAAAAAAATATTCTTTTTTGGTGGACAACATCACAGAGGTAGAGCTACTAGTAATTTATTTCATACAATAATAAAAACACAGGACAGAAGAAGTGAGTATGTGTCATATTACAGCCATAAATGCATAAGAATTTGCAGCAATTTTTTCAACTAAATTTTCTCAGAACTGTTTTTTGAACAACCTATGCAATTTGTATCTCACCTCACAAACAAATGAATTGCCATATTGCATTAAAATCAACGGGAATCAAAAGAAAAATATCATATCCAGGAGCGGATCCCAGGATTTTTTTTTTCTGACTACCCTTCCATGACTTTTGGAGCAATTTTAAGAAAGAAAATGAACAACCTGTTAGGACCAACATAAAAATTCTATAACTTTCTATTTATGCTATTTCAGGACTCGCCACTAAATTTGATCCTGGACACAGATGTATATTTTCAATTTCTTCTGATTTCAAATTGGGGGGGGGGGGGGGGGGACAATTTTGTGCAACTTTTGTGCAAAACATATGCAAATCCTACCAAGTCAGGAAGATTAATTCTATAAAATTTCCAATCCTACAAAAAAAAAACCCTATGGATACAAATCTATGGATATGTAGTAATCAGAAAATATGTATGTTTAATGTACTTGTGAAAAAATGAAATGGGTAATCACTGGTAATATTGATCCAAGGTTGCCAGTCTCACTGCACACCAGCTTCAGCTCTTCCACCTTAAAGACCAAATACAGAAAGTGTAGTAAACAGCGAATTTTTCTCAAAAATTCAGAGACAAAACTAATAAAAATTGCTAGACCATGTGGCATAGTTAACAGAAAATTTTGGCTAATTTTAAAGGCTAAAAATGAAAGATTAATGAAAAATGTGGTGAATATTCCAATTTAGAAAAACTATCAAAGGTAAACTTAAACTGTGGTGTTGTTTGGAGATTTTACATTGAAACAAAAGAGAAAAAAAACCCACTCAGTTATTGACTTTTGTGAACGCAAAAAATAACTGTAGTGTTCACTAAAATAATGATTATGTCTAAGAATTTCTTGTCCTTAAATCGACTGAATGAAATGGACGGTTCAGTTGGCCAAACCATGGGGCTTATAGGCCAAACTAAGAGGAATGCCATCAACACTGGGCAAAAGGTAGTAGCTAACAACTACGTATTATCTGGAACAGTGCAGATACAACTTTCACTTTAAGTTGCTTTCAATTTGAAATGAGAAGACTAAGAGAAGATTTAAATAATTGAAATTTTCACAATAGTCCATGACCATGCCAGGCACAGAGATAAAAAAAAAATTGAATTGTAGTTATCAAGTAATAATAAGCAAGTCATGGGCATTTCAGAACTGCTAATTTTATGTTAATCTGTAAGAAAGTTGAGCAAATTTTAATACAAAGTTTGGGAGTTTGCTACCATTCATTTATACAGAGGTGTTGGGTCCATGCATTTCTGTGACCCAGCATCCCTGTGCTCACTCAGTCATGGTCCAGTGCACACAGCATCTAGCTGCCTTTTTCATCATGATCTCCAGGTTAAACCCTATTATTTTTCTAATTCATACATAAAAGGAGTATATTACTATTTTGGAAATGTATTTTCCATGAATGTAAAATAAAATTATTAAAATATGAACTTTGACATTTTAAATTTTGTAATAATTTGGTCGTTTCAATTTCACAGACATGTAATATTATTGGGTTAGTAGCCATGAGTTGAAACTTAATATTCTGTCCCTGAGAGATATCTAGCTGTTGGTAAGTTTTTGCTTCTACGTTAATAGAATCATCCTGTTTTAACAATTTTGGTCAAACATTTTCAAGGAAATGACAAATAATACATGTAAAATATCATATGTGATTACAAAATAGATTTTGTGGATTCAAGATGTGCTTCTACTCTTCTCTGGGCTAGCCTTGCATGACCAATAAACAATGTTAGTCACTCATCACTTTCACTCATGCTGTAGAACAAAGGATACCGGTAATAAAGCAAGATTTGGAGTACTTTCATGTTAATTTTATTACATTTTAGGCACATTTTATGCAAAATGTCAATCACCCATGATCAATAATTCCTAATTAATTAAATGTTCATAATAATATATATTATTGCTGGCAGCAGCACAAAGCTCCAGTGTAACTGAAGTCACTGAATAGAAAACTGATGTGAGGGTCGATGTGCTCAGCAAGCAACAGATAACAGTCAACACTGTCATTTAAATCTCTGTCATCATGATGATGATGAATTATTATATAAAGCTATTCGTATTAAAATGTCATATTAATATGAGACTTGTCACCACAGACAGCCATACAGAACTCCAGCATGGTGAAAACATAATGGCAGTTGAACACATGTATATTCCATACACCTGCAAGTAATAACAAGAATAATCAAGTTCAATTTAGTTTATATTGTGTGTTTGAGTCCTATATATAAAAAATTAATGTGGTGCATATTGTAAATCTCTAAACTCTTGCATGAGTTCCCAATAATTCCTAATAAATTATCTTTGAATACAGAAATTAATATTTGGTACCTATATTGACTTTCTTCCCTGTAATTTATTATAATGAAAGTACATGTACCAGCCGAGGGCTGTAAGGAAGTAGGGAGAGCCACCAGGCATGGGTTCAATTTGATTCATCACATTTCATTTTATATTATAATTTGCATACTGGCAAGTACAAGTATACTTATACTGCATAACTGTGTTGATATGGCACTCGCACATAACTACCTCCTTTGAACCATTCTTTTTGAGAATGGGGATTTGGTCGAGTGGATATGTGTGTTTCCCATTTCAGCTGGGCGACTGGTGCCAAAGGTTGCAGGTTTGAGTCCCGCTCGTTCCAAACATAAAATAAATGTAGAAAACTTGTTCCTGCCCTATTTTTCCTCGTTTAAATGGACTTGACTTTGCAGCACGCATAGGCTCTATCAATATACTTGTGTTATAAATGGTTGGTTGAATGTAAATGACACATTGATAGTGTATCAAATAGCATTTTTTTACTTTATTTTGTTTTATTATTATTATATTTTTTTGCCTGGTAAAGTTGGAAGTACATGTACTGCGGTACCTGAGAGCAAAATCTGAGGTAGAAGTGGAGTCAGGTGCTGTGAGCTATATAGCCACTGTTTATGCAAGATAATTTATGCAATTTCCATGACAATCAGACAGAGTGGATCAACTGTCTTTGCATGTTTTGTAAATATTGATATGAAACCGTATTGTATGTAAGACACCAAATATCACAAAAGTGTGGAACTTAAAGAAATGAGCCAGAAAAATAGACATACAGTGCAAGAAAGGGCAGAGATTGAAATGAAAAGGCAGGGGAAATCTTGACTTCATCTTCATGTTTTTGAGCTGCACGGGACACTAGAGAGAGCCCATATCATATTATATATGTTGAGATAAAATGTTTAATTCCAGATAATCTGGTTTATAAAGTATGTAATATAATCATGAGAACAAGGGATCAAGCAGGCTGTGATGCTTGAGTCATGAGTTTGTGTTCAGAAAATTGGTTTGACAGGGTTACAGGTTTGTGTACAGACCTGTGCTACCATTATTTTAAGATGCACTCCCAAAATATTATCAGTTACCACCAGTACTTTCATAGAACACAAGAAAATCCCCACCTGAAAAGACTGGTGGTGACAGTTTTATCCTGCGACAATATAATAGAATTGGTTTAAACAAATTTTATTATTATTCAATTTGAAAGAAGGACAAGCGCTATATTAACATGATTAATGCCTCTTGAGAAAATAGACAATATTACAGGACAAGACAAAGAAAGACACGTTCAGTGTAGTCTACACTGCTTTAAAATTCTTAATTCTTATATATATATATATATATATATATATATATATATATATATATATATATATATATGTATATATATATATATATATATATATATATATGTGTATATATATATATATATATATATATATATATATATATATGTATGCTAAAATTTTATGTTCAGAGTTCATCCCCCCATGAGGTTCTGCTTTGGGTAGCATATTACCTATGCAACCCATTGGGAAACCGCACACATGTACCCACACTGTGTTCTCACACACAGTCCCAAGCTCCTGTGTTCAGGGCTTTGTGGTACGGTAGTACCACCACCCAGAAGTCTGATTTATTACACTTGCTGACCCCCAGCATTGTTTCTACGGCAGTCCTTATTTTACTGGCCTGCCGGTATTCAAATTCTTTTGAATCTAATTCACCTTGACAATAACGTATTGGTAGAACCGAGATTCTGTGTTACGCAATCACGATAACGCGTTTTACGTGACAACAGAAAGTTACGCCTCGGCATATATATCAGACGTAACGTCGGTTAGCCCACAGTTCCTGATGAGTTGTGAAACACACGAAACCGGTCGAACTTCTTCAACTTCTAGCTATTGTGACCCTTGCTCGGTCCTTAGAAAATATATATATATATATATATATATATATATGCATAACAAAACAAGGACAACAAACACAACACTGAAGAAGACTAAATGAAGGAATTGAACCTAGTAAATAACTCAACACAGAAATCCCTATCGCAGGTTGTGATACTCATTTATTTTGTTTGTGTTCGTGTCAGTGCCAGTGTGATGTTCAACCATGGAGGAATAAAATATTCCTCCTTGGTTTGACACACCGCAAGTTCAGCCTGACACCTGGCTCAGGTGGCGATATCCAGACTGTCAGTAAGCACGAGCTGACTGAACTCACATTACCTTGACTTTATAGCATTTCCCAGGCAGTTGGAATTTTGAACAGACTTAAATATTTTTTGCCCACTCATACAAAGCTCATGATTTACAATTCGTTAATACTGCCACATATTAACTTTGGAATTTTAAACTGGGGGTTCAAACTAAATAGAACAGAAAAATTGCAAAAGAAAGCTCTAAGATGGATAACATGTAGTAAATATAATGCCCACACCGATCCACTGTTTAAAGAGTTAAAATTACTGAAAGTAAATGACATCTTTACTCAAATGAAGCTAAAATTTTATCATAAATTCGCAAATAAAAACCTTCCAAGCAAACTTTTATCACTTCTCTTTAAATCAAGGCAAGACGCCCACAGTCATAGTACAAGAGGAAGTGATAAATTATTTTTAAATAGAGTCAATACTACTCTAGCTAAACAAAGCTTGAAATATATCCCTGTAGTAGTAAATAGTACTGCAAAAAATATCACAGATAAATTTCACACTCACAGCTTACAGGGTTTTGGTATCTATGTTAAAAATGAAATTTTAAGGAGCTACCAATTTGTATGCTCAAGATTAAACTGTTATGTGTGTCAGAGAAATAATTAATAATTGCAAATTTATCTCATAGTATGTACCACATCCTTTATTACAGCCACATATGTATGTAAGTACTAATTTCAATGGAATCGACACAGAAGCTTTTTTCTCTATTTCTTCTCTTTTTACTTTCTCAGATGTTCAGCCTGCCATATACCTATATTTTTATACATAAATCATTATTATCAAATCTTGTTACATGTATATTAAACTATACATTCTTACCTTAGGGTGGCTCATGTGTGAGCGACATCTTTTTGTCATAACGTGGGTCTCCCTGACCTCTTGTATCATGTATTTATATTTTGTAATATGAATTTTATTGGTTGAATAAAGGCAATCTGAATCTGAATCTGCCAGACAATGGATGGGTCCTGGTCGACAAAGTTATAACTCGAGTACTTCGAGTCTTCGTCTGCTGACCTCAGTTAACATGTCAATACTCAAGTTCCATGTACAAGGGCCTCTGTCCTCGTTGATTTCCAAACAAGAGCGAGTGGTGACCTTGATGCGGCCTTGACATGCAAAGTTGTGACCCAAGTTGAGCATGCAATACAGCAGATTTTCTTTTACCAGTGTAATAAAGAGAAGGGTCTTTCACTTGGCTTAGAGGCGGAGTCAGTATTTTTCTTTTTTAAAATTGTGGCACAGAAGGGCATTCTGAGTATCTAATGTTATAATTAAAATAGATTGGATTTCAAAGTACTTTTTGGCATAATTTTGCTCCATTTTTCCTCAATTTCAATATTCATGAGGTGAGCAAACCTCTTCCCCGCAATCACTGTTCCTGCTGCAGACAACTTTCAATTCAAAATGAGGCTACCCACTATGTCACCAGGGACTTTCCTCATTAATTATGCAGCTATTATGCAAGACAGATTCATCTCCCCCTTGTGTTGTGTCTAAGAGGCTACTGAGGACTGCAAGGTGAGAATTTCTCATAAAATTATGCTTAATCCGATCAAGTTACAGAATTATAACTGATCACAGAAGAAAAATATATGCCAATGTACAAGACAATGCAGCATATCATCTGTAGGTGGCGCTGCAGATTACTTTCCCATTGTACTGGCCACCTGTTGCAGGTGGAGACACCATGGGGATAAATAAAGCCTGCTTTATTTATTGGTTGAAATCCTGTGATATACTATGCAGGTGCTGCCACCATGTAGAAATAGTATAGATGTATCTGACATGCCCTATTGGTTTATTACAGGAAGTGTTAAAAGAAGTGAGGAATTTTGTGAAAGGTTCCAGCTATGAGAGCAAGGTATCAAATGAAGAACTTGTTAAGTCAGCTTTGTTCCTTCTGAGGGCATTACCATCAGCCCGTGATGCTGTACTAGAACACCTGTGTAATGTGTTTGATGAGGCAGTGAAGGATCACCTTACCCATGTGGAGTTAGGTTCCAACATGCCAGGTAAGCCTTGTGCCAGATCCTCATGACACCAGCATGTGTGGCATACATTTATCTCATATTGTAATTTGAACTGTAATGTTTGCAAAGTAGTGTTTTTTGCAGATTTAGGTTAAGAAATCTGGTCTTGAAATTCATTTTTTTAACATGTCTCAAAGCCCTTGTTGCTTGAAATTCACACAAATAGGGGGAAAATCTATATTCAGCTTCACATTTTTAATAGTCCTATTTGAAAAATTAGTTGTCCAGCACCTAATTATAATGTCAATCCCTGAAAATTCCAACCTTGTATTTGTGCAATACTTATTATGCCATAAGGCTATGGACAGTAATGGAAGCACATTGTTGAGTGTCTGGAACATCCAGGAATACTTGAGCCGAATGTGTCATGTATTTTATCAGTAAGAAACACTCTTTAAAAGCTTTGAGCATCCTTGAAAATTGTGAAGTCCTATTCCAAGGAGAAGTATACCACTAAAAAATGAACCAAACTTATCTATAAATGGGAACTATATTCCAGTGAGCATTTTGCTGCTGTGCTCTTCATAAAGAAACACTTATAAGCTTTTGCTTTTGATTTTGAAAAGCACTGATATTCTTCCCAATCAGGGCCCTTGTTCAGTTAAAGGGCATCCCCCACCTCTATGGAATATGTATGATCAAAAATCAGACCAAATATTTAAAGATTTAACAATATTTTACCTATAATGTTCAAAGTAAGGTTCTAGATGGGGGGTTTACAACATTGTAATTTTTCTAAGTGCCGCTAGGTGCTCACAGGGAGAAATATGGTACAAATAACAAATCCATTTAAAAAATGGTACTAAAAGTCAACCCAGATTAATATATAAACTGACAGAATATTGTCTGTGGTGTTTTACTGCAGACACAGAGGAACCTACCCTGGATGCTGTCGTTAGTGACATACATGGAGTTTTGATGAGTTTTGTGAAAACCAACCCAGAAGCTTGGGCACCAATAATATCAGCAGTGAGTAGATATGTTTTTCAGTTTTCATGATTATAAATTAAGAACGTTATGTACAAGTTAAGTGTTGCTTTTAGTAGCAGCTTTGCCAACACTGAACTTGTAAAATCTTAAAATTGCCATCATGTGACTTAGGGATTTATCTACTTCTGGAGATGATTTGACAGTGGGCTGCACCATGCAGCTTTGGCAAGATTACTTCATACCCTGTCCTGATAAGGGAGGGTATGGGCGCTTAGGAACTCTTCATGGTAAGGGCTGAGATGATCATCAACCATGGCCAGAGGTAGGTAAACTGGATTCTGCCCCAGTATTTGATTCCAAAAATACATGTAGGGTGCACGGTTTTCTGAGCCGTAAGACTCTCGCCTTTCACCTCTTCGACTCAGGTTCGATTCTCGTCCTGGGCAGCATGTGGAAAAAGTTCCTACCACTTTAACTGTGCATGGTGGTTTTCTCTGAGTTCTTCGGTTTCCTCCACCTTATACAAGGTAGGAAATATACGCCAACATCTGTGCCATGGAGAGCGACTCGATAAGTCAATGCTTGACTTCTTTCACAATCCATGTAAAACAAATGTGTCTATACTGTCTATACTTTTATGTAGTTACAAGATGCATATTAATAATGATATAGAAGCAAAAATTTTCAACTTGTAGCCTAGGATGCCTGGTAAAAACCACCCATCTCCCCATCCCCCAGGAAGAAATACTGGGGTCCATCTGACTGATGTGCCGAGTGGTGCATATGGCCATCTTGTGAGTGTTGCTACATGACAGTACAGACTGTCATTATTCTCATTGTTTGCACAGAGCATGAACATTACAGTGTGCTTGCTACTGACATTACAAAACAAGGTGATGCAAAGGGTGAAATCTGATTGCCTGAAATAAGTTCTCATGTGAAGGCTGAGTTGCCTGTTTCAGACCAAAAGGAGAGGTGAAATACCATTGGGTCTGCAACTGACTGGGACAGAATAAAATATCTTTCTTTTGTTTCTGCCTTTGATACTAATTGGTTGATTTTCTAATTTCAGTGGTCTATAGACCTGTTGGGTCAAATTAGCAGCAAGTACTCAGACAGACGAGGTGTACCACATTCCAACAGTCTCAATGAGATGCTTCAGCTCTGGATGACCTGTAAACCCACACGGACACTCATAGAAATTGCTTCAGAATGTTTGGCATCCATGTGAGCTCATTGAGATTTAAATTTTTCAGAACACGCTTAGAATAATATATAATAAATGATGATCAATGGTTTTATCTGTACAAAATAAAATATGGATAATAGTGGGAATAAATCAATGATAATCTGATTGGCTGGACATGACTGGAAACTTTTTGTAGGTGAAAACATTTGTCCAGTTTTGAATTAAAACAAGATTGAGCTGTCTTGAAGAAGGTGTGTTTATAGAGAGCGGGATAAGCCAAGCTGGAATTCTAGTCAATGTGAATATGACAAAATGTGCATAATTTTAGAATGGAATAATTGTTTACAGTATCCTGGGAATTGTGGATTCCAATTTGAAGACCATATGTTTAACTCATTCCATACCAGTCCCTGATTTTTCTGTACATTCTCCTAGATTTAAGACGACAATTGCATATTTAAATTCTTCATGAAAAGAGCTTTCACTCAAGTACCAACATGCCTATAGTCTTAAGTCAGTGGTTCTGGCACTGCCTGGCAAGTCATCCTGCAGCTGCCGCAAGGGCAGCTGCATCATGACTGCCAGGCAGCGAAGAACCACTGACCAATGGCTGTCACCATAGTATGGAATGAGTTCATGCATCTGATGACTATAATAAGTGTGCTATTCTACTTGCAAATATGAACTTGTCACAAGGAACTTTTTAATTTGGTACAGGATTGGTGGGGCCCCAGATGTATGTGTGGATGCATTACTTGTGGCCTCAGTAAAACACTCACCTCACTTTGACTGGGTTGTAGCTCACATAGGGTATGTATCACAAAGAAATCATATTATAAATTCCGCCTAGGATGGTGTTTTTCTGCTGCCCTATTTACACTATGTGTTCATTGTTCAGTGAATGGATTGTCTCTTCATGCTGTTTATATGTGGATTTGGCTGCTTTCAGTTACATGAATTGTGCCTGACTGGCTGGTAATATTTTGATTAAGATTGAAGAAACTGCTCAGATTTTGGTGTGGATGTTTGAAGAGATACTTGTGCATTGCGCTCATTTTGCATATAAGACATGATCTTAATGTTTTAAGAAATAAAAATGAAACCAACAACATTTGTCCTCAATTTTAATGAGGAAAGTTTTAGTGAGAATGATAAATAACATTTGATTTCATTAAAAAAAAAAAAAAATCAAATTATCGTTGTAGCTCCTGCTTTCCAACAACAATAATAACCAGAGTTCTCAAATGTGGATTGAAGGACTTCTGTCACCATGGTAACAGTCATTCAGATCTGGCTCCATCTACAGAGGAGAAAGTCCCCAAGATGGCATCAGTGGTAGGGATTCTGGGTCATTTAGCAGGTCAACATGGACCAGCCATACGTCATGCCTTGTTGGGGCTGTTCCAGGAGAGTTTGGCAGAGAATGCTGATGCCATGAGTCTGTCAGCAGTTCCATTTTTGCTTCACCTGGCGTCAATGTCATCCATGCTGCTGAGGGTTATCACCACTGAACTTGTCCACACTTGTAAGTAAAAACTGAAATAAAATGAATGATACATGCACGGTCAGCCTTGCACATAGTGAATGGAACAACTGTGTCACACAGTCAACCTTTTGTACATGAATAGGACAACCCCTGATTCACATAGTCAACTTCATGCACATGAATAGGTTAACCTGTGTGTCACATAGTCAACCTCATGTATGTGAATAGGTTAACCTGCATGTCACATAGTCAACCTCATGTATGTGAATAGGTTAACCTGTGTGTCACATAGTCAGCCTCATGTATGTGAATAGGATAATCTCACATATGTGAATAGGATAACCTCATGTATGTGAATAGGATAACCTGTGTGTCACATAGTCAACTTTGTGTACATTAATCAGACAACTCCTGTGTCACAGTCAACCTTGTGTACATGATAGGATAACCCATGTGTTGCATAGTCAACCTTGTATATAGTAGTCTATCCTTTGAGAGACCACCCTTGGTGCCATCCTAGAAGTGGTCACATAAAGAAGGTGGTCTCCCAAGGAGGTTTTACTGGCACTAAATGCCCAGCAACTAACCATTACTTTGGACTCCCATCCATAATGTAGATTCAAACATGATAGATGTACACTTATTAGGTCCCATTCCATCTTGCAGTCATGTGTTTTATTGGTATTTTAATTCAACTTATTCTGGATTTGTAAACTGATTTTGAAAAATTATTTTACCAATCTTGTACAAAATAGATGGGTTTTGCTTATTTGAAATGGGAAATATTTTTAGGGATAACTAGTCTTTTGTGGTTACTGTGGGTGTTCACTGGTCGTGTGTTGCAGGTGGTCTCCCAAAAGAGGTAACTTATCATTAGAAGGTACTTTTGCACAGTGAAAATGGTCACAAAAGTCAGATAGTCTGTCAAAAGAGGGGTCTCTCAAAACAGGGATGAGTGTACATGAATAGGATAACCCCTGTGTCACAGTCAACCTTGCATGCATTGCAAATGACAATCCCTACGTCACACAGTTAACCTTGCATACAGTAAATAGGACAATCCCTGTGTCACATAGTCAGCCTCCCATACAGTGCAAAGAACAATCCTTGTGTCACAGTCAACCTTGCATACATTAAATAGGACAATCCCTGTGTCACAATCAGTGTTGCATACAGTACAAAGAACAGTTGTCACACAACCTTGCGTACAGTAAATGGGACAATCCCTGTGCCACATAGTCGGCCTTGCATACAGTGCAAAGAACAATCCCTATGTTGCACAGTCAACCTTGTGCACAGTAAATGAGACAATCCCCCTGCAACCCCCACCCTCCTACCCCCCGGTCTTGCACTCAGTGACTGGGACAACCCCCTGTGCCCTTCAGAGTGACCCTTTCTTATAAGGCCACCCAAGACACCACAAAGTCTGGCATTATCATGATTGGTGCTTTTAATGAGTACATGTGTGTCGTGGAGGTGCCATGCTTGTTGCATGAGGGGTGGTGTTTGTAGAAGAGAAGAGCCTCTCTTGAAAGGTGCATCATAAGAGGAATCAGGATAAAACCTTTCGCTTTATAAAAAAGACCTTTTTTGCATACAGAAAGTCATGTTCACTTTGTTTCCTGTCAAAGGGCTATCACTCCTTCACTATCTGTACCCTTTAGAGTGGCTTTACAAGGGAGAGACATTACTATATGAATATGGTGTCAAGTTACAGGCTGAGTGTTTGAATGACACACACATTTGTACAGTGAAAGTTTTGTTAAGGGCTGCTAAAATTGTGTTTAGTCAGTACTTTGTGTCTTGTGATGGTAGTCATAGATCACAAGTTTAACTCTTTTAGTGCCAAATTTTGGACTGAGTCAAAAGCTTTTCTCTGAAACTAGAGGCATGCTGGTACTGGAATGAAAGGTCTTTTTATGAGGAATACAAGTCTGAGATCCTAATGATAATTCAGACTAGTTTGACTTTAATAAATCAACTTTACATGTGATTGGCAATGAAAGAGTTAAATGTATTTTAAAGAGAAAAAAAATCATGTTAATCTGTCTGTATCTCTGAGAATAAAAAGTAATCTACTGTGGCAGGAATTCCACCTCAAAAGAAAGTCATGTTTTCTCATTAAATTTATCAAGGCAAAATCTTTATGTTACATTATTTTAGGCCAAAAATGGCAAAGGTACTGGCATGTCGCAGTATGCTTGCATTTCTTCCAGTTGAAACACAAACTAGACACTGTTCATTTATAGACACCATATACATGTAGCATTCAACTGTGTACAGGAAACACAAACTAGACACTATAACATGCCTGTATACAGGAAACACAAACCAGGTACTGTGTACATGTATTGACAAGTGTGTACTGGAATACAGTAGTGGTTCCTTAATCTTCATGGGTTGATCTGGTTCTGTCTTTGGGCTGAGATGGAGCCCGATTTATGTGGGAGAATAAGTGGGTATTGAAAGGAAAACAAAGATATTGTCAGCCTGTGGACAATAACACATTGCTTTTGCCTGCACCATAACTTAGCATTCATTGTTCAATGCAGACAATAGCTCAATCTGAAAGCCTCTCTGGATAAAAAAAAAAAAATGCCACCCTTTGATGTTTAAGTTCAGACTGAGTTGTAAGATAGACATGATGCACACAGGTAAAGATAAAACCTTACCTTAGGAATATCAGCTAAATGAACATTGATTTATTAACTCATTCCATACTATGGTGACAGGTCTTGGTCAGTGGTTCTGGCACTGCCTGGCAAGTCAGCTGCTGCATGACTTGCCAGGCAATGCCAAAACCACTGACTTAAGACTATAGGCATGTTGGTACTTGAATGAAAGCTCTTTTCATGAAGAATTTAAATTTGCAATTGTTGTCTTAAATCTAGGTAAATATACAGAAAAATCAGGGACTGGTATGGAATGAGTTAATCAATACGTATAGATGCCAACTTATTGAATGCTGGAACCAGGTACCCAACAAACTGAATTACCTTCAAGTTGGTACCCAGCTAGTTCCATGGGTATCTGACTGTGCTCTGTTTTATACTGTTGTCTGTGGCCTGTATTGGGCTGGGGAATTCTCTTAGATTCTGCTTATATGCACAACGAAGAAAGGGTTATACACCCAAAAACAGTGTAGATTCAGATTCGCAGTTCCTATATGTGTTGGCCAAAGGTCAACCTCACTAGTTGTGCTGGAACAGTGAGGGATCATTGTAAACACAGCTGAGTTCAACATCTCCTCGCCTGTATGTAATTGAAAGGTCAGTCTGGCAGTTCATGTTTGGAAGCAGCACAAGAGAAGTATCTTTATAATAATATACAGGCAGTGTATCTCGAATTCCCGATAACGACTGTTAGCGCAAAGTTAACAGTGTGTACAGTTAAACGTCTTCCAAGACCATTCTTAGAGACGGATACCCCTGGGCCAGTATTTGCATTTGGTGCCAGTACTTATTAGCTTACATATACGCTGGTCTTCTCCTTATAAGGCCACCCCAAGTGCACCAGAAATGTGGCTTTATGATAGAGGGCCTCTGCAGGACAAAAAAATTCCACCATGGGTGTGCTTTTCCAAGGGCAAGTGTCTTGTACATGGTTTTTTTCTTCTAAATTTTAACTTCTTCTGCCTCAAAGTTGACTTGTCCTGGACATTTGGACATAGGAAATTTCTCACCTTGCTCTCTTGAGTGGTAAATATAATAAAAATTTCATACTTGCTGCATGGAAAAGTGTCCTTTGCAGAGGGGATGGCCTCTCTTGAGATGGGCCATACAAGAGGAAGACCATTGTGTTTGTGTCTCAATATAAAAAAGTGAAAAAATTGTGTTAGCAGGAATAGCACCAGCATATAGTGAGGGTAATCAAATATAAATGGCAAAATACATGTGGTCACCACATGATTCAGAAACCTGTTTAGATATGTCTATTTGTTAAGGCCAAGTAAATAGTTCTGGGCACACAGTCTGCATTTAATTTAGTTAACCTTTAGCACATGAAGTCCAGACTATAGTCACCCATGTTCTGCATTGTTGAGTCTGCCTTTTTTTAAACTGAAGAAGTGATCCAATTGATGTACATGCATAACTGTTTTTTTACTTTTTATTTTAATTCAACTTACATATGTATTTTGAAAACTGTCATCCTTATTGATCTTTGGCTGCACTGTGTAGCATGGAGGTGAAGTAAGGATGATAAAATACATGTACTGACAAATTAAACTTGACCTGAAAGTGTCACTTCTGCCTAGTGTCTGCGTCTGTGATGATCAAGGTGGTGGCACAGTTCAAACAATGGCCGTCAAGGGACCGGGACTCAAACAGGTAGGGAGTTGCGACTTGCAATGTGTCAAAGATGGGCATTCAATGTTTTTGCTTCAACATGCACAAATTTAGATGCAATGAAAGAAGTCTCATTGCAACAAAGCATGGAAATTATCTAAACAAAATTTATAATCAGCTGGTATTCCTGTATAATTCCATGGTGCAATTTGCATAGTAGAAACTAATAGATCAGTCCATCTATCCATGTGTTTATGGAACAAAAATTTTCAATAGTGAAAAAAAGTTTGGTATTGAGAATACATGTATATAGTACCAGGAACTTCCTATAACATTGTGTTAAAATTGATGAATTCAAATCAAAATGGTGACAACAGGAACAATACCTGATGATTACAGCCCCCTGTGAAGGCAGGTGTTTAAACATTTCAAAATATGTTTTTTTGATACAAAGAGCAGTAAACCCGTACAAGGTGCATGCATTGCTTGATTGTGACTTTTTGATCGACAGCTTACTGAGCCTAGTGGTGCATCTCATTACAAAAACGGACACTGGAGCCCTGGAACTTCTGAACTTTATCCTGAAGGTGGCAGCACAATCACAACCAGGTGAGTCATCTGGTCAAATGATGTACTGAAAAAGTTGCAAGGCAGTAGAAAAGGTCTCAATGCAATTTTCTTCATGAGTGCTACTGTGGGAGTGAACTGGGAAGAACAAACAGCCAGCTCTCTTTGTTAGACATTGTGAAAGGTCTGCGGGTGGATAAGAAAGATACGATGTGATGATATGGTCTTTGTTGATATCTGCATGATGGGCTTCTTGGAGCAACGAATGTACTTTTGGTTTGTACAGTTGTAATGGTTAAAACCTTTTATCAAGTGAAGATACAGACAGTAATAATAATAATAATAATAATAATAATAATAATAATAATAATAATAATAATAATAATAATAATAATAATAATAATAATAATAATAATAATAATATTTTTATTATTTGAACCCCTGTATTTGGGGAAGCACACAAATACATCAAAATGAATAGAACGAGTCTGAATAAAAAAGGCGTACAGAGCGTAAATGGCAAAATAGACCAAACTAGGATGAGATAAAATAAAGCTAAAAGGGCTGAAAATAAGCGAGATTCAACCAGTACAAACATGAATAAGTAAGGCGTACATAACATGGGAGTAATAGGGGAAACTTCATTTACATTTCCACGAAATGACAGAAAAGGAAGGCCGTTCTACCTTCCCAAAGGAACAATCTATAATTCCCTGTCTTGTTGAAGTACAGGTGATATCGCTTGGTAGTTCTCAAATTGCTGATGCAGTTATTTGGTAACCTGATGATGATTTGCTCTAGTGGTACCCTAAAAAAAGTCCGATCAATGATATGTACACTTGACTGAAATTGTTTCAATAATACAGACTAGAAATTTGATCTTGTAAGTTTGATGGGTAGTGATTTGGAGAACTATAGTATGTATGTCATGATTTTTTTTTATTCATTTAGTTACTTTTTTTTTTGTTGCTGTTTTTACAGATGATCTGTCAGGACAAATTCCTGATTTGGCAAGGAAATGCTGTGGAGCCATTATGGTACTTTTGAAGTTTTCTACATCCGTTTGACTGCCTTCAAGTTAAAAAAGACAGACCTGTTCACTTGAATTATATCCTGACTTGTTGCAGGGAGGTCAAAAGTTAAGGCCTGAGTTATTTTCTATATCGTTTCAGGAACTCAGCCAACTCTACATTTGCCCAAGTGAAAAACGAAAAAACAAAAACAAAACTAATTTTTTTTTCAATTTCCGTAGAACATCATGGATTGTGCATATACTTTTTAAAATTTCTGTATACATAGGGAGATCAGTTTATTTTTATATAATACTGTCTTGTTATGTAACAAGTGTAAAACAACAACCAGTGTGTGAAGAGCGATTGTTTCACTCTCACCCTTTCTTCTTTAGCCTAAAATTATACATGTATATAAAAAATACTCCCATTTCACTTTTATCTTTATTTTCATTCCTCCCTCCTACCCAATTTTTTTTTGGGGGGGGGGGGGGCGTGGGGGGGGGGGGCAAAGGTTCATGAAACTAATAATGAAAAAATCCCCAATTCTGGCATTAGATAGTCCAGTGACAAATGTTGAATATGGATAAACAATTGCCACACACTCTGTCCGCCAATGAAACAGTCTGCATTGTTTACTTGAGAGCCCGAGCAACTTAATTTATTGGGATCCCTTGTTTTGTCTGGGACACAATCACCGTGTTGCATAGTTCCTTATATTATGGGGGAATTCATTGGATACCAGTTCCAGATTTTGCTATGTCTTAACCAAGATTTAAGATTTATTATGCATATCCACATTCTTTGTTAAGAGAGCCTTCATTGTTGTGCCCACATGCCTGTTTTCAAGCCAGTGGTTTTTGCATTGCCTGACAAGGAATGCTACAGCTGTTTAAAGGACAGACGCCAGGCAATGCAAAAACCACTAAAGGGCTTTGCCACTGTAGTGTGGTAAGATGTAATTAGTTTGATTGTATTTTGATTGAGACAATGTTGAGAAAAGGAAACATCATTCATGAAGCTATATTAAGGAGAATACTTTTGATGTGATAAGTTTTCAGCCATTGCCAATAATTTGCTTGAAATTTTCTTGAATTATAAAATTGGGGAAAAAAGGTGACGTTTTGTGTACCCAGAGATATGCAGCAGCTTAAAAAAAAAAAAACAAAAAAACAAAACAAAGAAAGGTAACCGTTGTGAATCTAGTTTTTTAAACTGTATTGAATTTTCTTAAGGTAATATTTTGAAGCTGACCTTTGAAATTTTGTTAATGTGTAAACTGTGTTTTAATGTGATTTGCCCCAGAAGCCATGGCAACATTAACTATGTGAAATGTACATGACACTGAAATAACCACATGAATGACAACAAAACTTTGTTTATACTGAGGATATAAAACTCCCTGTTCTTTCCAGGATCGCCTGTTGCTAGATTTACAGAGAACTGTACACAGCAAAGGTGCAGATACAGCTACAGAGGTGCCATTTTTGGTGACTTTACAAAGTCACACTGAGGCTCTTTGCTGTAGCATGCTTCAGGGTGACCACACCAGGTGAGTAATTATACTCCTTTCCCCCACCATGAAGTTTAGGGGAGTATACTGCTTTCAGCTCGCCCAACTGTCCATCCTTAGCAGAACCCTTGTTAGCAAAATATCTCATGATTCAAAGGCCACATCCATCAAATTCAAAGTTACCTGAATATTGTACCTTCACATACACTGTTTCTTGATTGAGTCATATTTTGGTGAGCGTTTAATTTTCAATGTCACGGAACCCATGTATGTGGCAGCGGGGAGGGGGTGGGGGTGGGGGTATCCAGTATGTCAGTGACCACTTTGCTAATTTCTTGTGTTTTTGCTACATGTATGTGCAAATATGGCAGAAGACCAAGGGATTCAAACATGTTGCAGCACATTGCTGTATTTTCTTATGAGAGAGCTCCAAATCACAAGGGACCATCACCACTTAAAAGATCAAAAACTTGTCACCAAAGATATGTCTGCATTTGTTGTGTGCTCTGCTGTGCATGACATCGAGGCTCGCTCTCGAATCCATAAAAATACGAAAGTATTCTGGTATCACCCGCATCAGTTTCACAGGCCAGTCATAAGTCTTTATTTCTTCAATGTAGAAGAAAAAAAATGAGTGTCATTTTGGTCTCGTTTTGTGCAAGTTAAGTTTTAATTCTCCTTCTTTGACAAATATTAGTTAACCCTTTCCCACTCAGATTGCCCAAAAGTGCCCAGATATAAATTGTTGTCTTCCTTTAACATTTTTACCTAATTTCTTGTAATTGGAAAACATTTTTGGTGAGATTTATATGTAAAACCTTTCATGATGATATGACCTAGGTCAATAACTTTCCTAGGCACGGGTTGGATGGAATGCACTCAGTCATACCCTGACCAGGAATGGGTAATAAAATCAATTAAAACAAAAGAAAAAATACTGTTCAACATCTCACTAATTTGGTTGAAGATGTACTTGAGAAACTCCATTTAACTTGCATGGCCTTATAAGGACATAATTTTAAGGTACTGGTAGTTTACTTTGTCTATTTAGAGGGGACTCATTCAAACTGATGGTACATTACACAGATAAAGGGTCATTGTGGGTGTACATAAAGGGGAGTCGACTGTATGATGGACAGAGCCACTGTACATAGTGACAGTTCTAAGAAGGGCAGGAGTAAAATTATTGGGATTCGGACAAAACCAGCGTGTGGTCACATGTCGTCTGCTTCATCGTTTTTGACTAATTTTAACAGTAATGAAGAACAATTTGAATCAGAATTCTGGATTGGAACTATCGAGATAACATGCCTGGGGCCAACAGCTTTCTTGGCATGGATTGGGCGCTAAGTCATGTCAAATTAAGCTGGTAGCTGAGTGTTAAGAGTTACGTCAAGTAGGAAAAGGGTCTTAACAGATGGCGTCCTTTACTGTCCACAGGTCCGAGTGGTTGTTGCGTCTGCTCTGCTGCCTGGCTGTTCATGGTGGAGAAAGCTGCACTGCTGATATACTCAGCTATGTTCTGTGTCATGCCACACAGTCGCAACAGGTATGATGATGTTATGGTGGTTGGGGTTTAGAACTGGGAGTGTGTCCACCTAAAGGCCACAACAATGTAGTATCAAGCAAAGGTTACAGTATCTTTTGGTCATGACAAAAGGGCAGTTCTCGTGGTGTTGGTCAAACTGCAGAACAAGGCAGGATGATTCAATGTTGGAAGAGAAGATCCTATGGTCACTAGTAAAGAAAACTGTGGGAAGGAAATCAGTAGTTTCATTACTGGCACAAAAGATAAAAAAGTGAGCTCCAGCTAACTCGGTTGTAGTTACATGATGTTCGTAGGCAGAAATGTGATGATTTGAATTAGAATACAAAAACTGAAACGCTGCTGGGGTGGCTCAAAATTGAATACTAGGCTGACCAGCCAGCACTGTCTTTGGCAGTAGAGGTTAAATGTGCTAGACACCAGCTTATTTTGAAAGTCATAACTGGGACACACTCAGAGCAAAAAATCAAAACAATTTCTGAAGATGCATTTTGGTTAAATTTTTGATTAAAAATGTCAAAAGTAAAATTGATTTGAGGTGAGAATGCCGTATGTTATCTGGCTCCAGATAAGATAAGCACCAGAGGACTTTACTCACTGGAGGGCACCACTGGTCGAGAATAATTAAAACTGACATCTCTTTTACCAGCAGTATATAGCAGTAAGTGTCTGATGATCCTCTGCATCAGGGGTGCCCTCCAGTGACTCAAGCCTTTGGAGCTAATACATGTACCATTATATATCAAAGAATATATAGGGTTTGCACACGAAACAAGCAAGATATATCACTGCACTGAATGAAGTGTTCAGCGGGGAAGTTCAAGTGAGTGTGTGTCATCTAGTGGTTGTGATTTTAGAGAAAGCTTATTGATCAAAGTGCAGCATGAGTGCTGAATCGTTATACCTTTAGGTAAAAGAATACCCTTGGAAGACCTACTCACTGACCCTCTGTTCTTTTCACTCCATAGCTATCGATGTTTCTGGAGATTCAACAAAATGTACAACTTCGCCAGCCAGATGTAGTAACAATGGCATTAGGCTATGGGTTGGATGCTCTGGAGAGAGAGGAGGGAGGCACGGCTCTGCAGCCAGCGCTGGTGCTCAATAATGTGCTCCAGCTTATCAAGTGGGAGAAGATGTCTGCCCCGAATGCGCTTATCAGGTACTGTGACTGGCTTGAAAGATATTTTGTTTGTTTGTTTGTTTTTGTTTTGTTTATAGTTCATGTGCTGAGAAGACGCTATACTAAGGTGATTAAGTATTGATATACCTTTTGCGTATATAAATGTTGAGGTTTGATGAGTGTCCAGATTCTATGCCACACAAATATCAAATTTTAAAATGTTTTTGAGCTGTATGTGTACAGTTAAGCCTGCATTAAACTTAACAGTCACCAAACACATCAACCTTTTACAACGTTTTTTCAACCTTTTGAGTGAAAAGCAAACCTTGTTCCAACCCATTTCTAACACTTTCAAAACCATTTCCTCTTATTGCATTAAAACCCTTTTAAACACTTTTAAACCTTTCTCTAATGGTTAAGAAAGTGTGTGAAATCGTTGAAGAAGGCCGCAACACATTTCTTTCATACGTAATGTCACTAGAGCATTTCACCTTGTTGTCCTGTAACAGGTGTGTGGTTGCCAGGGAAACCATTGATTGAAATGGTTTGCACCATTTGAAACCCTTTGTCAACCTGTTGCAAACCTTTTACAACCTTTACAAACCCCAGTACAACACTTTGCAATACAAAAAATGCATTTGGCTGTAAAGTTTTATACGGGCTTAACTGTACGTTAAATTTATTGTTTCCCTGGCAACCACACACCTGTTACAGGACAACAAGGTGAAATGCTCTAGTGACATTATGTATGAAAGAAATGTGTTGCGGCCTTCTTTGGTGAACTGCGTTGAAAACTGAAAGTTTGGAAAGGTGGGTATGGCCGCTGACATGCTGTATGTACATGTAATGACATTTTGACTAGCCACATAATTTCAGCAAATACAGTTGAGCACGTTGTAAGTAGCCAAAAAAGACTTGTATAGGCAGTTACATAAAGCCTTCATTTAACGTAAGTCTTCACATCTGCTGTACAAGTAAATTGCAGTCAATACAAATTCAGGTGATAAGGTCACAGCTGGGGTATGTGTGCATGCATGGTGCATGTGCGTATCATCTCGAAAGGTGAGGCCACAATGGTTGTCAAGGAGAGGTAATATTCATGATTGTTGTTGATCGGTAATTTTAATTTTCTGTTAACTGTTGATTTAAATGTATATTATTGACCATGAAAGACCTTATTTATGAAATGGAACTTGGTGTCTGAATACCACTGGGTTTTGAAAACATATTTAATCAATAAACTGTATACAGGATCCACATTTGTCTGCCCCTTATGAATTTTGGATGATGAACGTGCAGCTATCTCTGTCCTTACAAACTTCTCAAGTTTAATGACCACCCTTTCCTGGAAGACCGCTTTGTGAAGTCCCAATCTGATTGTCTTCAAGTTACAGTTCTTAATTCTTTCAGTGCCAATTGTAACTAAAGCTGAACTACTTCAAATGAATTGATCCGAATTGTAATGAGGACAGACTACTTCAAATGAATTGATCAGAATTGTAATAAGGATGCTAGATTCATGTTCCTTGTAAAAAGACCTTTCATTCAAATACCAGCATGCCTGAAGTGACATAGAGTATAGTCCAGGTCAACAGCTTTCCTTGGCAGTGCACTGAGGAAAGTTGTGGACTCAGTCCAAAATGTGGCACTGAAAGAGTTAATTGGAGGCCATCTATTTTGAAAGAATTTGATGTGCTTCTGTAGTGGTCTTTTAAGCCTCAGTGTTTTAATTTCCATACTGAGTTGACAGCTTTCCTTGGTACACTTCAGATGCATGTGCACAAGGTGCGCAGGCAAAAGCTGTTAACTTGGACTGTCAACTTTCTTCGAAATTATATATTTGTATACTTACATGTAAGTTAAAGTAGAATAAAACCTTCCCAAGCTGGACACTCCTGGAGCTGAAGAAAAGTGTTTGGCTTTGGTGTTCTGTCTAGAGAGGTTCATACAGTGGCAGGCAGAAAAATAATGGTGGAGGAAAGGTGTTCGGCTTATTACTGGTGTCTGGCTTGGGAGGGTTTATTGTAAATGGTATTAAGTTTTGTTTTGAAAACATGACATACAGTCAGCCTGTGCCATGGCATAGGACACAAGATGGCTGTAGCCAGGCCTGAAAGAAAAAAAAAATACTGGCACAGTGAAACCTCATTGTAGTGACACTGTCCTGGTATTCAATAAACAAAACATTTGTGAACATTCTGCAACTTTCAGTTTTTAAAAGCAAGTGCTCACAAGCATTTTAGTAAATTGAAGACATGCTATGTATCCCCTGCAAAATGTGTCAGATATCTGAGTATATCTGATAAATGAATTAAAGTGCAAAATAATGTCACTTTAAGTCCCTCAAAACATGTTTCATGTAGTGATTATGTTGGATATCTGAGTGCTGTTGTTGTGAGGTTTCACTGTATAAGACACGCTAAAGTTAAACTCATTCCATACTATATGGTCAAAGGCCTTGGTCAGTGGTTCTGGCACTGCCTGGCAAGTCATGCTATAGCTGCCCTTGTGGCAGCTACAGCATGACTTGCCAGGCAGTGCCAGAACCACTGACTTAAGACTATAGGCTTCTTGGTACTTGAATGAAAGCTCTTTTCATGAAGAATTTAAATATGCAATTGTCGTCTTAAATCTACGTAAATATACAGGAAAATCAGGGACTGGTATGGAATGAGATAAATTAGGGGAAAGGGTATTAGTCAGTGGTGATTCATCATGCCCTTTAATTATGTCCAATGCGTGGTTGTTCCAGGTAATTACGTATACCTGAGGTAGCAAGGACTCTAGTCAATGCATGTATTTGGTGTGCTACCTCCAGGAATAAAAATTTACAGTTTTATCCATGTCAACACTCGCAACCCACAGATTAATTTACATTTGACCCATCTTATTATAGGATGGGTTTTCAAAGAAAACAAAGAAAACTTTTGTACACCTTTATCAGATAGTTTCTTTTTGTTCCAGATGTCCTTTGTATGAGAGTTTACAAGCACACCTGAATGCATTGAGTTGCCACCTTTATCATCCACAGATGGAGGTATCATCTGTTGCCATGGAGATACTCAATCTGGTTGGGTCACCACGGCAACAATCAACAGATACTACAGCCAAGTTGTGTTCCGCAGGAGTTCATTTCTTCTTCCAGTGCCTTCATTCACCAGGTAGGTAGCATGTTTAAAAACTGTTCAATTAGACGAGCGTCTTGCCTTCTCAGGTTCTGGTGGAGAACATGTAAAATATGGAACAGTTGTATTTGAAAATTGTTGGCTGAAATTTAAACCTGTGATGTCAGATACCTGAAATAAAATAACACATCGTTATGATGACATTCAGATCGTGATATACTCAGTTAATAGCACAAACTTTGAGGAACTCCCAATTCAAATTCCAGTGCTGTGTCACTCCTTTTGCTCGCATATTCAGATATCTTACGCCTTTTTGCTGGGATTAGATGCAGGGATTAGATGGTGCTAATGTATGGAGGTTTCACTGTGTGTATTTTTACAAGTTGACTGTCCGGCATATCTTTTAGTGCTGAAGTGTTACCAGTTATGGCAATTTTTTGTGATAACTTTATTTGCCCCAATTGATACAGCTTGATGACTAGGGTTAAGCAACTTTAGTTGACAGTGTTCACAGTGCAATGATCTGTCCCTCACCAAAGGCACCTGTCATTAAAAAAAAAAGAAAAGAGAATCCTTCATAGAGGCCATCTTGTTATGCGCAAGTGTTTATTTTCATAATATTGCCCCTGTATGGAGAGGTCAGCTTTCTTATGTAACCCGTTTTTTTCTCTGTCGCAGCAGACATGGGCTTGATAACAGGTGAGACTCTGTATTGTATGCAAGATTACATCAGTCAAAGTTTCATGTTCAGAATTGCCGAAGTGACTCTATGTTCATTGTTTTGTTTTCACAGCTTTAATATCAGCCTTTAAAATCCAACAAGCCACCATTTTGGCCCCCCCCCCCCCCCCCATGCACATAGAATCTATGTGCAGCTATTGATGTATGCACCATATTGTACAGTGGCTTAGTTTATTTAGTGAGCATTTATAGGACCCACAGTCAATGTAAAATGCACAAAATGAAGGACACCTCCCAACCCAAAAATGTAAACAGTTCAAGTAAAGTAAGCATATGTATAGCAACAGATATCAACAAGTGCCAGTGATGGTGACCTTTAATGCATGCCATATTGCACTGGTAGGAGTCATGGTGAATGGTTTATGCATTACTTTGTAGGGTTCATTCAAAATTGTGTATGAGACGTGATCCAAGTAATTTCAACTTATTATTCAAGAGAATTTGCACACCAAACTTCTTAAAAAAATGGGGGAATTATTGGGTGATAAAGTTTAAGCATGTATCTGCATGTGTCCAAGGTTATGGCAACAACTGTGTGTTTTTTTTTTTTGTTGATAAGATTTGATACATGTACATGTGCAACAAAAGATCCTGAAATCATGGTGAGGGGAGCTATAGCATGGGGACCTTTTGATGATCATTAATACAGGGAGGGAGGCTGAAATCATGGTGAGAGGAGCTATAGCCAGGGGACGTTTTGATGATAATTAATACAGGGAAGAAGGCTGAAATCATGGTGAGAGGAGCTATAGCATGGGAACCTTTTGATGATAATACAGGGAAGGAGGCTGAAATCATGGTGAGAGGAGCTATAGCATGGGGACGTTTTGATGATAATACTGGGAAGAAGGCTGAAATCATGGTGAGAGGAGCTATAGCATGGGGACTTTTTGATGATAATACAGGGAAGGAGGCTGAAATCATGGTGAGAGGAGCTATAGCATGGGGACCTTTTAATGGCATTTTATACAGGGAAGGAGACTGAAATCATGGTGAGAGAAGCTGCAGCATGGGGACCTATTGATTGTATTTAATACAGGGAAGGAGGTCAAAATCATGGTGAGGATCTAGAGCATGGGAGCCTTTTAGAGAGTTGAGTTATATGCATTACAGTACATATGAAAGCTGATTTTTACCATTTCATTTAATTTTACTGTTTTTTATTTTTTTTTTACTGAAGGAAAAATGCAAGGTCACAGCTTACAACTGTGTAAGATGTACTTAAGTCAACTTGGACAGCATCCAGTCCGTCTCAGCATGATATTACGGTTCCTTATAGAGGGTGCCATGCACAAGGTATGTAAAATAATTTACACTTAATCACAAAAAAATAATATTATCTTAGCTCACTTTCAAATGATATACATGCAAAATTCAACATCCAGGTGAATTTTAACAAAAAACTACTACACACAAACTTTAATTTCTGCAGGAACAGTCCACAATACTTTCCTAGGCCCCTACACAGGGCAAGGATCCACCTAATTATAGTTTTGCTCATCTTAATCACAAAAAAGTTGCACAAGTCTAAATTATAAATTGAAATAAGTGATACCAGAACATATTCCTTATGAAAGTGCCGTTCATTGATGTGCCAGCATGCTTGTAGTTCCAGAGATGATGATACATGTATATGAATTGTCAAGGTCAACAGCTTGCTTATCTTTCCTGTGGGTGCATGGTGATGGAAGCTATTGACTCTGTGTCTGACCTGGCACTTAAAGGGTTCAGGTTAACACAGCAGTGCTGGAATTGCAGCATTGGAGACTTCTTTTCTTTTTTTTCCCTGAGGTGGGATACTTGTTCTTCAGCTGTTTACTTATTTATGTGGTCAAAACATCCTTTCCTGACATGTGTGTGTTTGTTGTGTGTGTGTGTGTGAAAAGTCAAGATCCCCAGGTGTCTGTAGGCCTTGACAACCACCCTGATAAGATATTCTCTCTCTCTTTCCAGTCAGGCTATGGTCTTAAGATATTCTCTCTCTCTTTCCAGTCAGGCTATGGTCCTAAGATATTCATTCATTCTCTCTCTCTCTCTCTCTCTCTCTCTCTCTCTCTCTCTCTCTCTCTCTCTCTCTCTCTCTCTCTCTCTCTCTCTCTCTCTCTCTCTCTCTCTCTCTCTCTCTCTCTCTCTCTCTCTCTCTCTCTCTCTCTCTCTCTCTCTCTCTCTCTCTCTCTCTCCCCAGCCCCCCTACAAGGCACTGTTTTGACCTTACTTTCCTTTTATTATTGTTATAAATATTTGTCAGTAATACCTGTTCCAGGCTATTTCAAGTGATACTTTTTAGGTTACTTTTGATACTTTTTTTCACAGAGTTAACCAGTAGCAGCACTAACCCAGCACTGACATGTAGGTCTTTGGTTATGGTGATACACTTTTGCAGGATCTTCCTGTATATGTGTAAGAAATGAACTTCATTTACATTGAATGTATCAGTTTATAGCCTGCAGGGGGTTGACAGGCATTTGTACCATGAAGCGCTAATGCTCTATACATGGTACATGGTACCTGATTTGTATTAGTGTTTGTGATTGCAGCCTCGCATACATTGTCGCCTTTAACAAGCACAACCCAATCATTCTCTTGCCAATCACAGATTACCCTGAACCAAAAACAAGTCGATAAATGGGAGTCAACAATTACACGTGTTGTTGGGGCTCTTCAATCAATAGAAGTGTAGTTTTGTTTGGATATTTTGAAAAAGTTGGACCTCATGCAGGAGGCTATGTACTATTTCCACTCTTTAAAGAAAATGGAAACTTAGTGCCATGTAGCAATGGATTCTGATGGCATGTCAGTAAATTTCATTGTCATAGTTTCTTTCAATGAATTTTTGTGATTTTTTTAGTCTAAGTTGTTCTGGCTGTATGGACTTTTTTTTTAGTGTATTTTGAACCTTTCAAAGCAAAATAGATGTGTGTCTTGTATAAAAATAGATGTAATGAAAGGCAAGGCAAATTCAAGTAAAACTAACTACTTTGACCTCATTCTGCAGAACACAACACTACACTTTTGAAAGCATTCAATAGTGGTTTTTGTGTTGCCTTGTAAATCATGTGTAACTTGGTGGTTTTTGCAATGTTTTATATTTACATTCAATCTAGCTTTTAGCATTGCAAGTATAGGAGAGAGCCTGGTGTGTTATCAGACCATAACACAATGTGTCCCGCCCACTTTCCAATAAGGCATGCCCACCTGGGTTTCTGGAGCTCAGCACTTGAACATGCTGGGCAAATCAGTTTCTGGTTGTTTCTCTTAATTCAATGCACTAAATTTCTAAATTTGGTGTAATCGAGCCAAAAAATTAAGGGGCAAATGTAAATATAAGCAATGATGGTCACTTTTGTGTGTGTTATGGCATTAATAATGCCAGCTTCAATCACCAGCATCATTGTGCCATAACACAGACAAAATCGACCCTCATTTCTTAAGTAAATCATGTTTAACGTGGTGGTTTTGCCTTGTAGGTTATGTTTTAGCTGCCATTGCAGCAGGTGGAGCCTGACGTACATAGGACATGTCACACACACTATTCTGCATGGTGGCAGCACCTGCATCCTGTGTCACATGACATTTTCAACCAGTGAGTGTTATAAGCAGGTTTTGCTTACTCCCTGGGAATAACAGGTAGATACAACAGGTACATACTTGTGGTGCCACCTACAGGCGACATACCAATTCCAACTGGAGATTGTACAACTGTTGCTGGCATACAGGCAGCGAAACCTTGAACTTTTATGTCATTGTGATGTATGTCAGAGACTGTTGTGGTTTTATGAGACACATTTTCTTTTCTCTCCGCTAGGAAAATGCAGCCTTATTTGGTGCTACAATGGACAACACTGGTAAAATACTATCTTCAGATGTGGAGGTCAGAATGTCATCTGTACTAGAAGAGAACAGAAAACATGCTTTATCTGTCACAGTCCCACAGACACACAGTACAGTATTTCATGCAGGGGTCATAGGTCAAGGTCGCAAGCCCCCACCAAAGAGATCTCACATAAGTAAGGTAAGTTATAGGTCAAGGCTGCAAGCCTTCACTTGAGGTTGATATCTTCACTGTATTTAACATGATATTTAATTTTGTTATATGTGTGAGAGTTATATCTGAACCTACACAAAATAGTTTTTACAAGTAAATGTAGTGTCTGAGTATAAAAAAAAATATTGTATTAAAAAGGGTCACATTAAGGATTTTGAAGAATGGGTCCAATTAGAAGCACTTTGACCCCATTTACATAGAGACCATTGAACATGACCTAGATTTTGGATGGGTCCTTGGCAATATTGGGAGATAAATCATGGGTCTTTTTAAGTTTGTAGGGGTCATGGACCCAAGACCCACCACCTTGAATATGATCCTGGTATGGTGTTCTATCGTATTGTGTTGTATAGGATCATGCAGATTAAATTGAGGTTTTTTTATGTAAATTTTAAACAGAATTGGCGATACTGGGTATTTTTTATTAAACATTTTACCAATACAGTAATACCTGCTGTGTAAGCCCACTTCTACTGCCAGTAAAAAGTGATCTTAAACTATAGGTGGTCTTAAAATGAAGGCATTTTATCAGATATACCTCAAAGGGTCTTAAAAAAGAGTTGTCTCAAAAAGACATGGCCTAATAAGAGAGTTGGTGTTTAGAGCAGGTACCACTGTACTTGTCAGAATACGGGGAAAGATAACTTAAATTACTCAAAAGAGGCCACTATTTTATAATTTTTATTTCTTGCAAGAAGAAAGAAAATGGGGCTAGGCAGTGCTCTGAATCTGATGTGGGTGGTACCTGAGAAACTTGCTATTTTTTTTGTATGCCCTTGGTGGGTCATGTAAGTGAAGGCCAGAGGCCTACATGTAAACAAGGTAGATGGATACAAATACACATTTCTTATGCAACATGGGACTAAAATAGATGTTACATATTCAGTACATATCAATATCATATAAAGATAATTTGTCTTGCCTGCAGGGAGATTTTAAGCTTGTACTTATGAAAGAATAAAGAAGTATGAATATTCACAGAAGACGTCGCCAAAAGAGGTTAAGGTTCTGACGAAAAATTCCAATGTGTAAGAAGAATGTGAAACGTAAACCAAATAAGGTGACATGACGGATATGGTATTCTAAAAGTCTGATATATAGAATGGTGAACTGTTCATTTTTGTAGTTGTCAATCTTCATTCTGGTGAAATGGAGACGTATCAAAACCATGTAGCCTTGTCAAAACAAAACAATGTATAATTATTTTTACTTGCATTTAAATCTAATTGTAAACAAGGAATTCGTATGGCATTTTTTTCTCCCTACAACTTTTGCTCAGGACCAACATACAACAAACAAACAGATTTTGCTGGAGATATTATGGGCTTGTTGCCACGACAACAATATGGACCAACCAGATTCAAGCTCACTGAACACATCAATGGACAGTGACGCTGGGCAGGGACGGAAACCAGGCCGGATCTTAGGCCACACGGCAAGACTTCTTGCCTGTATAGTAGTGGAAATGGTGGTACCTGATGTTATGTATAACTCCTTGTACTGGCCAGAGGAAGAGTTCAACAAGGTCACAGTGGAAAGGTAACAAGCATTTTTGCATGTGAACTGTCACTTGAATGATATACCTGGCCATAATGAAGGTGAATGGAGTAATTTTGTCTGTTTTACTGTGGATGGAAGTATATTGTTTGGTATTGGTGATAAGTCTAAATGTTTTTGTCAAATTATGCTATGTGAAAAAAATATTGCTTATTGAAGTATATTGTTTGGTATTGGTGATAAGTCTAAATGTTTTTGTCAAATTATACTATGTGAAAAAAATATTGCTTATTGAAGTATATTGTTTGGTATTGGTGATAAGTCTAAATGTTTTTGTCTAATTATACTATGTGAAAAAATATTGCTTATTGAAGTATATTGTCTGGTATTGGTGATAAGTCTAAATGTTTTTGTCAAATTATACTATGTGAAAAAAATATTGCTTATTGAAGTATATTGTTTGGTATTGGTGATAAGTCTAAATGTTTTTTGTCAAATTATGCTATGTGAAAAAAATATTGATCATTGAAGTGAATTGTTTGTATTGGTGATAAGTTTCTAAACATTCTTGTTAAATTATGTTCAAGGGAAAACAGAATTACATTTAATTGAAACATGTTTAATTCAAGCAGATATTATTTGCCCAAAAAGGGGACAAGGCCCTATATGGTTGTTCTTCAATCTTTATCATTATCTTTTTTGCCAAGATAACCTGATAACAAAGATAAATTAAAGCTTTGGAAATTATATCATTTAAAATGTATATCTTTTTGAGTGTCATTGTAACTAACAAATTACATAAGTAGCAATATTTGTGTTTGTTTGTCAATTTGTAGAGATCTTGTGATAAAGAAGAAATTTGATGACAATCCAGTACTGTGGGATATTTTAGAGCTCATTTCTTGTGGTAAGTCGTCTGCTTTGCAGGGTCAAAGGTCATGAGCAATGAAAAGGTCCAAGATCTGAAGGTCTGTGATTCAAAGATGGCTTATTTTATTTGTATAGCAAGAAAAAGCGCACTATACAGTTCATTAGGAGACTACATATTATGCAGTCACTTTGACAACAAAATATTACAGCCGACATCTCACAAGGATATAACAGATACAAACACAGTGACAACAATCCAATAAAAAAAGCAGCACTTAAGAATTAACTACTGACAGTGTGCATTCTTGCTCGGTAAGACAACACTGCAGTTGACCATCCCTGATCTGATAAAATTCCTTGAGGAATCAGGCGATTTTTTTTATCTTACACGCAAAATCAGAAAAGTAGTGGAAATTAAATCTGCTTGGCATAATGGAAAGATACATGGAAGCAATTTTTTGCTTTAAAACTGAGAGTTCAACAGACTGATTTCGTGACTTGCGATTTTACACCCCAAACTGGAAATGACTCTTGAAAGTTATATTTTCCCTGAAAATGGAGTCCTTAGGTACCTTGTAAGCTGCTACTTAAGAGAAGAACAGGTAATGTTTATATCCAAATAGCGGGTGCAATACATGTTACAGTGGTCCGCCTCTGTAAGGCCCCTCTCACCAGAGGCCACCTCTCTTGAAAGGCCAGCATTCTTGTGCAGAAAGTATGGTATTTCCATTATATCCCCCCCCCCCCCCCAAGAGAGGCCACACCTCTTATAAGGCCACTTTTTGGCTGCCTTTGGGGTAGCCTTATAAGAGGGGGACCACCGATATCCATGTGTTGTGGGTGAGCAAAGGAGTTAGTCTTACCTCCTTGCATTCCCAGACCTTTTCGGCATGTGCCAGTATTCCCCTTTGTTCTTGATGCTTTTGGCCTCAGTCTTTAATGGAGTGGTATCAATACAGTGTTGTAGGTCTTGGATCAACAGATCTTTGCAGAGAGTTGCCCAGATTTGTTGCACACGGGACTTTGCATTTTTTTTTTAATCTGCTGTAGTCCGCAGTGCTAATTGTTTTGGCATTTTTGACTTCTGCTCCAAAAACATCGATCAAACTGTTCTGAAACTTTATAAAACTCTAGCTTGTTGGAGGGTCAAAGTCGTGCACTAGTTGGTGATGCTTTGGATCCATGATTTTCAAAGATTTTTTTAATTTCGGTCTTGTTTGTTTATGCATACATTCCTATTGATTACATGTACAATGCAAGTCAGCAGGGATTGCTATGGTAATTTCACACTTTCAACTTCAATACCACTGATCTTAAGTAATTTACAAGTATTTTGGTTCATTTTTTGGCAAAATTTTTGAAAATCTTCTTTTACAAAGCTACGTGGCCAATTGCTTTGAAATTGCATAGAGATACTACTGCGGTTTTCTAGACCTTAATTGTTTGACGGATGGCAATGCGATTTTTTGGTCTATTTTTTTATGGGTTTTTCTGTGCTCTTTCTGTTTTGGACTTCTCCAAAAGTATCCCTCAGATTGTTCTGAAACTTATGGAAAATGTAGAATGGGAGGGTCAATCTAATTGCCCACTTGATAGTGATACTCTGGATCCCTGAGGGAAAAAAAAAAAACGGGGAAAAAAAAATGGGTAATTTTTGGTAAATGCATGCATTCCAGTTGGTTACTATGTAGAACAATGGGGATTACAATTACATGCATAGTAATTCATATTTTCGACTCCTTCTCCAAAACTGTCATCCAGATTTGGTTCAAGTGAAGATGTGCCTTGGATTGATCTCTACTAAGTCATTCACATGGTTATGTTCCAGTATTTTTTATTTTTTGGAGGATTTTTTTGGGTAAAATCTTGAAAAAAAACCATTTTCTCTAAAAAAACACATCTGCAATTGCTTTGAATAGGGACACCTGTGGGGACCCCTAGACCTATATTTTCTTCTAAAGGTGGGGCTGCAATTCTTCTGCTTTGTAACAAACTTGCAAATTTTCATTTTTTTTTTTTTAAATTCTCCCAAAATGATGTAGTATTCTCTTAAAACATGTGGCTATGTACCTAGACTTGATCTCCACCAAAGTTGCCCACTACATGATGGTGCTGTCATTTTCTGAAGTTTAACATATTATCCAAATTAGGGTGCTCAGTAACGGTATATGAACATGTCAGTTTGGTTGCTGTGCAGTAGGGACTGCAGCAATATTGACAGATTGGCTTAGATCTTGGTAATTGTGAATACCAGGTTTATGGTTACTATTAAACACTAACAGGAAAGTACCTGTGGGATTTCTTTTGGTGGTGTTAGATTTGACCTGGGGTTACATTGACAGGTCAGCTGACATAGTGGCTAATGATTTCAGGTGTAATGGATTATAGGGCCGTGGTTTGTGTTAAACAGTAGTAGGAAAGTACCCATGGGGTTTCTTTTGATGTTAATTTTGACCATGAGTGACCCTGGCAGGTAAATGGACAGATTGGCATATATTGTGGTAATATTGTATTCTGTCATTTTTCTTTAAAACCCTCCAGGTGATGGGGCTCTCTTCCAGTGCTCCGTGATACTGCGGGGAATCATGGCAACCCTTCTGACATTCTGGGAGGGATCACGTGAAAGTAGTGCCAGAAATTCTCCACGGGAATTGGAAGCATCGTGCTGCCTGCTGGAATGTCTGCGAAAGGTAAGAAAGGAAGATGTGTTGTGAAATTTATTTCTTAACGTATTCTTGGTTAGAAGTAGGCCCAGTGAACAGCTTTTTTGGTAAGCGAAATATGATGGCAGATGTGACATGCGAGCACTTTTTTGAGGTTTGGGATGGGTCAAAAGGTTAGTCTGAAGGTGATACTCCATTTTAGGGGTACAGCATATTTAGGCGTATTGCACAATGCATGTGCACAGCATGACATAAGGTGTAACAAATTGGCCTTACGTATGGGCTTTCAATCTACATTTATATCTCTTTCGACAGATACATTTTTGTGTAGCCTAGCAGGCATAGACATACATGTAACATACAGTCGTTCTAGACATTTTTATGCTCAAATTAATTCCATGCTTTTGATGCACTAAATATAATTGCGCTAAAATATCTGGACCAAAAAAAAAAAAATTCAAGGCACACCCACCCACTGTTCAGAAGGTTATGAACATAGCTTGTTTCAGTTGGCAGTATACAAATCAAGTACATTGTGGCTGGTGTATCACAACCCTGGCAAGCACTGGCTAAGTGAAGTGCAGGGAGGTTGCTATTTGTTCTCACTCAAATTGCCCAAAAGCTCCCAGATATAAAGTGTCCTCTGCCTGAACGTTTTAACTTATATTTCTTATTACTAGAAAATATTTTTGCTGAGGTTTGAATGTAAGGCCATTTATAAAGGCACGCCCTTGGTGAGTAGCTTTCCTTGACAATGCGCCCAACCAGTCCCACAGAAAGCTATTGCCTGAGCTGTACGCCAACCAGGAATAGGTTAATGTTGTGTTTGCCATTGATGTGCAAAAGCGAAATGCATGAACAGATTCTTATTTTAGAAAAATCAAATTTTAAATTACATGAAATTAAAGCTGCACGAACTTTCTAGAACTAAATGGTACCTGTGCTTGTGGTTGAACAATCAGTAAAAGCAGGGACCTATAAGTAGAGAGGGATTGGAAAGGTGGCACTGTCATTTGAAGATATTGTCACCTTGGTGTTGGTTTTGGACTTTGGTCTCTGACTGTGTTGTTTCTGCCATTAAATCATCCACCCGGCTCCTTCACGCTCAGTGCGCATGTGCCCAGGATGTTAGTTTCACTGCTGTGCGGTCGCATGCTTAACATACGTATAAACCCATGATGGAATGGAGGAAGGGGTTTCTTCCATAGCTCAAGTTAACAACTGCATCACCAACAAATAAACAAATTTCATGTCTGAAAAGGTCCAATTGCCAAATACTTGAACACATTTTCACTTCACTTGTACACCAAGTAAATGGGCCTACAAATGAATACCAAAAAATGTGATGGCAAAACAATTTTATTTCCATTGTAGGCATTATGATGCATGTGCATATGTTCTTTGTATGATGGTCATTTTGTTCCAATACAGAGAAATTTCCATCCGAAAAGCTGTTTGATTGATGATTTTTGAAAATTGCTGAAATTGTTAACATAAATCTACCTAAAACTGTAGACATAACTGCTTTGAAGCAAAATTGTTTTGCCGTCACATTTCGAGGCCTTCATACAAGGATGTTGGTATTTGAATAAAAGCTCTTTTTGCAAGGAATTTGAGTTTGCAATTCTCATCATATATATATATATATATATATATATATATATATGTATATATATATGTATATATATATATATGTATATATATATATATATATATATATATATATATATATATATATATATATATATATATATATATATATATATATATATACATGTATATATATATATATATATGTTGAAAATGTCAATGGCCAGGAATGAGTGAATGCTATGCATAACCAGAACAAGTGGATTGTGTTTCATGTAATTGTTTGTTTTCTCAGGGCAATCTGCTGCCACCACCACTGTGCTATGTAGGACAACTCTTCCCCCTTCTGTCTCCATATGAAGTCTGCCTGCTTCTTCAGAACACCTGGAGATATTTTAAGGTGAGTTGTAACAATTAAACTTGATCATTTTTGTTGGGGGGGGGGATATATACCTTCATTATATATTTTAGTTACGGGTCCACTGCAAGACGTGTGTGGGGCGGGGGGGGGGGGGGGCATAAATTTACTTTTTTTGCAAGTTATTTTTTCAAGTTGCCCTGAAGCCCCTGAAGTTACCCATTTTCTGTGATGTAAATAATTCATCAAATGGTTTTATACTGGGTCACACTGCAGCACTTGGTAATTTCACAATGAGCAGTGTTCCTTTGCAATTCATTTACCTTACTGCATTGGAAAAATATGAATTGTTGATATAATGAAAGATTGTATGCATCCAAGTCAAAGTAAAAAAAAAAGAGGTTAAAAAGTAAAATAGTACATGAGCTACTGGCTAATAAAACTAAAATGGAATATGGTCTTAAACCATTGGATGTAGACCCAATGACTTAACGTATTGCAAAATTTCCATTTTCACTTCATACAAAAACTTTAAATTTAAAATTCTATTTGCATAATTATAAAGCCGTATGAAGAAATCTGTGTGTATGACGCACACAGTCATACTGTGTTCCTGCATCTAGGTAAACTAATTGCATGCTTTTGAGACCTTCAAGAATTTTGTGGGTTCTTTTGTATATTCAGCTGAATACATGGATAATAGTTCATTGTGACCTCTCCTATTAGTCATGTAAACTGATAAAATGTATTCTGCATGTACTTAGGTAATTCTTATGTGAAATGTATATAAATGCAGATCATTTGTGATTCCGGTTCTGGCTCATTTCACATGATAAAACACCACACTGATTCGGCTGACAATTAAAAGTTCGCCTGTGGGCAATCAGGGAATCATCTAAAGTTGCTTCAACAAATTTTAAGTTGTCTGGGGCAACCAGACACCCCTTAATTTTAACCCCTGCATTATGTTTTCAGGTTGTCCATCTGACTGTCTGTCAGTGGGTCCATCTGTCCCCCATTTGGTTGTGAACATGATATCTCTCGACTTAATGGACACCTGGAACTGAAATTTGTCCCATTTGTACCGTGACATAATTTCTTAACGTGATTACATTTTGGTGACCTTGACCTCATTTTCAAGGTCACAATGTCCCATGTATGTGTAAAGGTTGACACTTCAATCACACCATCTGTTTGTGAACACAATATCTTAAGACTTTCGGGCCACATGAAGTTCAGGTTTACCTAATTTGTACCTAAATACTGTTTCTTCACTTAATTACATTTTGATGACCTTGACGTTATTTTCAAGTTCAGAAGAATTATGTATGTGCAGAGGTGGACCCATCAGTCAATGCTTTACATTGAAGGGCCTCTAATTCTATGTCCAAGTCTTGATGGTTTCTGTTTTTTATTTTTGTCTTTTAGGAAAACCCAGCTGTTCTTAATCCAGACATTAAGGTTGATAAAGGTAAGCTACACATAGACCAATAAAGTAAAGAACAAAATTAGTTCGAACCTAACAGCATTTCAAGTTGATGATTTTTTTCAAATGTCCACAATTTGTAGGCTGCAAGGAAATGCAGTGTTGCCAACCTGCCAAACTTAAAATCAGAAAGATGGAAAGTAAAATTCTGGGAGATTGATAAATTAATATAAAATATAGAAGGAAAATATTGATGCAATTCAGGGATGTGGCTAAAAACTGTCAAAAATCTACAATTTTTCAAGAATTTCAGCACAAAATTTCGGGAGCCTCACAGATAATCCCAGAGGGTTGGCAACACTGGAAATGTACAGTCATGTAATTACCACATAGCTCAGAATTTTATATTTTTGTGTCAAAAGTCTATAAAGTGCACAGCAAAAATCTAAGTGTTGCCCACTTGTTGTTCAAAATAATATTGACTCTGTACTTTGACAGCAGTTGAAAGTGTAGTTTGGTGACGTGGGAGGCAAGGCTGAACCGTGACACCCGAATTCAGGTTATGTACTTTAAAGGGTTCCATGGTATGCTTTGTCCTGACATTTTTCGTTTGAACGTCTATAGCACAAAAACTTAATTTCATCGATGTTTATGACATCAGAGACAGCAGAATCATTATGCCTTCATTTTTGTCTCTGGAAAAAGGTGGTTTAATGTGTAAGAGGTCTGAGTACATGTACCGGAATAAGTACCCTCTGAAACAAGTTTTGTGATAAATGTAGACCTGTTGATATTTTTTGTGTTATTCTGATGCAAAACAATTGGATTATATGCTGAAAGGGACAGGGTTTCTTTGTAGTAAGGGATAATAGTATTTATACATGTGCACATATATTTTGTTTGCAGGCTGTGAGACCCAGTATACCGATATTATTCGATCCATATTGCACAGCAACATTGACAAATTAGGTCATCTCTACTCAAATTTCTTCATGACAACACTTTCACAGGCAGATGGTGCAGGAACTTGATGTACAGTGCTGAACACCGATGCCACAGGAACTTGATGTGCAGTGTGAAACACTGATGCCCCAGGGGCTTGATGTACAGTGCTGAACACTGATGCCACAGGGACTTGATGTACGGTGCGGAACACTGATGCCACAGGGGCTTGATGTACAGTGTGGAACACTGATGCCCCAGGGGCTTGATGTACAGTGCTGAACACTGATGCCACAGGGACTTGATGTACAGTGCGGAACACTGGTGCCACAGGGGCTTGATGTACAGTGCAGAACACTGATGCCACAGGGGCTTGATGTACAGTGTGGAACACTGATGCCACAGGGGCTTGATGTACAGTGCAGAACACTGATGCCCCAGGGGCTTGATGTACAGTGCTGAACACCAATGAAACGTGCTTGATGTACAGTGTGGAACACCGATGCCACAGGGGCTTGATGTACAGTGTCTCTCAGTGATGTCAAAGGACTTGATGTGCAGTACCTCTTACTGATATCATATAGGGACTTGATAACAGCATCTTACTGCTAGTACAGGGACTTGATGCACATTGTCTCTGATATCACAAGGACTTTATGTGCAGTGCTGCACACTGATTTCATAGGAACCTGATGTGCAGTGCTTCACACTGATGTCACAGGGACTTTATGTACAGTACCTCATGCTGATGTCACAGGAGATCCATGTCCATGGTCTCGCACTGATATTACGGGGACTTGATATTTAGTGCTGCACACTACACTGTATGTCGTAGGAACCTGATGTGCAGTGCTAATGTCACAGTGACCCAATGTACAGAACCTCACACTGATGTTGATGTGCATTGTCTGTCAGTGATATCACAGGGACTTGATGTAGTGTGTCCCACTGATGTCATGGGGACTTTATGGACTATGTCACAGAGACATGATGTACAGTTCCTCAACTGATGTGAGGAGAACTTGATATAAAGTGTCTCAAGCTTGTTCCATGCCTGATACTCTTGCAGACCCTTACTGTATGGTGTTTCACAATAATTTCACACTGATTATACATTATGGCTATTGAGCCCAAGGACTGGCTTTACAGTGTCTTACTGCATGTGATTGTATTGAAAGTGTTACAAGAACTCTACTGACATTGTGTCACAAACTTAGCTGACAACTGTATTGCACATTCTGCAACACAGGGAATTCATTGAGTCTTACCGGAACTTTACTGAAGTATTCTGCTCTGTGTATCACAGGAATATATCATTAACCAGAAGCTGGCAAAGATATCTTGAAAGTGAAAATATTCTTTGTTAAAGTTTCAGGCCTGTAAATACAGTAGTTGTCAAGTGACATGTACAGGTATTTTTTTTATATATATATATATAAATAAAACATCAGACATATTGTTGTCCGCTTCAGTTGGTTGATCCATAGCACCTGTTCCTAACCTTCTTTTTAGCTCTGCTGTCTGTAGGTCACAGAGCTTATGCAATCACTCATGTCCATCATTCCATCTGGCCATCCATTGTGGCGAGATATTGAAATTCATTATATCTTATCGTGAGAAAGAATAAGGCTAACTTTACCAAAATGTTCAGTCAGTGTATATTGTGTGTACATGATATCGGCGACTTTGACCTACAGTGTCAAGGTCACTGTGGGAAAACATTTCAGTGAACGATTTTTTGTGATTATCATTACCTCTTAACTGATCTAAATATATCTACATACAATTACAGCAACATTACATAGTGGACAAAAATCTATGATGTGAGGAATGATAGTGACACCAATGGTGGTTGGTATAAATTGGAGCACACATAATAGGTATCAGAAACTCATTAAATTCATTATTGGGATAATAAATTCAGATGGAATTACAAAATTTACACCAAATATGTATAGGCCAATGGTCAAATTTTTTAATATGTAGTTTGACCTTGACCTCTTTTTCAGGGTCATTAAGCACTGATGTAAACAGGAGGAGATCCAAAATGCCAAGAAAGGGCCATCCTTGACACTTTTTGCTGAGAAATGCCGAGGAAATTTGTACAAAAATTCTTTTGTCAGCATCTATCACCAATTTTGCCAAGAAATGCAGAGATCTGCTGCAATGCTACTCTCCCCTTGGCATTTCATGGCAAAAAATGCTGAGAAACACCGAGGTACCTTTCAGCCTACTCCTTAGCTTGGCATTTTCACTGAGAAATGCTGAAGTAATGTCTAGAGTGAAAAGCATCTCCGCTCAGCATTTTTGCCAAGAAATGCCTAGGTATGGATTGGAGACTTGAATACCTTGACGTTTTCCAACATATGGTTTCCATTGAGAATTTTTTCAACTGAAATCTGAACCCAATAAGCTGTGTAGAATTGCCTGTGAATCGTAGTCAGTGGGCAGGGACATTTCTGATGGCCCACACCTGATACCACAAACTGGATGAACAGGGGCAGTGACATGGATGCATGAGGAAAGCGATCTTATGGTCTACATCCTTTCCAACAGAGGGAATCATTGTATTCACTGATGGGGTATTGTGCAACGCCTTTGGGCATGCATGATGACCCATGTTGACCATGGTCACTGACACAATTAATGGGATCATTTTGCATGTACAGGTCATTACTTAGCTATATGCCTTGGTACAGCTGTATGCAGCCCAGCTTCCAGTGTGTGATACTAACAGTGGTCTCTTTCTTAAGAACAAAAACATCTGCCTTGAAAGATCACCTTTTAACCCTTTCCCCCTTGAATTAAGACTGAGTCAACAGCTTTCCTTGGCATGGGTAAGTGCCCAACCCATGCCAAGGAAAGCTGCTGACCTGCGGTGTGTGATCTTGATAAGGCTTATCTACAATTTTCAGTCGAATTGTTTTTCATTTCTGTTGAAATTAGTTAAATACACTGAAGCAGATGAGATTTGACCACCAGCTGGATTTGGCTGGTTTTAGTTGCAAAGGGTTAAGGATACTGTTTTAGTACTTTTCATCGTGTTTAAAAAAGACCTGTCTAGACAGACTGCAATATCGGTAATCTCTAAGGGGTGGTTTTTCAAGGCCGGTTTTACTGTACTCCCAGTGTGGCTGGTTTCTCATGAATTATTTGGCTTTGATGGTGCACACAGGGTCACCTGAGGTAATGTAGCTTATATGTTGGCCACCAGGTGGTGCTGCAATTTTTTCTCCATTTTTTAGCTCAGCTGACTTGTCAGTCAGCTGAGCTTATCTTGTGGTCCTCCGTCCATCGTCTGTCAACAATTTATATTTTCGACTTCTTCTCAAAAAGCCCTGGCCAGATCTACTTCAAACTTGGTGGGGATGTTCCTTGTGTGGGTCTCTACCAAGTTTGTTCAAGTGGTCATGGTCTGGTGATTTTTTTGATTTTTTATGAATTTTGTTGTTCATTTTTTAGCAAAATCTAAAAAATCTTCTTCTCCGAAACTGGTCAGCCAATTGCTTTGAAATTGCGTAGGGACACATGTGGGGACCCCTAGACTTTAATTGTTCAACAGGTGGGGCTGCAATTTTTTCTACTTTTTCATGATTTTTTTGTATGTTGATGCAATTCTCCATTTTTGATCCAAAACTGTTACAAAGATTATGCTGAAAATGTGTGTCCTATCACGAAATGGCCGCGACTGCCCAGGTCGAATGCCAGATTCACAAATGTGTTCCCACTGTGAGGTCACCAAAGTGGATCTTCCCGATTGAAATATTCTCATCCTCGATGGCGCTATGTTTGAAAGCTCCAAAAAACCCATTACACATATTATGTGTAACAAATGTACCTCATTATTGTTATTTTTATATATGATCTTATGTCTGGGGCAACAAAAACGTTGTTTGCAGCATGTTTATATTTTCCGAGACCTGCCCTTCAATGTGTTCAACAGGTGGCGGTACATTTTTGTTTCTAGTTTTTTAAGGAATTTTTGTGTCTTTTTGCTACTTTTGACTTATCCAAAACCATCACTCAGATTCACTTCATACTTGGCAGGGATGTACCTTGGGTGGGTCTGTATCAAATGTATTCATATGGTCATGCTCCAGTGATTTTAGGATTTTTACCTCAGCTGACTTGTCAGTCAGCTGACGTTTTTTGAGGGTCCGTCGTCCGTCCGTCGTCCGTCCGTCCGTCGTCCACAATTCACATTTTCGACTTCTTCTCAAAAAGCGTCAGCCAGATTCACTTCAAACTTGGTGGAAATGTGCCTTGGGTGGGTCTCTACCAAGTTTGTTCAAATGGTCACGGTCCAGTGATTTTTGGATTTTTAATGATTTTTTTTGTTCTTTTTTGGGTAAATCTTAAAAAATATTCTTCTCCGAAACAGCTCACCCAATTGCTTTGATATCACACAGGAACACTCCCTGGGACTCCTGGTTCTTAATTTGTTCACCAGGTGGCGCTGCAATTTTTTCCTATTTTTTTATGAATTTTTGTGTGTTATAGCTATTTTCGACTTCTTCTCCAGAACCGTCACTCAGATTAAGCTGAAACATGGTGGATATGTTCTTTGTAGAAGGGTCAAACAAAGTTGTTCACTATGTGGGAATGCTGCAGATTCCTGATTTTTAACGATTTTTTCAATTCGGGTACTTATTGGTCAATGCAGCTTTCCTATTGATTACTATGGAAGTCAATGGGCATTCTAATGCTAATTCACATTTTCTACTTCTTCTCCAAAACCGTCATCCAGATTAACTTCAAACTTGGTGGCAATGTACCTTGGGTGGGTTTCTACCAATTTTGTTCAAATGTTCATGCTCCAGTGATTTTTGGATTTTTAATGAATTTTTTTGTTCTTTTTTTTGGACAAATCTTAAAAAATTTTCTTCTCCGAAACTGCGTACCCAATTGCTTTGATATCATACATAGACACTCCTGGGGACACCTAGTTCCCAATTCGTTCACCAGGTGGCGCTGCAATTTTTTAAGGATTTTTTTTGTATGGTTTTGCTATTTTTCACTTGTTGTCAGAAAGGTCCCTCAGATTAAGCTGAAATGTGATGGATATGTTATTGTGGAAGAGTCGAACAGTTGTTTACTAGGTGGCACTGCTTTGGAGTCCTGATTTTTAAGGATTTTCAATTTGGGCACTTATCGTTCGATGCAGTTTTCCTATTGATTACTATGTAAGTCAATGGGCATTCTAATGCTTATTCACAGGACAACTGACACGAAATTTACTGTTTACTTGATAACTTGAGATCTGTTTTGAGTTAGCTACACATGTTAATTATTGTGTATGAAGGTCATGCTGAGACAGTACATGAATGACCTTGACCTGGTTTGTGGGGTCACAGTGCAACATACATGAATTTTACTCTTCATTATAACTTGAGAACTACTTGAACTTTGATGTTGCACATGTAAGTGTTCTTCTATAAAGGTCAGACTTACTCAGAACATGGTGTCCTTGATCCTTTCCCAAGTTCATAGAGCTGCAAGTGTGATGAATGTCAAGATCAGCTGAGGCACGGGCTGTTCACACAGCCCTCTTGTTGTTGATTTTTTGTGTGTATTTTTTGACCAAGTCTTAAAAAATCTCTGAAGCCACTCAGACTTTGATGTTGTATGCAGTGCCAGTGGCACATGTATGAGGGCCAGACTCAGACAGTACATAAGTGACCTTTGACCTTATTTCCTAGGTCACAGGTTCACTTTCCTGAATTATATGTATTTCATAACTTGAGAATTCTTTGAGTTAGGACCTTCATATTGTTCATGGTGGTGGCCCTGTGCTAAAGGCAGACACACAATGTGTGGATGACTTCAAAATTATTCCCAATGCCACAGTGTCACTAGTGTCATCAATTTCTAGGTCAGCTGAGCATGGCCTGTTCAGACAGGCCTCTTGCTTTTTAGCTCAGCTGACTTGTCTGAGCTGTAGGATGGTCAGTCTTCCATGGTCTATCATCTGTTGTCTGTTCATCCATCCATCCAAAATTCACATTTTCAACTTGCCTGAAACCGTCAACCAGATCCACTTCAAGCTCAGTGGGAATGTACCTTGGTTAAGTCTTTACCAAGTTTATAAAATGATCATGCTACAGTGTTTTTTTTTAATCTTAATGATCTTTTGTTCAGTTTTTGGGTAAATCTCAGAAAGTCTGCATCTTCCATACATTCTGGACCAATTGTCTCGAAATTGCATAAGAACACCTCTGGCAACTCTTAAATCTAATTTTTTCAACAGTTAGCAGTGCAGTTTTTCCTGTTTTTTGAATGAATTTCTGTGTGTGTTTAAAATATTTTTGACCTCTTTTCCAAAAGCATCCCGCAGATTATGATGAAACTGGTGAGAAATGTTCCTTGTGGAAGTGTCAGATTGTTCACAGGTTCGTGATAGTATGTGTGCCCTTATTTTTAACAAATTTTTCATTTGGGGCACTTAACAGTTAACACGTGCTTACCTATCAAGTACTATATAATTGATGGCGATAGAAATAGTAATTCACATTTTCAACTTCTCCAAAACTGTTGACTAGCTCTATTTCAAATTTCGCGGGAATCTACCTTGGGAGGGTTTTTACTGAGTATTTTGAAATGGCCATGCATCCGTGACTTACTTACTTTCTTTCTTTCTTTCTTTCTTTCTTTCTTTCTTTCTTTCTTTCTTTCTTTCTTTCTTTCTTTCTTTCTTTCTTTCTTTCTTTCTTTCTTTCTTTCTTTCTTTCTTTCTTTCTTTCTTTCTTTCTTTCTTTCTTTCTTTCTTTCTTTCTTTCTTTCTTTCTTTCTTTCTTTCTTTCTTTCTTTCTTTCTTTCTTTCTTTCTTTCTTTCTTTCTTTCTTCCTTCCTTCCTTCCTTCCTTCCTTCCTTCCTTCCTTCCTTCCTTCCTTCCTACCTTCCTTCCTTTTCTTTCTTTCTTCCTGCCTTCCTTCCTTTTCTTTCTTTCTTTCTTTCTTTCTTTCTTTCTTTCTTTCTTTCTTTCTTTCTTTCTTTCTTTCTTCCACCTGTATGACATCAGCTATCACTTTTATGCAGATGACAGCCAGCTATACATCAACTTTAAAATTCAGGAGGCAGACATTGCTGTACATCAGATGGAAGAAATTGTTGCAGTCGTCAAGACATGGATGTGTAGTCATTATCTGGAAATGAATAATGATAAGGCTTAGTTTCTGGTGATATCATCAAAGCCCATGTCAAAAAGATTCTCAGTTCCATTTCTCCACGTTGGAGATCACCAGATAAGTCCAACATCAACAGCAGGAAATATTGGCGTCATCATGGACTCGCATGCATCTATGGTAGCACATGTGTCATTTGTGTGCCAAACAGCCTACATTCAAGGCTATAATATAAATAGAATCAAGAAATTTCTTGACCATGATTCCTTAGAAATCATTATCCATGCCTTCATTACATCCAGGCTGGATTACTGCAACTCTTTGTTGTGTGGGCTGCCATCAACACTTATCTCTCGCCTCCAGCGTATACAGAACGTAGCTGCCCGACTGCTTACAGATCACTCGGGAAGTGAACATATTACACCAGTGCTTCATTCCCTCCACTGGCTTGCAAACGAGCAGAGAATCAAATACAAAGTACTGACTCTGCTGTATAAAGCAAAGAACGGTCTTGGTCCACAGTATCTTGAGGAACTCATTAGCCACTATGCCCCCAGTGGCAAGCTTCGATCTGGAGATCAGTCCCTGTGTGTGTTCCTCATACTAAATCCACCCTTGCTCAGAGCCGTGCTTTCAGTATTTCTGTTCCTAAACTATGGAATGCACTTCCACTAAAAATAAGGACCTTGCCTAGCTTTACTATTTTTAAGAATCAACTAAAGACCCACCTTTTCACATGTTATTTTAACCAGAAGAACAAAATCATTTACTGTGACGAACAATTACGACCGGTGCTTCCATCCAGTGTTTGTGTTTTTAATAGTTTTTGTGCTTAAATGTTTTTATCAATCTTATTCGTAAAAAGTTACCTTATTGACTGACCGTCCTTTGTACTAACAGCATTCTAGAGCATGGTTATCATGGATTTTACACTATACAAAATAAATTATTATTATTATTTCTTTATTCTTTACGACCAAATATGTCCTGAGTTTTTCTCGGACACCATTATCCGAAAACCACCAAACTTGCCATTATGACTGACCCAGCAGTGAAATTAGGCACCTGACTTGGAATAGTCACGATGTTGAAAATTATGCAAATTATGGGCTATTAAAATTTTAAAAGCTTTATATCTTCTAAAATGTTATAGATAGACACCAAGTTCTAACTTACACATATAGATTTGATACATCTGGCAAATATAATATGGCATGCAAACAAAAGTTGGGGAATTTTAATGTACATGTATGCTAAATTCAGTGAATTTCCCAACAATCTACATTTTGACTGCTGTACTGCACGTTATAAACCTCCGTGGTGCTAGGCAACCATTTTGCATTCTTGATACTTGAACCTGTCTCATAGGCAGCCTTCTAGCCATGCCTGCTAGGTGTATGGTTTGAAAGGTTTGGGTCTTATGTCAAATGGGAGGTGGGGGGGGGGAACTCCCAACAACTGTGTAATGAGGTTCTGAATAAAATACAGAGAATCTCTTTATGTACATGCAAGAAACATATCTGCTCCATGTTTACACTAATGCTGGACAGAGCTGTAAGTGCACCATGGCTGAGACTGATCAGTGTCCTAGCTGGTCTGTTTTTTGTCTGAGGCTTATCAGTCCTAAGCAATCAGAGGGACTAGACTTTAGGCAGAACAAGCCTGGAGTGTACCCTCTGTTAAAAATAGACTACATGCAGTGCTGAGTTTGCTGGACCCATCAAAGTCTCGACTTACAGTCCTCAATGACTGTTTTCACAACTTGGTGAATTTTGACAAAGTGTGGATTTGTGTCATCTCACTTGACACTTTCATATCTTTGTTTTCTTGTAACCAGTGTGATGAAGCCTGTTCTTTCTTTCTTTCTTTCTTTCTTTCTTTCTTTCTTTCTTTCTTTCTTTCTTTCTTTCTTTCTTTCTTTCTTTCTTTCTTTCTTTCTTTCTTGCATGCATGCATGCATGCATGTATGTATGTATATGTACCAATATATCGGATATGTTGCATCTGCATTGGTTTCATACCATTTTATTTTTCATAACTTTTTGTATTAATTCATATCATCAGCAATGTATCCCCAGATGGGTTCATGGAAGCCTTCTGACCTGAACAAGAGAAACCTATTTTTATATTTAGTACACAGCAGCAATGAAACAACCAAACTGGCATCAAGACTTTAGCTGTACAGCCAGTATTTATGTTGAAGGTGGACAATTGCAAAATTGGGCAACTGTACCCTGCTATAAACCATTTGAAGAAGCTGTAGCCCTCTGCGAGCTTCCAAAGCAGCATTCCATATCAACCTCCTTCTTTCTTATGTGTGAACACGACTCTCCACCACACTAAGACAGAAAACAAAGATTGCATGTCTACAAATATCACGTTCCAAATATGGTGGTGCTATATTTTCCATGAAGATTGATGGTGATGTTTCGAGCAAAACATTATGGGACATGGTTACTGTGGAAAGTATTCCCTATTTTCATGAAATACCACGTTTTCTTAGTTCTGCTAAGCCTATCTATAACATTGTTCTTCTTTAATACATACTTCTTCTAACAGCAAGGAGCCATATTTTTTGGCTTCAACAACATAAAATAAAAAATTTTCATGTGCTTCTGTTTATTTAAGGCTGATTGAAGTATGTGAATTTAAAGACATGATCATTACTACATATCAAGAGTATTTTCAGTGGTCTGGCTTCCTGGAGTTAGTCGGACATATTGCCTTTTCATTAAACAAAACTAAATATGAAAACCACCCTAAACAAACAAACATTTTCACAATCTGTGAAATAGAAATTGTGGATCCATTTCAAGCCCGTAGATCTAGAGAATACATGTGGTTAAATCGCCAGTGTATCCAAGATCTGTATGTCCGTGATGGATTCCTGGCCTGTAGTGAGGGCGAAGATGAGCCAGAGTGTGCTGCTTTATGTAATGAAGAAAAACAGTACCTCAGCATTTCCTCCAATATGCCATCTTGCCTTTTACACTGTCGTCATAGCAACTGTTCTTGCAGTCATTTCTATTACCAATGCAAAGTGGGTGGTTGTATACCAGCATAAAAATATGGGAATCTGTGGTGGAGTGTGGCCATACTACCGATGAAATGGCCTGTACTAGTTCATACAGTTTCCTTCACATGCATTCTCTGCATGAGAACAGGGGGTATACTCCAAAACATTGGCATAATGAATCCATTTGTGATGACCTGAACTGGTTGTCTTGTAAAAAAACGGGAAGGAAAAGCTGTTATCATTTATCATCTGCCTACCAATATGACTTGCACAATGATCGGGAGTTACCAGGGTGTTCGAGTGGTTAGCATCTGTCTGTTTATAAGTTTGAATGCTCAAGGAAAATTAAATGTCCAAATGCATATCGCGTTCCCTTCATAATGGTATGCAATGGGCGCCCAGATTGCCCAGCGTGAATTGAAGAGATAAATTGTACCCAGTTAAAATGTGAGTTTCTGTTCCGATGCAAGTGAGAAAGTCCTTGCATGCAGCCTGGTGACCATTGTGATGGTCGCGTTCATTGTCACAATTCAAATGATGATGAAGACCTATGTGATAGGAGCGAATGTTTTCCAAACTGTGTCTGTCGAGGCTTTGCCTCTTAGTGTATTGATCAAAAGTTTACATCCTTACTCTCCAGCTATGCACGAGTAATCATATTCAGAGGAAATATATTCCACAAATGGCACAAAGGTTAAATAGACTTTGCGTTTGTACATAATCTTGACACATCAAGAAATGAAATACAAGATTTGCCTGCACAAAATTTGTACACTATTCTGCAACAAAGTATATGAATTTAAGTGTTGATCTCCTCACAGTGATTGTAGCATTTACATTTGAAGGCATAGGTTTATTAGAGAAAATTTTGCTTTGTCGAAATCTCATAAGATCGATTCATGCCTTTTCATTTTCTAAGTGTCATGCAATGAAAGGATTAAATCTGAATTATTTGGGAATTCGGAAAATACATGGTTATGCTTTTAACACTGTCCAAAGTCTTGCTTTTTTTAAATGTTTCAAACAATTACATAAGGATTGTCAATCAAAGTACATTCAAGGGAACTTAACAATTAAAAATTCTAGATGTATCTGGGAACAACATTTGTTATATAGATCTGTGCATACTTAATAATCTTTTAAATTTACAAACTGTCATCACAGATGACTGCAGATTATGTTGCACCAAGCCTGTTACTAACTTAATCTGCTTACCAGGCCCGGATACATTTGCTCGTCTTCCCTTATTAGGACACACAGCACACTGAATAGTTATCTGGGGTGCTCAGGCTCTCTGTCAATTTTATTTAACATGGTATCTATTTGTCCCAATTTTCACAGTGTTTACAATGTAAGATCCTTATTAAATTTAATGTTTGCATTTGAAGACTTTTGTATGGGATTTTGTATTTTGATTGTTGCAGGAGCAGATAGTAGTTATAAAGCTAAATTTATAAACTACATGCAAACTTGGTATAAATGCATTTGGTGTCAAGTGGCAGCATGTTCTTCGTTTTCTCTCATATACAAATACATGTTGAATATATTATATTCAACATATATTTTTTTTCATTATGAACATACATCACTTCATTATCCTAAATTTAGTTTTCAAGATAAAGCTTGCAAACACAAGCAATTTCTTGTGACAACTGTACTGACTGCACTATTCTTATTTGTTGTGGTTTATTCATGTCCTTTAGTTTAAATTGGAAGTGTACAGAAGTAGATTCCAAAACCAAACAAGGTCTCAGTATACCATTAATGTTCGTATCACACCAGCTTCTGTGGCGACGCATATGTACCAGTTATGCAGTTCTGGTTTTGGTGCTTTGTACTGGTATTTTCATGAGCCAATTACTGATATACAGAACAATAGATCTGTCACGCAAGCAGTGTATATGCACAAATGTTAGTTACACATTGCATATACACTGGATTTTAGTTTGTTTTGAAAGCTTGTTTTTCATGTGTTTTACTTTGATGATGCTAATAAGCCATTAAAGAGAATTTATGTCTGTATCAAGAACTTTTCCCTTAGGCAGTTTTCGCAGATCAATTTGGCAATTTTAGAGAGGCCTCCCCCCAGCAAGCAATCAGAGTTGGATTGGCCCAATATTGCACCAACCTTCATTACTTGTTGGCCCAAGTGCAACAAAAGCACATTAAAGGCATGCATTGTGAATAGGCGAGGAGGTTTATGTGCAACGCTGAAATGTATTAATAACGCTAATTGAGATTGAAACTGTTAAACGTGTTATCACACAAGCAGGTGAGAAAAGCTGTAGAAATTTACCAATAACAAGAGTATCCTAATTTATTTTCTATAACTGTTGCTCCAATTTACATATCACACATACACAAACTGCAAGGGTTTGCCAGTCTAATGTGACAGTTAAGGACAATTAAGCGGCACTTTAAACATGAACAATTGATCATTTTAGGAACCTTTAGCACTGGATTGTGCCAGATTGCTGAACCTGCAATGGGAATAATAATAATAATAATAATAACAATAATAATAATAATAATAATAATAATAATAATAATAATAATAATAATAATAACAACAACAACAACAACAACAATAATAATAATAATAATAATAATAATAATAATAATAATAATAATAATAATAATAATAATAATAATAATAATAATAAATTTACTGGGAAAAGCTGCCCCTCTACAGCAGGAGCAAATATTAGTTGATGTAATTCCCACATATTTTACAGATGGGCAAGGCAGCAGTTTGGGAGAAATAATAAATTACAAAAATACCCTCGAATGTATTGAAATAGAAGATTGTAGTCCAAAGTGTTGGGCAAATTAAGGTTTTTTATGCCCCACTGAGATGTCAAGTGCTTTCAGAGATTCCTTGCAAGTTAAGAAAAACAAAAGTCTGAAACATCTGGTGCCATTTCATAGATACGCCTGGTGGGTACCCACCCATAGTGCATCCTTGCAAAGTTTCAAAGGATGCAAGATGCGTGGGAACTTAGGAATGCATTTTGAATGTAAATGGATGCTGATTCTAAATGTAAGAACCCATCAATAACATTCCAGCCTCTCAAACAACATTCCAGCCTCTCAAACTGTTGTTTTAAGGCGCTGATGTACAGGGGCAAGTTTTGAATGGGAATGTGGATGCTAGGGTGTGTTTCCATGAAGAAATCCGTGCTTCTAGACCTCATTACAGTTACTCCCACCTGCTGCAGTAATTCCCCTATTCTTCAAGGTTGGATGACCATTGAACAGTTCGGATTTCTGTGCTAAAGGTCACTGAATGTATTTGTGTATTGCTTTATGTTCTTACAATGAGTCAAGAGACATTGTGACGTTTGCTTCAAAATTTAGTACTATCATGACGTTAGGAAAATTGAATAATGCAAATGGTGTCTATAAGGGTAGATCTGTACCTTATTTCTTACCACTATCAATTTGGAACCAATTAAAACAGGATATCACCTGCTATTCATAAGAAAAGAATTTGACAAAATATTATATATTATCAATGACATAGCTTTTCATAGACTTTTTAAACCTGTAGTTATTGATAGGAAGATTTTATTATGTTAATTTATTATGATAAGGGTGTTGATTACATAAATCTGTCCAATATATTACATAATGAGAAGGTGCAATCTTGCATATCAGCCTACCCTGATGGAGCTGCTCCAGAAAATTTCATACAAATATGTTAAAACTACAGCCTTTAAGATATTCAACCTTATTATAATTGTTAAAGAATTTAATGTAGAAGACAATAAAGAAAACAAGTACCCATGTATATGTCATAATTCTCCTTGCTTTCACAATCATCATGGTCATATAAGTACTGGCAATCTTTCTATTGTATCAAATGATGCACTAAGTAAATTTGTTTGAAAAGGACCTTAATACCATGAATAACGGACAGTTTCTGTGGATAAAGACTAGAAAATAATTATGGAAACTGTTAAAGGATATACTGGAAAATGTGCAAATATTACTGAAAACATTTCCATATTCATAAATTCAACCCAACAATGACAGCAAAGAAATTTAAGAGTTAGCAAAAGTTCAGCATTTATCTTCCAATACCAATGTAAGGAAACAAATTATACTCCTGAATTCAGACAGACAGTCACCCATAAAAGGTAACTGGTCGTTATGAAGGATAAGTTTGATATTTCCCTCTTGAATGAATGGACAAGTGAAACAAGGCATATCATTACAAACAGAAATTATAGAAAACAACCAACAACCACCAGATCCTGTTCTGACAAAGCCAGAAGCTGTTAAATGCCTGCAAGAGATGCATGATAAATATATTTTGTACCTGCTGATAAAATATCCAATATTGTTACTGTCGTATGCAAACAATATTATTACAAGTTTGTCATTGATAAAATAGGCCTGTTGACCAACTCAAGTTCTCCACATATGAAAAAATCAATGAATCACTGGGTATCATATTTGAACAAAGAACAACAATTTTCACCTTCATTTGGCCTAACATTTTCTGATTAATATATCCATTTTATCAACATTTACTCACTTCCAAGACTGCATAAAAATCCTTGGAAGTTGCGATTTAGAGCAGGTCTATATTTTGCTCCACTAAAGAAACACCAGTTTTATTGTCTAAGGTTTGAAAAAATTCCTGCTGTGGTCAGATAGAAGGATCTTCAGGTATTGACAGATTTTAAATTTTATCTAATTTGGAGATCTTGTTAGAGCAGTTGAGTGCTGCTGATCATCATTTACCTTTTAAACCGATTTCCTTTTGTGACTTTATGCACAATCATTCGTAATTCTGGTGTAAAAGAATGAATCAAGACTCTCATATATAAAACATATAAAAAAAAATTCAAAGAAAAGAATAATCATAATCATTTTATAAAGGTGCATATTTGGGTAATGATATGAGTGGTGACTTGCCTGTTTTTGGATATGATCAGTTTGAAGAATTGTTAAACTTTTTGACTGATAACATGCATGTCAATTTTCGAGATTTCATCTTTAGACAGACAATTGGTATTTCAATGGGTACAAATTGTGCGCCTTTTTTTGGCCAATTTACTAAAAGTCTCTTGCAAATCTGTCAAAAGAGGAATTACTATTGATGAACCTATTGGGCATCAATAATAAACACTTTCCAGAATATATTTCACAAATGTACTCTGATGACTTGGAATTTAAAGAAACTACAGAAAATGACATGGAATGTTCATTTCTCGACATAATAATGTAAAATAACAGTGAATTGAAATTGAAATTATATGAGAAACATTACAATTTTGAATTAACCTAGTACATTACCCACATATGGATAGTAATATTCCACTCGGGCCAGCTTATGGTGTCTATGCTTCTAATTGCCTTTGGTAGAGTATGCATTGATTTTGACAAGTGTGACTCCAGTTATTTACTGCTATTTAAAAAACTTGTAATACAGGGATATTCGAAAATTAAACACCTCTGAAGTTTCTGGGTAAAAAGAAAAAAAATATTATATTGATATGCAGTGGATTTTAGATATGCAGTGGGTTTCAGATGTTATATGAATGATACAGTAAATATGTAAACCTAACGATTGTAGTTGACACTTAATATAATGCGTGTATGAGGCAAGATATTTCTTAAAGTTGAGTGCTGCTGGCATCATCTTGATTTATACTACTACCAACTTGTCTTGGTACTTCAAGTCAGGAAGGATATGTTTTCCTCCATGCTGTATTTCGTATTCGTGGACTGCTATATAAAATAATCATAAAGTTGTTGGTATGTCCTTGAACTTCTGAATTTTGACCTGTTGTTTAATGACTGAAGGGTTTTGATTATAAATAGGTCTTATTTGCCTGAATTTTCGGTGCAGCTTCTCAAACATTGTTGAAAACTGTTGTCCACTTTTATTTTTCCTGACGGTCATTATTTCTGTTTTCAATATGACATCTTATTCTCCTTAGATATTCAATGAACAATGTATTGCTTGATGGGTACTGAAGTCTTGCGTTACATCTGGCAATGTTCATGTTCAAGGACTTGTCAAGATGTGGATTTCGAATTGGATGTGATTTGTGACTGTGATATATTGACACATAATGGTTTCACTACTATTGATATTGAAAGTGGAATGTTATTGGTTGGGTAATTCTTCAATTTTTTTACTTTTGTAGTATTTGACTTCTTTCGTATTGTTGGGTTGGAATTTGTGAACGTTGGTAATGATTTTCCGAACTATTTAATCGTAATTGTTAGAGTGAGCCAGTGTTCAGTTGGGCACCTTTTATTTGATTAGTGTCCATACCGTGGTCTCTACTTCTGGGTCAGTAGCCTGCTTATTTATGGCTCGTTTTTCGTAATACGTTGAACACTTTTAGTATGGTTTGGACTGGCTTGAGATCAACAAGCAGTTGTGGATCATGTGTGTATTCCCCGTAGGAGAAAAGCCCCGGTGTTTAATAAATGCCCTTATCATTTTTTTATAGTTGTGACTAACATGCAGGAACATACCTTTTGTCTCATAATGAACAAATCCAGAAGGTCGGGTGTGAACCTGTGCTCACCTGTGACAGACATCTTTATGAAGTTGTAGGTCTGAACTGAGCTAAAGTGAGCAAAGCAAAACTTGAGCTGCATTTTAACGAATAGAGGAACGTGACTAAACCTGCAATCGATTGACTTGGGCATCTTTACTGGGTAAGTTACCACATAAAATTGGCATAGCCTGAGATAAGAACGCAACTGAACAATGCTAATGCCTCTATATATATGCTAAGCTTATAGTTCAGAAAAACATTACCCATATGCATAAATTGCAACCCAACAATGACAGCAAAGGGATTCAAACATCAACCTTTATCTTCCTATACCAATGTCAAGAAACAAATGTGAATCCGGACTTGAGACAGGCAGTCACCCATCAACGGCAACTGGCGGTTTTAAACTGAGTGGAAGTAAATGATTATATCTGTCAAATATATCCAAAGTGTGTCGAAATTTGGTCGGAAGAATAGATACACAATTAATCTAACTGTTTTTATGCATTATAAAAAGCTAAGAATATCGCAATGGTTGCAATGTTGATGGGCATATTAAAGCAAAATAACCGATCAAGTCGAACCATGACTAGTTGGAAAGACATGTGGTAGAAATCCAGCAGAGGTACATTGCCATCAGTTTGAAGGGAATAATGCCAAAAGGTTTGGAGAAGCAGATTTTAATTAAAATTCCCTCACTTTGAACCAAAAAAAATAAATAAACAAATTATATACGTATTACCTTTTGAAGATCCTTCATAGAGACCCACCTGAGGTACCTCCCCAACAGGTTTGAACTTGATGTAGTTTAAGGTTTGCAGAAAAGCACATCTAGGTGAATGCACACTGGTACACCTATTGTAGCCATAGTCAAGTGTCTTCCTATCAATTTTTAACAGCTTCCAGTCGAGGTATGCCTGTTATGAGGATCCCTTCCTCATTACCATGGCAATGAGCTAGTTTCGTTTTCATAAGTGCTTGCAGGCAATAAAAGAATTAATATGTTCCAAGAATCTAATGTAATGTATGGAGTGAAAATTACAGGAACACACAAAAAATATGAGAAAGTAGAGGCAAGATGACTGAAATGCTGCTTGCTCATCTGACCTTGCAAGTACAGACTGAAGGGGCCCTGTGAACTTCATAATCATCTCAAGATCATGACCTTAGAAGTACAGACTGAAGTGGCCCTGTGAACTTCATAATAGTCTCAAGGTCATCTTTGTTTAAGACCATCATCACTGTTTGTAATTTCTGGCAGCACTCGTCAAGTTCAGGAGTCATTTTTAAATATTAACTGAACCCACGATACCAAGACACATACAAATATGTCTGTTTTACCTTTCCAGATCACTCAGTCAAAATTCACATCTCTCTCTCCCTCTCTCGCTCGCTCTCTTACACACACACACACACACACACACACACACACACACACACACACACACACACACACACACACACACACACACACACACACACACACACACCAAAACAGTGATTACTTAATAAAATATAATTTAAAAGACCTTAAAATATAAAAAACCGATGCCACTATATCTGTTATATCCTATCAGGTCACTCAAGGTCAAAATTCACATAAAAAAGAAGAAAGCAAGAATTAATAAAAAATACATAAATAAACGAGTAAATAAACAAACAAATAAATAAATAAATAAATAAATAAATAAATAAATAAATAAATTAATAAAAATTGGTACCTTCCTTTAAGTGTTTAACGGTAACCATCGCCTTATGAAACCCCATTGGTGAGATATTGGCCACCATAAGATTGACTATTCTGTGTCATCCAAGGTCAAAATTAGCAATTTGAAAAGAAACCCAACATGTACTTCGGAATTGTGTTTTACAGCAACCACGGGTTCAGTATCCAAAACTATTGAAATACGATCCACTATGTCAGATTTGCTGCTGTCCCTTTTGTACGGTAACAGTGCTACACTGTACATATACCCTCACCCACATTTCCTAGTTTTGATAATTTGTAAAAAAGGACAAAATGCCTCACCACCCTGGAATGAACCAATTTAGTCGAGATCAAGTCTAGGTACAATCCAACAAAGTTTGAGCAAAATCCGATATACATTTCGGCAAAGAAGAAAAAATTACAACACATAATAGTTAAAAAAAGAATTGCAGCACTACCTGTTGAACAAAGCAAGGTCTACTGGTCCCCAGGAGTTCCACAAAAGCATTGTTACTTTTCTTTTAGTTCTTAACGGTAATCATGGATCCATGATCCCATTATTGAGATATTTGAAAGCAAGTTAATATACAATAGGGAGCAGCAAATCAGTTGACCTTTCACTATCTTTCAAGGTCAACACTAGATGTGCTTGTGGACTTTTGTTTAGGATTAGCATATCCAAAATTGTTGCGATATAAGCCACTATATCAGAGCCACTATATCAGATTTGCTGCTCCCTATTGTATATTAACAATGCTACCATGTACATAACCCACATTTCCTTTTTTAATCATTTTTAAATAAGGAGAAAATGACAGCCCCACCATGTAGTGAACAAACTTAATGGAGACCAAGTGAAGGTACATAAGAAAAGAAGATCCAACATATATCTTGGGAGAGGTGAATGGTTGACACGTTACAATATTTGGGAAAAATTAGAAGAAAA